>CM031878.1:27974495-28014077 GCA_018697195.1 Certhia americana | reverse complement strand
TTTCTTTCTTTCTTTCTTTCTTTCTTTCTTTCTTTCTTTCTTTCTTTCTTTCTTTCTTTCTTTCTTTCTTCTTTCTTTCTTTCTTTCTTTCTTTCTTTCTTCCGCACCTTCCTTCCGCACCTTCCTTCCGCACCTTCCGCACCTTCCTTCCTTCTTTCTTTCTTTCTTTCTTTCCTTCTTTCCTACTTTCTTTCTTTTGTTTTGTTTTGTTTTGTTTTGTTTTGTTTTGTTTTGTTTTGTTGGGGTTTTTTTTACTTTTTACCATTTAAACCAAGAATGGCAGTTGGAAATAAGTACACATATGTGTCATTTTAGTGTAAGTGTGCAACATAACATAAATGTGCAAAAGGACTGCTTTACAGTGGTGAGAAAAACACAAACTTACAAATGTTAGATTCATCAGAGGTATAAGCAATTTTCTCACACTAAACTGCTCTCTGCTTCCAGGTATAGGTTGAAATGAAGTCTGTTTTATGTGTATAAAGGCCTTTAGCTCCATATTTCTCTCTTAGGCCCTTTTCTTGCCACAGGCCAAGGCATCTTCACATCTTCATCAAAGCTTTTATTACTGAAAGGTTGGGAGTCCCTTTGCTTTCTTAACATGATTTTTAACCTGATGGTTTTCCATACAGCTTTCCATATTAAGGCTATGATGGACATTTTTACTTAGTGTGTTGTATTAGCTATAGAATTCATTGTATATTTTGCTACTTATTTTCAAATACATAGGGGAAAAGCATCCTAGCATGTTACTGTCAAAAGAAAGCTTTATGTTGGTATTGTTTTAATCCAGAATAAAAGACTGTCAATAGGTGGGTATATAGTCTCTGCACAAAAAGAAGCTGCATTCTGTGGAAAATGCTATTGCATTAAATGAGTGTCTATCCTCATCTGTTGTAACTTAATAGTGGTTTTCTGTTGATGTCAGCAAGTGAATATTGCTGAACTACAGATGCTTCTGCAGTATATTTGTTTGTAGCTACAAAATATTCACTATTATTTGAAAGAGACTAGAAACTAACCAACAAGCTGATTTTTTGATGCATTTGTTTTCTATTTTTCTTTCTCTAGGATCAATACCAGTTCTGCTATCGAGCCGCACTGGAGTATCTGGGCAGCTTTGATCACTATGCAACATAAAAACCCATTGTGGATTTTTATTGCAGGCCCTTTAAGATCCAGAGAGCCGCTTCTGAGCCATACGATGTGCTTTAGAAGTACTTCTTAACTCTTAGCTAAGGAGCAATTATTGGGGATATATAAAATAAAAAATAATAAAAAAAACAAATGAACAAAAATATTGGGGATATATAAAACAAAAAAACCAACAAAAAAAAAAACCCCACCCAACAAGAAGTATTCCATGTGGACCAAGAATTCACAGTTTAATAACCTAACCATAATAAAAGAATCCTGACCACTGAGGCGTCTGAAGGATCTCATTTACAGATACCTCAAGGGTTCGACATTGGTTGAAGTTAAAGGGAAGAGGAAATTAATCAGAAAGAGTGATCATCTTATTCAGAATTACATGCTTTTGCAAAGAGGAGTTTTGAGAACTGCAGTTCAGTGCAAGATGTTTGTTGCAAAGTTGGGTTCTGGCTTATCAAACAAAGCAGACTCTTTACTTCAACATCACCCTTTCCCATCATACTGCTCATTATAACACTTTAGGGAAATGTGGGAATGTTTAAAAAGAAAGTCCTTGATTTAGTTTTTTAGTATTGTAAAGATACTGCTGACCTGTGCTTCATTTTTAACTGTGTAAACTTTTTCCTTTTTTTAACAAGAGTTTATCATTCGATGAAGTGAATTAAAGAAAAGGTTGCATAACTGTTAATATTTTTGTTTAAAAATGTAGATTTTTTTTTAAGCTGTAGAACTGTTATCTGTATTATTGTGCTGTAGAAATGTTAGATACTTTGAAAATTTGCACATTTTTGTGCAGTCCTACAGTACCACAGTCTTGTTAGATATTAATTTTATAGTTTTATTTGGGTTTTTTTTCCTTTAAGAAAATATTCATTGAAATCGGTTAAATCAAAATGGGGCTTTTGGTTTCTTTTGGAATCAACAGGGAGGCGCAAAGTATAAAGATGCTGCTAGCACATACACACACACACGCACACATTATGCACATGCACACTCACACCCTCTCTCTTTTATATATATATATGGATTACTGTCTACCCTTTTCTGACTCTCTGTATAGTTGCAGAGAATACAGATGGATTCAGATACAGATTCACACCCATGCACGTATCAGTCCTTACCTACATGGATTTATCAAAGCATTGGGAAAGTTTCCTCTTACTACAATTATATCAAACTACAATTTGATCATCTCTGAATTTTTAAGGTCCATAAACTTCTGTTTCCAAGGGAAGTGAGGAATGCACATCATTGATATTTGAATGCCATCTCTATCCCAAATAATATTTCTATCCACATTTCCACCTAAACACACACACATGCACACATACAGAGCACACACATGCACACACGCACACAGAGTATGTGATTTAGGCTTCAAGTGAAGTTCAATATTTGTAACACTATAGTGCAATAAGAAATCATATTATTAAATGTAGGAGGTGTGCATGTGGGAAAGGTCAGTGCATATCCCTTTAGGAGGGGAGAATGTTGTAATATACTAGGTATTAAGATGTTCTAAAATTGTATTCAATAGTATACTGTCTATAGTGTGCGCTATATAATTTACATTTATCGTATGTAACAGGGCAAAGCCAAACACACATTGCTCTGTGAAGTCAAACGTTTTGTGGCATACAGCATTGTTTGGGGATGCTGGGGTTTATTTTAATTTTACATTTAGAGTGCCTTATATTTGATGCCTATTTTGAATAGTATTTCTTTAAGTTAGCCTTCATTTGTATTTAGTTTAGTTTGTTTATATCTCTGTTGTTCCTTTCAAACATTTTAATACATGTACCAGACAATTTTAAAAAATATGCATTTCCAGTTTCTAATCAAGTATGGATGGTAATAAATGATAACCCAAAACACATAGGTAGTCAAGGCCCTTAATCTTTCCATATTTCTAATAACAGAATAGCCCACAAATTGGAAATCTATTTCTGGTTGGCTTTTCAAACCCACTTTGTCACTGGTTATAGTGTTATCTGTCATTGCCAAGATGTAGCAGCACAGTAGCAGAAGTTGACATCAGCAGTGCTTATGAATCTTTTTCAATCTTTTTTCTTTTTTCTTTTTTTTTTCTTTTTTTAAATTTATTTTGGGTTAAGTCCTGCTCATTCACTTGTGTCAACAGATTTGCTAAAGTCAAACTCTTGCTTTCAGTGGGAAGGTTCATGTAAGGCTAGCAAGACTGAGCCCACATGACATATTGGAGATTGACGTATTTTATTCCAGGAAAAAGGAAAATTCTGTAAACAGCAGAAAGTACTTTTTTGAGACTCCTTCCAGAATGCCATTTACATTGACCTTGGTCACTATGTGTTCTGTCATTGTCAGTGCATCAGCATCAAAGGATGCTTTCTTTGGGGTTTCAAATAGGAGCATTTCTGTGGCTTCTTAATGTGGCCTCAACATTTTTGTTCTTCTTCCAATTTTCCCTCTCCTATGAGAAATAAAAATAAGAAAGACCAATACAATGCAGCAACTGTATTTGAGCACTTTTGTAATGAAAAAGAAAAAACCCAAACCAAAAAAATCAAAACAGAAATATAAATATATATATATGGAATAGAAGTATTATAGAAGGCTACCTCAGAATGAGATTCTATAACTTACATCTGAACCAGAGAAGAATGTGCACTATGTTTCTTTCTCTTCTTCTTTCTTGATTTATACGTTGAAATAATTATTGAAGTGCCAGGTTATGTAGTGTGGTCATGTTCTTCAACTCAAATATAGGAAATCAGAAATACAAAACAAAGTTTCATTTTGAAAACATAGACAAAGGAAGGTTCCTGCACACTGGATCTGTACAAAGACCAGTACATTTTCTCTAGCAGTCTATCTTGCAAGCTCCAACAAAAATAAGGGAATAAAAGAAATAAAAAAAAAGCAGAGCCAATTTGTGCGAAAAACTGTTGTACAACTAAATACTCCTTTCAGGTTTTTTGTTTAGCTCTTAGCATCATTGATGTGCATTCCACTTTCTGTATTCCAATATATGCATTCTGCAGTTAATTTAAATTGTGAACATCTTTGTCTACATGCATCATACATTTCCAAGCTTCAAATTGGTTTCATCAGCATAACCAGTACGGTGCTATTATTTACGTTTGTATGTGTAGTTATGTCTAATTTTGTAATTAGTTGCAATGGGGAAAAAACCACAAAATATATAAAAATGGTTTATACAGAAGTTTAATTTAGCTCTTTTTTAAAAATTATTTGAATGGTTAGATAGCAGAGAAGATGGCTGGGGGAAAGAGTGACCCTCTAAGGAGATTTGCACTTTCTATATATACCTTTGTACTATGCACTGCCCTATTGATTCTACACCCAATAATAACTTGAACCCATCAGTAAGAAATTGCTTACAAAATCCACTTGTACGTATTTAAAAGACACAGAACATGTAAAAAGGAAAAAAAAAAAAGCATCTGCTTTTTCTTTTTCCTTTTATTCTCTCCCATTTTTCTTTGTTTCTTTTTTTTTTTTTTTTCCATTTTTCTTTTTTTTTTCTTTTTCCCTTGGTGCCCTGATACTCCACAGATATCAGAAGGCTGCAGGTCTCATTATAACCATCTGTTATGTGGCTTTGCCATTCAAGCTTGGAGTGTCTTTACAAAGATAATAAAAACTTGTGTTCTTTGCTCTTGTTTTGGATGCATAGACTGAAAAACTTAAAAAAATTACCTTGTAAAATGGCTTGTTAAAAAGATACAATTACCTCTAATTAGTAGTACGCGTAAATGTTTTACAGAATGAAAGGCGTGCTTTTTATTTTCTTACTTCGTTACATTGGTGGCAAAAGAAAGTCTGTATGAAAATCAGTTCTTTGCTGACACAAGTTCCATTTGTTACAGATGAATTCTAATAAAATGTCAGTGTTATGCAGCCCTGGTCTTCTTTCTTAAGCAGTACTTTTGAAATCAAAACTTGTTTGGTCCCTCTTGGTGATAAAGGAGTTTAATTGGAACTACAAAGCAGTCATTAATCTTCTTAACTAGCTGCTGGACAGTGGAAAATGCATTCTTAGGTTAGCCAATATGTATCATCTTCAGCAGCAAGCTTTGAGCCAGCATAGGCATACCCTTTGGCATAAATTTTCACAGCTTCATGAGCTTAATTGAAATTATCACACTTTACATGCCTCTGGAGTTCCCCTTTATGCATTAGAAATGTATCACTACACTAAGAAAATAGATTTCTCTCCATTCATAGCTGCAACTGAAAGGGGGCAAAATATCCACATATTTGAGGTGAATTGTGGATTTTTATATCCTGCAGATTTGGAAGCTTCTGGATTAAATCCAAAGTCACTTTTCAGAATTCAGTTACTGAAATTGTGGCAAGCTGTCATGACTTTTGACTGAGTTCTCTTATGCACTGCATATACAGTGATTGCAAATGTGAGTCTGTGAGGCTACTCTCCAAATACTGAGGTAGAGCTTTTAAAGACATTGGAGAAGTTTTAGATGAAAAAACACACCAGGTGTATTGAGGCAAGCTACAAGGGGCATGGCATGGTAATCTACTCAAAGAAAATGAGTCTTGCTCTGTCTGCTTGTTTTGAAAGAAGGCAGGTTCTGTCTCCAAGATTACTTTGTAAGGGAATACAGTCTATTAGCAATTAGTTTTAAGTACATGTTAATAAAGAATTCTCTGTGCTGGAAGGATGTGAAAGACATTAACATTAGGGTGATTTCAAAGAACGTGTATTGTTCTTGGCCTAATTTCCACTTTAAGATGGTGATAACAGTGTAAATGTGAAGCCTTGGTATTCTTACAGAGGCCTATTAATGTTTTTCCACTGACTTCTGTGGATTTTACAATTACTGCATTGCAGGCTGCCTTTGACTTGAACCTTTTTTGCGTAGTCTGTGCAAGGTGGTTTAGAGCTGTGTTTTGTAAGGGTTTCTTTAACTATCTGAGTGGCTTTAGATGGTACCCTTTAATGTCAGCATTGACTTCTTTGGATTTTCCTGTTCTGTGCGTCTAGCATGGACCATAATAAAGTGTGAAAATGAGTATTGACAAAAATATTTGGCTGTGTATGGCTTAATAACTTCTAAGTTAATGGGGTTTTAACAAAAGTAGTTCTAATTCATGATAACACAGAAAAAAGATTCATGTACTTTGAGATCATTACCATTCAGAAATGCTGTTGAGATGTGAAATTAACCAATCTCAAAGCAAAGCAATAGCTACAGACTTTCAAATAAAATTACATTTACATCTTTTCTATATTATACAATTGCTTCAACCAAATTCCCAAATTACCAGAGTCTTTGGTGTTCATTCATGCTAGTATCTCTCCAAATGGGTCAGTCTTGATTCCAGAGTAATAAGGTATTCCCATCTCTAAATTTACCCATTGCCTGCTTCTCTCACTCTGTGCAGACAGAAGTGGGACAGAAATGAGTTTTTGGTAATACAATAAAGTACTGGAAAAGTACTAATAAGGAATGTATGAAAAGAAATTGTTCAATAACTGGTACCTAGAAGAGTTCACTAACAACTGGATCAGTACCTAGTGATTCCTGAAGAACATTACAACTGTCACTGGTCAAAAGTGGAACAGGAAAAAATCTTTCTTGATAGTGCTGTCTTCTTTACTTCAGATGCAAACATGCCCTTCTTTTCCCCTCCTTGACCAGTTTTTTAATCAGAATGAAATAAAATTATTTTTCAGAGACTTTGAAATTTTGAGGAAAATAACCAGCAAATTTGCTGTGCAAGCCAACATACTAGTGATAAATCACTTCTTCCACAACATGATTTAACACGAAAAAAAAAAAAAAAAAAAAAGGCTCTTGCCCATGGAATTCTATGAAATAGCTTTGCATTTTTAAACCTTGAAATATAACAGCTTTAGACAATGAAACTTCAACAAAAGCACTGTATCAAATTGGCAAAAATGTCCACAGAAGATACCAAATGGAATCAATACTACTTTCACTGTCAAAGAATATCTTTACAGCAGTTTCAGAAGTTTGAAACACTGGTATTTTTGTCATTCTTTCACTTTGCGTGGGGAAATACAACATTAATGGGGTGTGAGGCCATAACAAACTTTCATGCAAAGACCTGTGTCAAAATTTTATTTTATTTTTTTAATTTAATTTTTGTTTGTTTTATTTTTTTGCTACATTTTTATTTGGTTTGGTTTATTTTCATAAGCAGGCACTATTAATTCAGTGCTACTGCAAACATTTGGAAAGTTAATTGATTCAAAACCTAAAGGATTTGAATATCAGCTAGCTATACTAATATTCAAGAGAATTTTCTCTTTACAAACTGCCCTGTGTTTTCAACAAGTTGGTTCTGTCCTCCAAATCTACTTATGAAGCATACTATAGTAGGATGCAAAATGTTTTTCTATCACTAATGCAATGAATCAAGATGGAAGGAAACATCTGCTGACTAGCTTTCAGAGGAAAGTAGAACGATAACCTGCAAATGCAACATTGTAGTGAATAGAGATAATTTTGCATCTACACTATAAATAGGATGCTTTTGAACCCAAAATGCATTCAGCTTGCTTCTGTCAGCAGAAGTCTTAATTATTGTAGTTGGAACAAGCAAACCTTTCTTTGCCAATAAAAGTACTTCATTGTATATTCAACAGCCTTATTGGATATAGAATGTAAATCTTTAAAGTCAAAACTGCCTGGAAATGCCTTTCCTTCTCTCTTACATAAAAACAAGAGAACAGAATATGAGATATTCTTTTTTGGAAGAAATTATTTGAAAACACATCAGAGTTTCAATATTTCTGGTCTTCAAAAATCCAGTTTGCTCTTAAATCTAAAGGAGTTGTATGAGCCCAGCATTCTACTGTAGCAGGCAATTTACAAAAACACACAAGTTCTCATCCATGCAGTAAAAGAAAAGAAAACATCATCTAGAAACTCTAGGTAGGATTTTCAATTTCTCAAGCCACATCAGCATCATCACTGACACTAAACCCAAACCAACCAGCTTGCAAGGCATCCAGTTCAGGCATTGTGGTACTTCAAATTAAGCACATGGAAACCACCAGAAATAGTGACTGATGTTGAGTACATCACTGAATATCACTGGCAAAACTGTCATCTTTCACTGCTTCTGTTTCATACACATAAAATTTTATCAATGTAGCATCCCCTCATTAGTCCACATTTCCAAAGACTGTTTTGTGAGCATTTCACACCTCCTGTTCGAATTCTTCTCATTCCATTTTGTCTGTAAAAGTTTCCTATTCCATTTTCATCAGATACTTACCTATACTTGTTCTTTGATTGTTTCCTTTAAAGCTTAGTCCCTCACAGTTTTAGAGAACTCCTACCCAATTTACAGCACCTTGCAGGAAACTAGAATGACATCTTGAGACCCAAACCTACATGCTCAGGCTAGAGGGAGAAACACATTTAGCCACATTGTAGAATACGGCTGCAGAAAAAGTCTTATGTAATAAGTAGGCATCTGAGCAACATATCAACATTGTGAAGTAGATCTCTCTCTTAGATAAAGAAGAGCTAAAATATGGACTTCTATTTAAATCTAATATAGGTATGGGAAACCAAGTGGCATTTGGGGTAGTTTCAGTTTGGTTCATTGTGGTTTGATTTTTATAAATTTGCATTTTTATAAAAGGCACTATTTATTCAAAATGAGAAGTTGGGGGTTTTTTGGAAGTTGGAGGGTTTTTGTTTTGTTCTGGTATTGAGTTTGTTTTCTTCATAGCAGCTTTTATGATACTTTGTTTTAGATTTGTGACTGAAGTAGTGTTGAGAGCACACCAATGTTTTACTTACAGCAAAGCAGCATTCAGGTCATTGAGGTCACTGCTCCACCAGCTATTAGTCTGAGGGCACACAAGAAGCTGGTAGAGAACACAACTGGGACAGCTGACCAGAGGGAAATCCTATACCAAATAATGTGTTCATCAATAAAAAAGGGGGGTAAAGCAAAAAGAAAGGTGAATATTCAGAGTTTGGCATCTCCAAGTAGCCATTGCATATGATGCCTTGCTTTCCTGGGAAGGGCTAAATATCTGCCTGCTGATGGGAAGCAATGAATTAGTTTCTTTACTTTCACATACACCATCTAGTTTGCATATGAAACTGTCTTTATCTCAATCCATTTTTAATTTTGCCATCTGATTCTCTCCCCATCTCACTGAGGAGTGAAGTGAGCAAATGGCTGTGTGGAGTTTAACTTCTGCCTAGGATTAACCCACAGCATTTGGCTCTAGATTTTTATTGGCAGTTGCAACTTCCAAGGCAGACATTGACCAGGAATCTCAGATCATCTTGGGGACAGAATTGCAGAGAAACATTTTCTGCAGACTCTGTGCAGAAGGAGGAGAAAGAAAACAATGGTCAAGCACAGGGTTACAAAATAGGAAACAGAGTGTTACTGTTTAAAAAGTAGATAATAAGGTGTGAGGGATAAGCACTGCAACAAAGATATTAACACTATCAACTATAACAGACTTTTTTGCAAATACTAGACAAAAAGTACAAGGCTATAAATAAACCTCACAGGTGAGGACTTTGGAGCTTCAGAAGACATTGCTCTTACACGTGTTGCTCACATGAATGCATAACCGGCACTAGTCTGTCTAGCTAAGTGAAGAATTAATCCAAGGTGGAAAACCTCTTCAAAGAAGTGAAAAAACTACTATCCTTCCTGCATGCTACTTCTTAGATCAAATACATTTAAGATAAGAGAATGCATTTGAAGCCTTTTTAAAGTAAGTTTAAGATTATGAATATTTCTTAAATGGATATAAATTAACCACTAGAAGAAAACAAAATCCTATCTTCAATAAAAGTTTTTAATTTCCTGTTTTGGGCTCTCTAGTAATGGGGTTTTAGCTAAGTAATATCAAGTAAGTTATATACCAAATGCAAGATGTTTGGCAAATATTGGATGTTTGGTAATTATTTAAGGATGTGTGAAAAAGTTTGTGTAGACTTGTTATGTCTGACTAATTTAACATGTGCTCTTTAGAAGTAACGGAAAATGAACATTGGGGCTCTGCATAGACAGGATTTTTCAACTCTTAAAACTAACAGTACTCAAAATTTTGGAGATAGAATGGATATTAGAAATGCTGTTGATTTGTTCCTTAGAAATGTTTTTTACATTAGTGTTTCTTGACAATGTCTTCTGGGGACCCAGCTGGACACACTCTTTTTCCTGATTGCAAAATTGTTATTTTAAACAAATAAATAACACTTTGTGGGACTGTGTTAATTTCATAATTGCTAGGAGTAAATTCTGAAAGGGCTAAAAGGCTGATTACCTGCTGAAAGTTGTGTTCTTTTATATGTATACATGTTCTACACGAGACATTGCAGGGGAAAAAAAAGGTTAGGCTTTTGCATTACAGGCTTTTGGGAGTATTTCATCAAATGGAATGTTAAAAGTTTAGTCATGTTACAAGTGACTTGCAAGTGAATTTGCTCACAGAAGCAGCATACAGTTAATTAAACACCTGCGGTTTTGTTTGTTTTGTTTTGTTTTGTTTTGTTTGTCCAAAAGAGAGAGATGTATGTAATAAATTCTGCTGATGGCATCCACTCTAGGTAGTTGCTGGTATCACTCTTGGATGATTTATATTTAGACCTTGCTCTCCTTTTAATAGCTATAAGAGGGAGATTAATATCAATGTGCAGTGGCTATTTTGACAGAAATTTCCTTTGGGCAAAGATTTTACTTGCCAATAAGCACAGACATGCATCAATCACTATAAAATACAACAAATTTATTATTTCATGGGATGCTACAGAATCAAGTAACATAAATTCAGAATCAACCAGCTCAGATGAATCCTTGAAAAATGAAGAGGCAATGAAATTTAATGTCAACAGAAACTTCACGAACTTCTTCCCTCCCTCCTTCATCAATATAATGGGATACTAAAACTATTATTGATGCAAGTTATTTTATCAAAGGGAGGAGACAAATAGATAACACAAAAAGACAATCTTAGCATGATCACACTAAACAGTCTATGGAGAAACAAAAAAAAAGAGATAGTGAATTTTTTTCCTCTTGGTACTAGTTGAATTAGTGGCTCTCAGTATCTGGCAGAGAAAGAAGCTGGGAAGGAAGCTTTGAACCAGATAACTTGATGGCTTTATGGAAATACTTAGAATGGAGTGGCTTTAAAAAGCTGATTCTATTGACATGCAGGAACATATAGCAAAACAAATAACTTTCTAAGAGGAAAGCAATATCTTCTAAATGAGCAAAAGATGTAAAAAGAATGGATGTCATTAAGCAAAAGTTGAGTGTGTTATGTTCTTTAAGTGGTATACAGTGGCTGCTGAATCACTTACAGGTTCCCATGAGTCAGGAAAATTTGAAGAGACTACATCTGAACCAAAATCATGACCCAACAGAACCTTGTGGTGTATCTATCCTCCATGGCAGAGCTGAAGGCTCACATAAACATGAGGTTTCACTCATTGCAGAATTATGACAGGCTTCTCAGCCTCTTCCATGCTATGTATTTGTACATCCCAGCTCGTAATGGCTCTTTCTCTAACAATTCTATGATATGCTAAGACATTTCTGTGTTTTTCCTGTAAACTGTGCAATATTGGCCTATGCATGCACATATCAATTTGCCTACTCGATATTTTAAGTCAACATATAAATTTCTTCAAGACTATACTCAATTTCCTGCTATTTTGGATGACAGTGTATTTAATCTAATTTTTTGTTGCATCTAATGCAACAAAGCTACTCAAACTGGGACTCCTACAGAGTAATTCTCAAAGTGACTATTTCCATGCTTTTATTTCCAGTTCAGTCCAATATTGTAGGTAAGTTCAGAAAAAATTTTAAAGCTTAAGTTTCAACATGCAGTGGGAGGTGGAGTGCAGATTTGACAAGAAGCACAGATCCCCAGAGGCAAACTGGTAGGTTCCTGAGAATTCTGGGATAGTTGCAACTTATTTTTCCTCCATTCTCTCTGCCCAAGTGAGTGCAATACTAGCTATTTCTTAGCGGTAACATAAGGGCCTTTCTAGGTAAGCATAAAATAGAGGAAAGCCCACCTCATGTTTTCAGAGGAAATTTGGAAATTTCCTCTCAAAGCTTATGCAATTCCTGCAGGAGCAGCTGTCCATTCAGGATATCAGCAAAGCAATTCACAGTTGAGTTTGCACCCTCCTTGTAGACATAGTTTAGCTTTAAGCTGATATATTACAAGGGAGTCATAAGTACTGGACTCATAGCTAAGGATTGCAGAAAGTTTCAGGGCACCAAGAAATTGAGTTTTGCTGTTCCCAGGTGATATTTAGTCCAGAGGTGATTAGGAGCTACATCCTGTTAAAATTATTGCTCAGTTTGATTCCAGTAGGACTACTGAAATTTAGTTGGAGGCCTGTAGTTAGTGATGTACTTCAGTCAGTACTGGGTCCAACCCTGTTCAGTATCTTTATTAATGATCTAGATCATGAGGCAGGATATATCTCCAGCAAGCTTGCTGATGACACCCACTGGGAGTAGTGATCAGACTGTGATGCTCATCAGAACCGCAATATACCAGAGAAATTGACTAACAAGACCCACATGAAGTTCAACAAGGGGAACTGCTAAGGCAAACATGTGAGAAGGAATGATCTCAGCCTTTCATTTGGAAAGTAGATTTACTTAAAAGGCCTTGGGGTGCCTGGTGGACACCAAGTTGAACAGGAGCCAGAAATGGGCCCTTGTCACTAGAAATGCTAATAGTGTCCTGAGAAGCATTAGGCAAAGGCTTGCCATCAAGTCAAGGGAGGGCATCCTTACCCTCTGGAGTGCTCTGTCCCCTTCTGGGCTCCCCTGTAAAGGTGACACATGGACACACTGAGAGCCCAGCAAGGGGACACACAGATGATGATGCACAGGAGCATCTCTCCTGTGAAGAAAAGCTGAGAGAACTGGGAATGCTCAGCCTGGAGAAATGAAGGCCCAGAGGGATCTGAATACTGTACCTACATTCCTGAAGGGAGGGTGGTAAAGGTGGTGGAGCCAGGCTCTTCTCAGTGGTGCCCAGGGACAGGAGCAGTGGCAAAGGGGAAAAAATGAAACAGGTGATTCTGTTTGAATGTCAGATAATCCTTTTTCATGGTAAGATTGACTGAGCCCTGGCACAGGACTGTATCCAGTTGAGTACTTCCAAGCATGGCAGTTCTAGGGCTTCTGGGCAGCCTGTTAATGGTAATCGCATGTGAGCAGTAAGGTTGGACCAGGTGATGGCCATGGTCTCTTCCAGCTGTAACCATTAATATATGAAACATAAAATCCACATTCTAGAGATGAACCTGAAGTTCTCTAAGGTCAAGTTTCTCATCTCACTCAATGTCATTTTCAGGTTTTGAATGTCAAAACTTATGAAGGCAAAGGGAAGAATTTTTTGTTCAGCACATATTTCTGTTTACCAAGAAATGAGTTTTGACTGTCTTTAGTCATATATACATGCATGTATACCACCACAAATATGTATTTATTGTATATACATGAACACAGTACTGTTCTCAAAATTTGTACTCAAAGATGTTCTGTTTATTTTAGTTTTTCAGAAATTTTGCATCATTCATGTTTTTCTTTTTGGGTGCTTGATCTGTTTAAACAGGACATTTTAGCGGCATCTTTTTTAACTAGTAAATTTATTTCATCTTTTCTCCTTGGTTCTAAGAGACATTGTGTTTACAAAGAAAAATTTCTTATGTTTTTAAACCCTTGAGTAAATTTTCCTTCTCCAAAGCCAAGAAGGTTTTCCATAATGATTCAATTGTGAAGTAAGGTTAGTAGAACCAGCTAACATTAAGCAGATTATGTACTATCCTTACTATTACCTTGGAAAATTAGTCCAGTATTAACATTTCTATACACATTTCTTGCACAAGTGATTCAGTATTTTTAAGAAAACAATTGAAATAATTTTCCTAATTTTCAATTTCTCATCTGCCCAGAAGTTTCTGTTTTATTTTTTCTACGATTCCTCCACTATTTTTGTGATGGGAGAGAGTCTTATGATTGGAAAAAAAGTTTCTTGTCCCGTGAGCATGAGGAAGTGGGGTATACTTCAGCCTTTGCTCTCCCTTTTGTGTTGCTGTTCGTGTTCTCATTAGCTGTTTGGTTTCCATTAAAAATCGGTGTTTTACAGGCAGTTTGTTCAGTGGCTCTTGACATTGTCTGGCTTTGTGTCTGTGCAGATGAGAGGGAAAATTGAAAGCAATTTCCTTGGAGGTGTGTTTTTTGCCATAGTTGAAGACCCATAGGTTTTTGTATTTGCCTGATTTAAAGCCATGTCCAGAGGCTAAAATCAAGACTAATGCAAGCTGAAGCCTTATGCCGCTTATTTAAAACTTCTTCACTGTTTTCTTTCACTGTTGAATGCTTCTGACAAACAAGTTCCTAGAGCAATATGAATCTGGTGTTTTCCAGATTTTGTGGGTTGTAGCATCCCTACCATGGTCTTAATTTAGTGCACCAAATGTATACATTGATTATGCTTCTTTTCAGTCTTTGTCTTTATTTCTTTTCTTTCAAAGGAGAGAAATAAGAATCTATCTCTTGTGACTTCAGGAAAATGAAAGAAAGAACAAGCAGGCTGTTTCTAGGGAGAAAAGAGACTTGTTCAATGAGATACCTATATTTGAAAGTCCTTACCTTAGCCAAAACAGCTTATGAATGGACTCGTGTCCCACAGAGCTGAGAACTGTCAAGTTCCAAGTGCTGAGTGGTAACCTCCAGCTTGGACACAGGAGGTTGCAACAGGGAAGGTGTGGTATGAAACAGGTAGCTAGCAAAAAAACTCCCTACTCTAGTTTCTAATGTTTCTTCATAGAAAAAGAAGGATCATCATGATTAATTTCTCTGAGTGTCCTTGCCCTAACTGTGCTGGTCTGTAAAAATGGATCCACTTCATGAGCCAGTTAGATGAACCAAAATTTTCCATTTCTCTCACCACCGGAGTGTACAATAGGACAGGTTTTTTAATTGCCCACACTGTGGGAATCCAGCACAGCAAGTCATGCTAGCAGGATGTAAAAGAGACCAACAGACTGGCCAACTTCTGGCCTTCAGACTGACCTTCTCCTTCTCTCTAGGTCCCAAAACAGAGATTCTACTGTAGTATTGCTCCATTCTGGAGCAAATATGCACCCTGTAAGCCCATAGGGAACTCCATATTGGAGCAGGTACATATTTCCAGAAGGAAATGCAGCCTGTGAAGAACCCGTGCATGAGCAGGAGAAATGTGTGAGGAGGAAATAGCTGCAGAGAAGATCAATTATGCACTGATGCCGAAACTCCATTCCCTATCCTCCTGGCATCCCAGGACTGGACAAGAGGAAGAGATGGGAGTGAGTGAAGTTGAGCCTGGGGAAGAAAAGCCAGGGGAAGTATGTGGAGGGTTTGGTTTTGTTTTGTTCTGTTTTGTTTTTTCTTAGTTTGTCACTATCCAAAACAATTTTAATTACCAATAAATTGAATTAATTTTCCACAGGTTGAATTGAATTTCTTTTTCCTGTGGTGCTAATTGGCAAGTAAATTTTCTTGTATTTACCTTGCCTCATGAGCTTTACCATCTTATTTTCTTTCTCTGCCCTGCCGGATGAATAGCAGGGACAGAGCAGCTAGGACAGTGTCTGGCAGCCAGCCCAGGTCAACCAACTACATAGGTTCATGAGAAATATTTGAGTTTTGCCACTCTTTTGAAAGTATACCATCTCTTATGCCATGTAGATGTTGTAGCAAGCACAAAAAGGTGAGAATCACATAATATGAAGAACAGCACTACTATGAAGTACGCTCCCTTTCTTTTCTCTTTGAAGTCTGAGGAAGATTAAGGTATTTATTTGGCCTCATCTCATGCCAATCATCTGAGAAGAGTAATTAGCCCAAAGAAACAGAAGAAGATGTCCAAAGGTCATGATAGCAGAGAATTTCAGAAATTAATTTTCATGTATTCCCTTACTAATACCTCTTCAGCTGGAATGTTTGCTGGATTACTCCATGGTGGAGACTGCAAATGTCTGGATGAAGAGAGCTCAGAAGTATGCTGACAGTAAAGAGAAACTGTTCTTAAATCCCACTGAGAAACTTAGAGTGCACCTGACAAAATGTGAATCTATATGGCATGAGTATGATCAATATGGGCATGGCAGCAGCTTGGTGCCTCAGAAGACAAGTTGACAGATTATAAAATACAAGTTTCCCTTCCACAACCCCTGGTACTGTATTGCAAAACTGTTGCATGTTAGGGTACAAATTAGTCTTTCATCACTCTGTTGCCACTTTAAGCAGGACACTGGTGAAGGCTTCTCTCAGTGCACTCATTAAATATCAGTATACATAGAGTATAATTCATGGGATCAATTCATTTAAGCAACTTAGTTGGCTAAAGCTCCATGAAATGAATATTCAATTAAATCTGTTTTGGATCTCATTCAGATATTCAAATAAGTTAAACCTTTGGCTTGCTCATTTGTGAAATAAGATCTTTTATATGGATGTAAAATAGCTTTTCACAATGGTTAAGCTCTGATCTCTGATCCACATATGTGTAACAACAAGAAGTTGAATAATCCAGGCATTTGAGAAGCTAGCAACAGTATCCGCACTGAACTATTGCTCCACTGGAACTTTTCACTCTTCCAAAACCTCATTAGACCAGACATGCTTATCTTGCATGGGTGTAGTTCAAGATAATGAAAATGCAGTACTGGAACATGCAAGAGTAGTTCCTAGAACACCTGATCTTCCTTTTCCTTTTCAAAATTCTGGAATATGGTCTATAAACACATACTGATGTTTTTCAGGGGACATTTTGTCTCATTAATTTTTTATAGCTAACTTCAAGCACTCATTTCAGAACTTTTGAAGGCACCAACCTTTTAAAATCAGATCCTTCCAGGCTTCTTAACCTAGGTTCTTAGTTTAAGCTGTAGATTCACATAATCACTAGTACAATGCCAGCTACACAGCCTAAAAAAATATGTGAAGTTTTGGATAAATATGACCAAGAACATGGTCACACAATTGAACAAGAGATGGCTATCTGTCTAGATGTCTCACTGTAATAGGTGAAACACATGTCTTTCCAGTGCAACATTCAGCAACAACTGAAGAGGAGAGATTTATTTGGTTTGGGGTTTTTTTTCATATTTCTCGAAAATATGGTCTAGCTGAGACACAGGCATCATGGGACAAACTGTACCTGAGTTGACCAATGAAATGACCAATTCAAATACCAATAGTTTCCTGTGTGTTGCATGACTACAGTATTTCACCAAGATGAAAGGCAAGTTGTGTTCTAAGTGCTGCGATGGACAGGTGTCACAGTTGGAAGCAGGTCAAGTATCTTTTTCTGTGAGAAATGACAGGCTAGGGTGCTGTTACTTTTGAAATCTCTGGAGGTGATTAAAAAATTACCTGCTTAGTGAGAACAGAACTCATGACAGGGTTGAAAATAAAGAAATAAAGGCATTCCGTCCCACAAATGCATCCATAAGCATTAAGAAAAACAGTGCACTCTAAATATCTTTTTCACATGCTTGCAGATTTTTACACTAAATTTTCTCCCCCTTTTTCCTTCTTCTTTTAGTTAATTGGTTGGTTTGGGGTTTTTTTTCCAGCAGAATCACTGGAAATTTTTATTTGTATTTTATTTTGAGGATTAAATTTTATTTTATGTATTTTATTTTGAGGATTAAATTCTTTCATTGCATAAATAGATTCATAGAGATGCAAGGTGGTATAAAAAAGGGTAAATTTGCTAATTACAATCAAATTCAAATAAGAAAACACAGAAAACCCTAGACTTTTCAAATGAAGAACAGCCACGGCCACCTAATTGTGTCACTATCAGATGAAAAGGATAAAAATCTGAAATAAAAACTTAACTAACAGAACAAGTAAGAACCAAATTGACAAGACACAGGAAAATAACTTTTTTTTCTTGTTTTTTTTTCTCATTTGCTTGTTTGTTTGTTTTTGTGTCCAAAGGGAAACATCATTGCTTTTTTTATTGTTGTGGGGAAGTTCAGGGGAAAGAAATAAGTATGTCTGATTTAAGAAAAGGATCATTCTTTTTTAATGTGAATGGTTCTGGAGACTATTTTTAGACTGTCTAACTTCTATTTGGTGGAGGCAGGACATCCTCCTTATCAAAGGATCCCACTGCCAACAGGAGTAATGAGGGTTGACTGTGCAAGATGAAGGACCAGGTGTGATACTAGGAGAAGAAGGCAAGGGCATCTGACTGAAAAGGTATAATTGAGGTACTAGTCATAATAGTATGTGGTGAGTTTCTTTCTCTGTGGGTCATACCTGATATGAAAGTTTTGAAAGATAAAAAGTATAAAAAGCAAGCAGGCAAATGAAGAAGCGATATTACATGATTTTGTGAGGATCATCCATGTGTCTTTCCCTTCTTCCTTCCTACAGAAAGCCATAGACATTTGATATGTTACTGAAGTTCTGCCTGGCTGAGTTGAGTATTGGAGCCATGTTTAAAAGTTTTCTATTTTTGGAAAAAAGTTACTTTAGCTTTATCTGGTTGAAAATTATTTATTACTTATTGTGCTGAAACATCTTCTGACAAGTCAGATTTCAGATTTTTGCGCTACAGAACCAAGTAGCCTTCTTTAAATGTGTTTTTATTTTCTCTCATTTGAAATTTTCTACCATACAAACTAATAATCATTCACAGTTTCTTTCACCAAGAGACACCTATTAACCCAGGAAAAAGGATCATTCAAGCTTCAGTCATGTCCTCCAATCCCTTTTTTGGACTGACAACTTACCTATTGAAAAACCAACATGAATCCAAAGTAAACTAATGAATCTGAACTATTAGCAGGTTAAATAATTCCTAAAATATACGGTAAGAATATACCATTCTTTTAGCCTGGCTTATATGACAAATGTTGAATAAATTAGATGAAATAGGATGTGCCAATTTCCTTAAAGCTAGATACATTGCTTCATAATGTCAGAAGCAGAAAGACTTAGGAAAAAATAGTAAAATGAGATTATAAAAAAATGTTTTCTTCAGGGTCAAAATAGGAGCCCCCTCATATGGCATAGAAGTTCTAAATCTTTGTTTCACCCTAGCTTTTGCACAGAGTACATCTCTCAATAACATCTGTCTTTTGAAGTTGTTAACTCATAACTTGAGATGTATGTGTCTGAGCACACAGCATTACTGGTGTGCACAGGTCTTTGTCCCATCTGTCACATCCTGAGGAGGGATCAAAATATTCTTCAGCCTACGTTTCCCCGAAGGAAACCATTCTTTAGATACCTACTATGTACTGTGCCCTTCCCCAGCAACACGAGTCCCTCACAAACAGCAGTGTGATCCCTTCCATGAAGCACGCACCACTTTGTAACAGTGGTTGCTGAGCATTACAGAAGAGTCATTCTGCTTCCTTAGGTTGAAATCCATAGCCTTCTCACCCCCTTTCAGCTTCTCTCCCTCCAGATTAAAAAAATAGGACTAGCTTCCAAGGGCAGTTAAGGTGGGAATACTTCTCATTGTCCCTGTGTATTGGGCGCTCATAGCCAAAAAATTTTAAGAACCTTTGAGAAGGGGAAAAGCAAAAATTACCAAATTGCTTGTCTTGGGGCTTGACAAAAGCTGGCATGGCAATGAGTTTGGAAACACTTGCATTTCATACTTAGCTGTGAAAAGTGTTACTTTCAAAAAATTTAAGAGAAACATTTGGGTTCAAGGAGAATTAAATACATAGGGAGTAGGGGAGAAGGAATGGACCACATATACAGTTATCCACTAGAGTTTCCACGTACCTTCTTAACGTGTGGGAGTACAGGATTTCTGACCTAGTTGTTACATAAAAAAATGTGTTCTCTCACGTCCTTTTGCTAAATGGGTATCTAAGGGGAGGGCGAGGGGAGAGGTCAGGAGGGGCTGGAATGTCTGGGGGCAGCAGAGGGAGAGCAACATCACATCAGTGACTGTTACGCTGGTTCTGGGGCAGTGTAGTTCAGTGTGGGCAGAGCAGAGCTTCTCGTCAAGCTGAACAGCAGAAGTAGAGCCCCTGCCAGCCCTGTGTGGTCACTCAGCATCTATATGCAGAAACATAGTACCTCCTAGGCTTTCCAAAGAGTAAGGGTTTTCCAAATAAAGCTTTCTGTACATTATTGTGCTTCAGATCCTGGATATTATGTGTTCTCACATCAGCTGGATTTTAATGCTGATCTGGAAGGGAAACGAATGGTCTAAACAACCCATTTGCTACTTCTTACTGAGAAAATGTTACCACAACTCTTGATAGAATTAAAATATATCAAAGTAAATACTTTTCTGTATTTGTATTAAATACCCAATTGCAATAAGCCACTTTACAGGCCAGTGAACTGGAAAATGAAATTACTGTATTAATGTGACTTCTTACTTATTATAGGAAAGCAGTGTCATAAAAATGTCAGCATATTGGCTTTATTTTCACACCTGAAAATAAAACCAAAACTAGAAAAATCTGCTGAAGTACAGTAAAAAGACATTGTTTGACATCTTTTGTCCCAGCTCTGGTACTTTGTATTTAGTATCTGGAGAGGAACTGCTTTATGACTGATTAAAATAGCCTTTAAGAGCACTATATGAAGACAAAATGTGCAGACCCTTCAGCAGAGTATTTTCTTGCACATGATGACCATCATTTTCCCAGCCCACCTGGCCTCCAGGGTTCTTCATGGTAAATCTCCATCTACTCTGCCAGTCTCCCATGCAATGCACCCAGTTCCCTGTGTATGCTCCAGATCTACATCCCTTTAAATAGCTCCCAGAAATGTACAGCATTTAAAAAGCTCTGCAAGATAGTTCCAAGCCCCAGTGCTCCTGCCTGCCCTACTCCTTGCTGGGGCACTGGGATAAATTCAGCTGCCAATCCCTGCCATGGTGAGCCCCCGTCACTCTTGAGCTCTCATATGTCCCAGAGGATTTTTGTGTTGAAGATGATTTTTGCCAATGTTATTATCATCTTATATCTATGGGCAGGAAAAATGTGTCTAATCTAATTTTATTTGATATCTGACATAATCCTTCCTAAGAAATAAATTAAAAACATTGGTACTGGTATGAAAAGGGACTCCAGGTTTTAATTTAGATTTGGGTGAATATAATCCTGCCTGCTATAAGAAGTTTTTGCTAATATGAATTTAGTTCTTAAGAGATCTTTTTTTTCTTAAAACCATCTTGCTCATTAAATCTCCTACGAAACCTGATTCAATCAAAACCTGGTATTAAGCACTGCACCAGTACAGTTACCACTGATACAATTCCTAAAGCAAATTAATATGGGGAAAATAGTGGTGATGTAAGGACACAAATTTATTCTGGTGATTATTCAGAATTTAGGAATATTTTGACAAATGTAGACCTTTCATCAATGTCTTTTCTTATTCATTCAACATGTTTAATGAACATTAGTAAATGCAGTTTTACTCAACTCCAAAATTTTCTCTCACAGTGTCAAAACTGTGCTTAGTAGATCAGAGTAACTTTGGAAATCCTTTTTTTTTTTTGGTTTTGTTTCTGTTTAGGTTTTTTGTTTTGTTTTGTTTGGGTTTGGGGTTGTTTTTGTTTTGTTTTGGATGTTTTGTTTTGTTTTGTTTTGTTTTGGGAAATGTTTGGGGTGTTTTTTCTCAGAAAGGTAATCACAAGTTGGCAGATACAGCAATCAGCAAGACCAGAGGTGAATCGCATGCAAATATACTCATGAAATTAGCTTACAAAGTAATCTACAAGGGGATGGCTTCAAATAGCATTGGCATTGTAAGATTTCTGGACTGCTGCATAAATAATTCACAATATGAATAAATGTGTCAAATAATATATTCATAGTAGTTTCAGTGACTTGTTACATATAATGATCTTTTTCTCTGACCTAAGTAGCAGCTCTGATGGCATCAGAAAAGACCTCCAAGCAGAAAACTGAATCCAAACTTTAATCATGTCTTTGGTAAGTTTTTATTGATAGGTATTAAACTGAAATATATCAAATAAGAGAAAAAGCCAATAGTATCTGAATTTTGAGGCAGTGATGTCCACACTCTTCTCTTCTTAACTGTTTGCTCCCGCAAGTGTTTAAAATGCTGTGATTCTTGGAGGAGAAAGAACCTGAATTCAGGTGTCTGCATTCATTCAGTCTGCCCTTGGCTGACTTGGTGAACAGAAAGCTTCTTTCTCACCTGTGCTGATATTAAGGGTCCAGACAGGTGTGCTCAGGATATGCTCAAAAATGTTAAGTAAAGCAAACAGACAAGCAAGACACTTTTATTCATGTATGTAATCAGGGAAAGTCATCAAGGTGCTCCTGGTTTCATGCTAGACTAATAATAATACCAAACTGTCAAACTCCATAGACTGTCACAAAGGATCTAAAGGCTTTCTGTGCTGACATGGACTGATCCTCAAAAATACACTGCATTTGACCTTTGGCCATGGGAAAGGCTTCAAAAATTGAGTGATAGCACTGAGATTGTGAGTGTGTAGTTGAATGAAAGTGTGTTATATCACAGGGTGAAAGATTTAGAATTTAAGGTTTGGGATGTAGTACTATATTTGTAACAAGATGGAGGGTTTAGGGCATAGGTTAATCATCCTTTCTTACTCATAAATTTGTGTGATTTTGTGTGATTGGTTGAGAAAGTCCGCAGCACAGAACATGGGTGATTAGTTCTTGGGTTAAAAGTAAAAACAAATTAGTTGGCATCTCATCAGTGGGTAGTTTAGGCTTTAAAAGACCTTGAAGACAGAACTCTAGGAGCCATTTCTACTCTGTTAACTTATTGTGTAGGAGCACTCACAGTCAGTGAGGCTGTAACATAGATAAGAAATAATAAATGTCTAAGTCAGAACAAGAATTCTGTCTCTTGTGCTTTTAATCCTGACCCTGAGAAGAAGAACCAGATAAAGCCAAGGGGTATGCCTCAACAGACCAATTATATACTGAAGATTTGCTGAAGACTGCCCAAGAAAATAGTGTGCTGGATGGCTAAGGAGACGAGTGTGACTTCCTTCTGGACTGAATGAAAACAAAACACACAGCAGGATTTGGAAGATCCTATTTGCTTAACTTGCTTCTTTCCACAGCTGGGTTTCTAGAAAACCTGAGGTCCAGGTACCAGAAGTATGAGATAATTTCATGGAAGAATCTCCATTTAGGCTATATGCAGTTTAATATGAGCTACAGTCAGCATGCAATTTGTTGCGGTGGGCATGGGTGGTAGACCCAATAAACCTTCCTGGAGAAGCATCTTTAAAAAGACTCTCCCAGGCGCACAGGCATGTCTCACCTTCGCCAAAGTGATTTCAGCTCCCCTGTGAATCGAGCTTCAGGTGATGCTGAAGAAGGGACAGGAGTCCGAATGGGGTTCTGCAGAGACAATCTTCATTCTTCTGTCCACAAAGACATTCTTTGTCCACAAAGAAGCTTTTCTGTCCTGGGACAGAAAGCTCTGGGGAAGGTCTGAGAGAGCAGGGATTATATGGGAAAAGCAGGCAGTTGGGGGTGGGGGTTGGGTTGTTTTCTTACAGATTTTTTTCCGGAAGTTGCTAGGAAGCTGATTGCTGAGTGCTCAAGAGTATTCATGGGTGCTTGGGAAAGACAAAGGAAGCAGTTAAGTCAGAGACAGGGTGGCACCTGGACTTCACTTCACTCTGGGGGAGTTTCGGCTGTCGGAGGGAACTGTCAAGGCTGCTCGGTTCTTGACTGCAGGGAGCTCTCACCATCCCTCACCTGGAGCTCAGCTCGGAGTGACCCACCAATATCTCTCCCTGCCCTGCCGGGAGCTCCTGCCCCATTGCCCTGCACCCGCTGCTGCTTCAGTTTTGTTCAAGGTCTTCCCACGCTGTGTTCTGCACCCCCTGCCTAGCCAGGACATTTCTACAGCTCCAGCTACCACCGCCAAGCCTCGGATACATCTCGTCCCCCAGAACTGCTGCTGGCTCTGTTAGCTTGTGATGGTACTGAGGGGGGAGGGTGCCAGAGGAGAACTGATACTGGGTTGTTTTGGTTTTTTCCCCTGGTTCTGTTTGCTGTTAATGCTATAGTTATTGTTGTTAATTTATCTTGTTAGACACACTAGTAAAGAATTGTTATTCCTACCCTCACATCTTTGCCTGAGACCCCTTTAATTTCAGAATTATAGCAATTTGGAGGGGAGGAGGGTTTGTATTCATCAGTCCAAGAGAGGCTTCTGGTTTTTTTGTTTTCCTAGCAGACAGCGCTGTCTTCCAAACTAAGACAGTGGGGTAGAACATCAGGGCAAATCAGATGAGGGTTCAGGGCACAGCAAGGGGGAAGGACCAATGGGGTACAATGAATTTACATATGGCTGACGAGTATCAAGGAAGAACTGGTCAGAGATGTGAAAGTCAGCATGACCCGTGGCTACAGCTAGGATGATATAGCAGAGCTCAGGACTAACAAGAAGATAACAAAGCAAAAGTAGAACCACGATCCTGGACCTTAGGAAAGCAAACTTCAACATTTTCTGCCCAGAAAAAATCATGGGAAGCAACACTGGAAAGAAGGCAGGTCTGGGAGGCCTTGTTGATATTCAAGGACAATCCCTTCAAGTTCCCAGCAACTAGGGAATCAACAGCAACAAAGAGGCCTTCTTGTCAGCCATTCAAGCAAAAGGAAAGACCATCTCCAGGCCATTTAAAAAGGCCATGGGGAGTGTGAGGGACCCTGAGCACGGTGAACATATATATGAGGGCATGGCACAGCAGCTTGCATGGCAGTTTGAGCAGGCAGGGCAAGTAGGCAGGGTTGCAGTCACACTCCTGGTGGTGGATTGTGTTGTGTCATTTTAAATTTTTTTTTTCATAGCCGTGGTTTTCAAACAATCAAAAGTCATTGCTAGTAGAAGTGAACTAACACATACAGACTGCTCCATGAAGGACAGAGCTGCCCATGCCATTGGAATTTCTGAGCCTGGTGGTTGTACCAGATGAAAAGATACCTGCACACTGTGGAAGCAGGTGAATGATCTGCTCTGTCTGGTGGCAGAGCTTAAGGAAGAAGTAGAAAGACTTAAAAAGAAGTAGAAAGACTAAGGAGTATTAGGGAAAGTGAAAGGGAAATAGTCTGTTGGAGTTACACCCTTCCACTTCTGAGAAAATTCCACCTGGATTCAAATAAGGCCTATGCCACTTATCATCATATGGTAGAAGACCTAGCAGATGTGGGGGAATGGAAACTGGTCCCTACTTGGGGAGGTAATAAAATTCACTCCTGACCTCCATCACTTTAATAGTGATGGTGATGATAGTCACTTCAAAAATAGGTACGAGGCCCTGGATCCAGAGGTTCAGGCAGAAGATACTGAAGAAAATAATCTGCCTGGTGAGTCTCCCAGTTACATTTCATCTGTCATGTGGATCACAAACTTTTGTATTAAAAAGAAAAGGGAAGTCATAGAAGGTGACTCCCTTCTGAGGGGAATAGAAGGCCCTGGATATCAACTGGCCCCATCCCACAGGGAACTATATTTCTTGCCTGAGGCCCAAGTATAAGAAATCACCAGAAGACTCCCTGAGCTGCATAAGCTCTGATTATTACTCCACTGCTGATTGTCCAGGCTAGCTATTGTGGAGGATGATAAGGCCTCTGAAGGAGGGCCTCTTGCCCTCCCATAGAGGAAGCAGGCTGATGTCTTGCATCATTTCCTAAGATAAGCAATTTACTTCAAGCTTATGGCTACTCCAGTAAACTACACCCAGCATACCTTGCTTTTTTCATGCAAATAGTCTGTATCCACCCCTTGTCTGTCCCTATAAAAACCCCAGTCTCAGCCTCTGTTTTCAGGAGCTCTGTGTTCCTGGCTCCCTTCACAGAGACACTGACATTAAAGCCATCTCTGTGGAATTGCCAGACAGACTCCTCTCTCTCTCATTGCTACGTCGGCCTGGGGATTCCAGCATTGAGCTGAAAATAACTATTGACCTGAGAATCACTATTGAGCTGAAATCACTATTGAGCTGAAATCACTTGCTGCAATCCCCTCACAGCCAAGGAAGCAGCAGTACTCCTAGAAGTTGTTCTCCTTGGAAGTGCATCTGATGAAGAATTAATATAAAATTTAATGTCTCCCATACGCCAAGACTGATTTTTCGGAGAACTTGAGTATGCTAGGCTTTTATTGTTTTTATGACGTAAAGAAACACTACTAGGACCTAAGAAGGAACATCATGTGATACTTTTAAGAAAGAAGGGAAAAAAGGATGAAATAGAGCTTACTCTCAGCCCATGATATGTGGCTGCAGGCAGGAGGTTGAAACAGATTTAGTGCCTTTTTCCCTGAGTCTTTACTGGTAAAACTGGCCATCAGGAAATGCAGGACTCAGACACTATGAAAGTTTGGAACAAGGAAGACATGTTCTTAGTGCAGTAGCACCAGGTTAGTGAGAATTTCTGTATGCTAATGACACACAGAAGTCCATGGCCTCTGGCACTTGGCATCACAAGTGCTGAGGAAGCTGGCTGACATCATTGTGATGTCACTGTTGATTATCTTTGAACAGTCATAGCAACTGGGAGAGGTTGCAGAAGACTAGAAGAGAACAAAAGGGCATTCTTATATTCAAGAAGGCCAAGGGAATATCCAGGGAATACTCAATGTATTTTATCTCAATTCCATCTGGAAAACATTCCAAACTTATGAAAGAAAAGCAGGAGACTGGAATTAGCCAGCATGAATTTACAAAAGGGAAATAATGCTTATAGAACCTGATAGCTTACTACAGTGAGGTGAAGTTACTTCAGCAACTCCAGCTTCTCCAGGAGTGCTGTGGGAGACAGTACCAAAGACTTGACTGAAGTCCGGTAGAAACACTCCCCTCAGCTTTTCCCTCATCCATTAGGAATGTCACCTGGTTGTAAAAAGAGACCATGTTAGTCAAGCAGTATTTTTCATTATTGTTTAATATCTTCATTGATAACCCATATGATGGAAGACAGTGCCCCCTCAGGGAGTTTTATAATGGTGTAGAACTGGGAAAACTGCTTATACACGATATGATTGTGCTGCCATTCAAAGCATTCATGACATGGTGGAGAGCACAGAAGGATGTTATGTTTAACAAATGGAAGAGCAAATAAATAACGCCAGTCCCTTATTAAGCTGAGAGGCCACCTGGCTGAAAATTAAGTTAGGAAGGCCCCTGGGTCCCGGTAGACACCTTAATAACCATGAAGTTATGGTGCACCCTTACAACAAAAAAGGAGAATAGTGTCCTAAGGTGTGTTAGAAAGGGCAATCCAGCCCTTTCAACAGAGGTGATCTGATTGGTACTGATGAGACTGTGTCTGGAGTACTGTGTCTGGTGTTGGCTCTGAAGTTCAGGCAAGACAAAGACTTCACAGAGCATATCCACCTTAGGGTCACAGAGATGATGAAATGACTGGAACATCTGTCATATATGAAGGCCGCTGTGAGTGTTTAGCCTGTGGAAAAGTCTCAAGGAGCATCTTACTGTTGTGTTGAACTATCTGGGAGGAGGGAATGAAGAAAACAGGACTAAACTTTTTTCAGTGGTGCTCACAGAACAAAAAACAATGAGCATGAATTAAAAAATAGTAAATTCAGTGTAAACACAAGGAAACATTTTTTTCTGAGAGGTTATGTCCATCTTTGATGACACAGAAAATCTGACTGGACACAGTCCTGGATAAAATGCTATAGGTGACCTTGCTTGAGCAGGGAGGACAGAATAGATGATCTTAAGATCCCTTCCAACCTAAATGACTCTGTGATTCTGCTTTTCTATGAACCCAAAATATTAGTGGTAATTTTGGAGGAAATTATCACCTCATCATGCTGTTCTAAATCAGATAACTGTCCAAATTAACAATTCCTGCTGGTTGAAGAAGCCCAATCAGTGCTACCTGACTGGTAAAAATTGCAGCATAAATTTAGAGAAAGGGAATGTAATGGAAGCGTCCATCAATATTTATTTACATTTATGGATACATTGTTCCTTTCATATATATAATGAAGTGCACACATAAAGCTTTGATGCAGTTCTGACCCTACCCTAATGTGTCGGATTAACTTTTAGTTTTTCAATTATCTTTCTCCGCCCCAGCCCCTCAAGAAAGATAGTAGCTGCAGAAATTTATCTTCTCCATGGCTGTAACCATAGCAACCCAAACAGTTCATTTGCTGTCTCAAATAATGTGCACAACTGTCTGACTAACAATTCAGTGAGGGCATTGACAAATGATCTCAGTATTCAGGCAGACATTTAAAATATGCAGATATTTGTCTGAATTTTAATATGACTGACAGATACTCAAATGATAAAATGTGTGATTCTTAAAAGAACTTAAAGAAAACTTTTCCCTGAGGATACTTCTCATTAAAGGTTTCAAAACAGAGATGAATAGATTTAGTGGGATAGATTCTCTTCTACAGATAAGAAATATTTTGTTCATATGTTAGAATATTCTTTTACTAGACATTGTCTTTTCTTTATTAGCTAATCTGCAAAGGAAGGAAAGTAAAAAAGGTCTTCTCCCTTTCTGTTCTCATCCCTGTGCCCCATCCCTTCCCAAGATAACTGAATATTCAAGGAAAGAAGAGCAGTTTTTGAAAAACTCAACAGAACTTAATTACATGGGAAAAGGCAGCATGTGGTCCACTGGCATTATCATTAATCTGATACGAAAGCAAGAGAAGTCAGACTCTTTGCATGTTAAATATTGACCTTCCTGATAAGAATTAGCATGTGACTCTCCCAGAGGAACAGCACGTCAGATAGAAGCTGAGCACATTTTTACAACAAGGTTCATTACACACAAAAGTAGATATACCAAAGAAACTGTGGAATGTCCATTGCTAGAGATGCCAGACAAGGCTATGAGCAGTCTAATGGAACTTTGAAGTTGTCTCTGTCTTGAGTGGAATTTGTACCACATGATCTCAAGAGATCCAGGTTAGATTCTGAGTCCTGAGATTGTTGCACTTCACATAAGTGTTATGAAACAGTTCACAAATTAATAAGCCTTTAGTCTCTGTTCATACATACTGGATTCTTAATGGAGTGACAAAAGTGAAAGACCCTTTTTTGTAACTAATCCATCTCAAGCATTTCCAAGACCATGACGTCAGTATTTACTTTTAAAATAGCATTGCATTTCAAAAACACATTACATCATTTATAATGCTCCCTACTCTTCTGACTGTTCATTTGTTGCAGGGAATGCAGAACACTGTCAACATTTCACATTTTACCTTTCAACACTGGTCTTTATTGTAGGTGCAAGGTTGAAAGTATCATTATCTGTGAACCAAACTTCTCCACCAATGGAATCCAGATGTCAGCTCCTCTTCCCTGGCTTCTCACCTGGCTTTCTGTCAAAAAATAACAAGGACGGTCATGTGAGGTGAACTTTTCATACTTAATTTTGTTCCTCTTGTATCACTTGCATAACAGCATATTCCATTCAAGTGGAATTTAAACAGTGACTTCCCAAGTTGACAGACAAGATGCTCATGAGGAAAAGGGCTATTTTAATACTGACAGTAAAAGAAACGTATACTAGGTGCCCAACAACTTTATTGATGCCAAACAAATAATGAAACAACCCTCTCAAGGGGGAAAAAACCTGAAACCCATGCAAAAATCATGTATTATTTGCCCTTGGGCCTCAAGAAACAAGAGCTCTTAGTTTGTTATTCTTAAAGTCTGTAGTGATCTATACGTTTGCAAGGTTAAACTGACAAAAGAATCCCCCAAAAAATAACAAAAACCCAAAAATCCAATATAAGAATAAGTACACAGAAGGAACCTAAACCAACTATTTTCATATTATTTACTAGAAGACTAAGGAGGTTCACAAATGCTAAATACGTTATTTGTTAAGCAAAAGAATTGGTCCTAAATATTGAAACAAATCAGCTGCTGGCTTCAGAACATATTCCTGAGAAAGTAATCTCAGCATGATTGCAATTAGACAAAAGTCACAATCATGATTTTACACTTGTGGCAATAATTCTTCAGCAATGGTTTCTCAATTTACCTTAGTCTTTGGAATAAGTTAAGGTTTCCTGTTTCAATTTTTTTTCCTTGCCATAACTGAAAGCTCAGAGGAGCATCTGAAAAGGGAACTATACTCTGGTTTGCAAGTAGGAAAGAAAAACATTCTAAAAATGAAAAAGAGTTGGCAATTTCAATGAGACCAAATGTTGCCAAGAAGGATGAAGACCCATTGACTCTGCTTCAAGCATTGTTAACAAGAAGCCTTTTCTGAGGGAGATCTTTTCAGACAAGCATTGCAAATTTCTTGAGCACCAGGAGATGGAATATATGTCCCTCATCTCCTGGATAGCCCCTCACTTATTGAGTTAGAAGTGTGGTCCAGATCTATTTGTGCCCTTGCCCTTCTCTTTGCCCTTGTCCTTGCCTCAGTGGTTTCTGAAGATATCTGTATTTTTGAATATGTGTGTTTTCTAAATGTAGCTGCATTTTTGCTATTCAAGAATGTAACTAAGGCCTAAAGGGCCCTGTTGAACAATATCTAACCCTGCTATTTTTGTCCCAATCCCTTTAGAAAGCAGAGGAAATAGAAATACAGATTTCAAAAATGCTAAGTGTATCCACCACATCAGAAATTTTAACCTAGTTAAGCTAAAAAAAAGGAGGACCTACATAAAGAGAAAGTACATCAAGTAGTGGCAATTAATGAAGTGAGTTTTAGGATGATTTTGTAAAACAGAAACTCAGTAAAAATGAAGCCAGATTATAGAAAAGGGTACTTCTTCCATCACCCAACACTACCAGTGAAGAAAATAATATCATATTTGAGAGGTATTGTAAGATCCCATTTCCCTTTCTAACAGCTTTTTTTGTTGCCATCCCTTAATTTTCTATGGTTTTTTTCCTTCCTGTTACTATGGAGGGGAGGAATCTCACCACTAACCAGAGGTCAGAAAGCCAAGAGGACACTCATTTAATCTTGGAGTTCTCTGTGCATCAGAGAAATACTTAACCTGAAAAATACCTAGAAACAGGGAAAAACTAGAATAGGTTATCAGTACAGAAGACCTGCTATGAGAAAGACACAAGTAAATTGTTTGTAGGGAGCATATTTTCCTTACTTTTACAGGCAGAAATACAGGTTTGGCTTGGAGGTCATTGACATTTTTATAAAATGAGAAAAGAATGTCTGCTTTTATAGACCAAGAAGAGGAAGTCTGCACACTGAAAGGGAAAAATAAAAGCTAACTTTTAATTTTTATATTTTAGGTAAAACTGAAGAAATAAAATTCTGGAAAAATGGATTGGCAGAGTGCAAAATTGATGGAGGACACAATCTGCTTGCCTTTCTGATAGGCTGGTAAAAACTGTTTAGCAGAATTATGTTGACTTCTGTCAAGAGGAATGGTGGCAGTGTATCTGAGAAGGTAAAGGGGATGTACAGGCTTCAGGACTATCTCTTAGAAAGAGAAGTCTGTTTAAGGCCCTCTAAGCACCTAATACCTCAGCAGGAGAAAGTAGTACTTACACAAACAACACCTGGTCTGCCAGCAGGTTTGCTGCTGAGATACCATAGTGTCACGGTTTGAACAACAGGTGTCTGCTAAGGAAGGCAGGAGCCTCCCTTGGAATGGAGAATGTGAACCCCACCCCCCTCCAAATTATTATAACTTTGAAATTAAGGGGCTCTCAGGTAAATATATGGGGATAGGAATAACAGATCATTATTAGGGGAACTATAATAAACAATAAAACCAAAATACATACAGTATTCCAAAGGAGAAAAAGAAACAAATAAACAAACAAAACCCACTGACAGAGTCAGGATCCAACCTGACACCCTGTGGATCAGCGTGTTGGTGGCAGTCCCATTCCACAGTGTCTGCAGTCCTAGTGGCAGATGTGGCTCTGTTGAAGTGATGCTCCTGTAGGAAAGTGGAGTTTTTTGCTGAAGGTCCAGTGATGAGAGATGGGCCTGGTCTTCCTCCTCTGGAGAGGCTTTGCCTATGTTAAGAATATATGAGGCTTCTCTCACAGGATACCCTATTCTGTTGTGACAATGTACCCTGTTCTGCTCCCTTGGTCAGCCCTGTTAATCCCCTCTCCATCCCTGTGTCCCTCAATCACTGCCTCCCAATTTCCCCATTGGCTCACAAACCCCAATCCCACCTTTTTAGCTCCATGCCCCCTGATAATTGATCCCTGATGCTCTCCCAGCCCCCAGCACCCAAATACTTAAACCTGAACCCTTCCCATGAGCCCTGCCTTTGACCCTGGACAGTCTGTGTGCGAGGCTGGAAAAAACATTTCTGTGGAACTCATACAAAGGCCCTTCCTGTTTCTCTTTACCATCGACCATATTAATAGCTATCCCGGTCACAACATTCCTCTGGGAATCCAGTGGAAAAGGCTGGCTTGGCATTCCAAACTCCCAGATTTTTATCCAGGTAGGAATACTTGGCTCCTCCCCCTGGCTTGAGCATTTCCCAGTGGGTTGATTTAATTCTATCAGTGAGACTCAATGGCCCATTAGCAGAAGATCTCTCCCTGGAGGAAGGCTGGGTTGTGAAGAAATAGAAAAACTGCCTCAGCAGGTTTCATGACAGTTGGCCATTGACAGACAATTTCATCACCCCCCACCCCACTTTCAGTAGATGGTGATAGAATACACGGTTTTGGTTACATTTTGCACTGCAACCCATGACAAATAGGCAGATACACTGCTGTGTACTTCCCTTTCCTTTCACTGCCACCTTACTTCCTGCATGGCAGATGACGACCTTCTGTACGAATGTGTGCTTAATCCTTTCTGTAATCTGTGTCCTGAGGACAAGGTTCCTCTGAATATACCAACCAGGGCCTGAGCTCCCGTTGCACAGGTACTGAGGCTAAGTAGTGATAAAGCAAAAATCCAAGGGTGTTGAGAAAGAATGGAATGCAAAGATATTTAAAGGGCCAGAATGCAACTTGTAAAGAAGAGACTTGGGAGTATGCAGTTTTATGTATGTATATAGGTGGGGTGGGGGTAAGAATGCAGGAAGCTAGATTTGTCTCATTTTTTCTATCATTATATTCTAAATAGATGATAAACAAAAATGTCAGGCAAAATTAAAAGTGTTGAAAGGGAGAGTAAATGCACCATAATAAAGAATTTTCTCCCTCTTCATCTAGATTTTTATGCTTTGTGCACTGTGTAGTAACAGTGATGAAATAGTGGAAAAAGAGGGATTTATTTTTTTCTGCGTTTGCATGACCCTGCTGTTACATGTTATCTTCTTGTCATTTGCGGAAATTATGAGAGAATGTATACAACTGCAATGAGGCAGGAGAGGGTTAAAGGCTTGCAAAGTATAAGTAAGATTGCATTTTCCCTAAGTAAGGGAAGAGAGGACAGTAGACTTATTTAAAACTGGAAAATTGAGACTGACTGCAGAAACCTTCATTCCCACACCTCTTCCTTCTGGGAAGCAGAAGATCATGGGATCAGAAGTTTCTTTTCTACTGCTGTGTTTTAGGAAGAGAAAAAGTGTCTGGTCCTGATGGTGTCAGGGAGCTGATTGCCCAGTTATGTGAGAATAATTTGGTGTAAGGGCAATTATGCAAAAATCTCATGTCTTAGAAAGTGAGTCTAGGGAGACTGAATTGCAGCTAATGCTTGTGAGTGCCCAGTAAATGTAGTGAACCAAATACTTCAGTTTCAGAAATGGTCAGGCGTTGGTGCCTGACCAGAATTTGTAAGTTTTAAAATTGTTTTTCTGCTCATAAAACCTATAGCTATTGATAAATTTTGTGAAGTCTCACAGTTACTGACAATTTTGGGTGCAGAGATTACTTCTTCAGACTATTGCATGAGAAAGAAGGCAGAAAACTTTTAAAATTTCACAAAAATTATTTTTTAACACTGTTGACAAGGTGACAGTTCCAACTCCATGGTGTTTCCTTTGAAGGGACTTCCCCCAACAAGTTTTTAGATGGCAATGAAATCTCAGTTGGATTCAGGGAAGTGAAATATTTTAATAAGTTGTTAATACTATTGCTGAGTACTGTTCTACGCCTAGTTTTCCAAGCTCACATAAATTAGGTCATGTCAACAGTTGCTTCCCACCTGATCTGGTTAGAGCCTGTGCCAAGTTATATTTCTGTTGCTTGATCAGGAAAATGGACAATTAGTGACTCGGGTATCTGTTAAGGACTTAATTGCAAATTCAGCTGACCTCTGTAGCCAAGTAGCCTCTTTTTAAACTGCCCAATAAGAAGATTTCAGCATCTGTTATAAATGGGTTTTGGTTTCTCGGATGCAGCAACTTAAACACATACATTTCTACTGCAACCTATCTCTCATCCTTGGCTGGTTTTGTGCTTGAAACTAAATGAATCATAGATATCTAAAATGTGATCTGAAAAATAAGAGATATGTTTCATATCTTCAGTTCAAAGGACAAGTCCTGTACTCAGGGAGGAAAACCCCAGGCATTTGGGATATGGACTGGGGGCTAGTAGGCTGAAAAAGAGCTTGGCTGAGAAGGCCTTGGGGTTCCTTGTGGACACCAAGTTGAACAGGAGCCAGAAATGTCACTAGAAATGCTAATAGTGTCCTGAGAAGCATTAGGCAAAGGCTTGCCATCAAGTCAAGGGAGGGCATCCTTACCCTCTGGAGTGCTCTGTCCCCTTCTGGGCTCCCCTGTAAAGGTGACATATGGACACACTGAGAGCCCAGCAAGGGGACACACAGATGATGATGCACAGGAGCATCTCTCCTGTGAAGAAAAGCTGAGAGAACTGGGAATGCTCAGCCTGGAGAAATGAAGGCCCAGAGGGATCTGAATACTGTACCTACATTCCTGAAGGGAGGGTGGCAAAGGTGGTGGAGCCAGGCTCTTCTCAGTGGTGCCCAGGGACAGGAGCAGTGGCAAAGGGGAAAAAATGAAACAGGTAATTCTGTTTGAATGTCAGATAATCCTTTTTCATGGTAAGATTGACTGAGCCCTGGCACAGGTTGCCCAGAGAGGTGGTAGAATTGTCATCTCTCAAGATATTCAAAGTCTGTGGATATAATCCTGAGTGACATCTCTAGGTGAATTTGCATGACCAGTTGCACTCGTCCAACCATGGGGTTGCACCAGATGGCCAAGATTTATCATTTATTGTACCTTACAGCTTTACCTTACCTCTAGTTATTAGAACTATGCATAGATTTATATATCTCCAAATTTCAAATAATTGTCCAGGAAGATAGCTCATATGACTACCTACTATGTGGTAGTAAATACTTTCATACTTTCATCCTATCAGTGGAGAGGCACAGCATTTGGGGAAAGGCAGTTCTTTGGTTTTCTGTTTTTTCTGACATTTTTAGCCGAAATTAATTTTCAATAAATGTGTTTAAATGCCAGCTCACAAGAGAAATCTAGGAGGTTTTTCCTAAACCAAGTTCTAATTTTGTGTACAGTCAGCTCCAAAGTATCATACTTTACTTGAATGGAAAGTTGCTTTATCACCTGAAGCTGTATTTCTGAAAATTCTCTGGAATTGTTTTAAGAGTGACAACCACATATATTGTTATTCTATTAGAGTATATATGTTTCTGTTTAGACAGACCTATATTTTCTAGAAGAGAACATAGAAATATTTTTAGTGAAATCACTGAATAATTTGTACACAATGCCTGGGAACAAACTCTGCATGTACAGAGACACAACTGAAGATTATCAATTTCCATGCTTAAAGTGAGGTTTGTAATGTCTCTGTTGGATGTAGAAGAAGAAGTAAAATCTAAGCAAGGAATTAAAAGGGGACACATCAGTGTCCGAACACTAATTATTGATTTTTTTTTTTTATAAAATACACTTAGCAGTTTTGCAATGAATTAATTCATGTGTTATTCCTTAAAGATGTAGCATTTTACATTGGTACAAAAGCAACTTATGAGCTGAAGGGATGGCTGTTAGAGTCCCTGTTGAGTAGGTATATGCATGCTAAGTTGGATAGATATATGAGGCAAAGAAAGATGATAGCCAGGAAGGACTGAGGCTTTTTTTGCTATCTCGCTTGTAACTGTGTTGATACTAATGACCTACTCTGTCCTGTCCTTTCTTACTCAGTTGGGATCTCTTCAGGACCTTAGTAAGCGTCTGCCTTCATGACATCCATTTCGACCCATTGCATCAGAGAATATAACTAATTAAATTTAATCGTTTTGTTTTGAGACACCTTCTCATCCCATCTGCAGTAATTACTTTATCCCTGAGGTTGGAGGCTGTAGGCACTACATTGCAGAGCTCAGGTGTATTTAATGAGTTGAGAGTAGTCAAAATATTGAGGATGTTATTCTGCAGCTGATGTCTCTGGAAAGCTCTTGCAGGTACTGAGTACCATTTAGTGCACTTAGAAGGGCAGAGTAGGCTGCAATTCCTGATGTCAGAAACAGATCTAGATTTGTTTTTAAAGCTGTACTTTGAGATACCAATAATTATGTGCTACCATTTGATCAAGAGATTAGTGAGAACTTGAAAACTTGCAGCTAATGAGGAAGGTGTGGAAGGAAGGGAGGAAGGGAGGGAGGAAGGAAAAACCATCTGTGGACAAACTTCAGATAATCAGTGATCACAACCCATTTGGTCATTCAGCTTTTTTGGTGCACTGGTTTACCATTCAGGAAAACTGCACTAACTTCTACCCAACACCTCAGGCCCTTATAAGATGCAGAGGGTTGTATGATCAGATCTTATGCATCAGTTGCCTCACATTTGAGGCATACTTTCAAGTAGGGCATCTAACTCATACCCAGATAAATGCTTGCAAATATTAGTAGTAAATGTACATATTATTACTAACTTCATAGCTGGGATCTGTTTAGACATTTTTCTGAAATTGGCACTGGTTCCTCTCATCTGTGCTCCTCTTCCCCTAACTACCTAGTAGATTTGTCCTAAGAAAGCAGCTAATGTCCTGGCAAAGGGATAATGAAGCAGTTGTGGTAGGCAGAATGTTTTGCTGCTGGGAGATCCCGTTAGATAAGTCATTTTAGGCTTGCATGACTTTGCTTCTGTGCAGAATAGTATCAACTGTTGGATACCATGGACAAATAAATACAATGCTGTTGGCTGACAGTGGTGCACTGTTTCCTTTTCTTCATTCTTCAGTAATGTGATTGATTGATTGATTGATTGATTGATTGATTTTTAGTGGAGGCTCACTAAGATGCTCACTAAGATCCTCTTTTAGATGGTTCTGGGACATGAGGGCATATTTAAGAATATCAGTATAATTCTACAGTGTTATCCAGACATGAGGACTGTGGAAGTTCGATGTAATTTGCTTTTTCTTTTGCACAATGGCCAGCACTAACTTTTGCTGTTATGTAGGAGTAGAATTTACAACCTAATGACCTAATCTACATCAAGCTTAAAGTATGAAATCAAATAATGCACGTCTTTATCTGTAATATTCTTTACAGTTAAGGTTCTCACAGCATCTCAGTTTTAGATTTAACGGCTTAGCAACCTCTAATATAATTAAAATCTATTCACTTTTTATTCAGACTGGTTTATTACTAGTATATTGGCTAAAAATATTGTAGGAGAAAGTGAATGGAAAATTTTCATTGTGGTGCATTTTCCTTACCAAATAAATTCTGTACTATTAGAATCTTAGAAACATAAACTCATAAAATGTAAGTAGACTGACAGAGTTAGTGAGTTTTTCAATACTCATATTTTCCCAAAGACTTAATTCTAAATGGCTGGTAGTGGTAAAAGCTCATGTGAAAAAATGTCTTGTGTATAATAATATTCAAGTCTTACGTAGAAGGCAATAACTATAACACTACTATTATAAATCCTCTGCTGCTAATCAGAAAACAGAAAAACAGTTGAAATGATTTTCTAGAGCAACCATTATTAATGCAAATTAATTCAGAATAGTATGATATAGTGATTATGCAGAAAGGCAAAAGGTGTATCCTGTTCACTCAGGGTAACATCAAATAGTTATTGACAACCAAGCAACTCACCTACACACACTGAATTTATATATCTAAAATAATTCAAGATCTGTAGAAGATCTCAGTCCACAGTACTGATCTTCCTGAGTCCTATACTTTGACATTCTTACTAATTATATCTGAATTGAAGTACAAACAAATTTATTAGCAAAATAAATATTTATTCTTCAATGGCTTTGGAAAAGATTATCATTAACTAGGTTAGATTTTTCATGGTTTCATAGTAAAGTTTTCCATTTAAAAGAGAAAAGAAATTAAGGTTACATATTTCTAACATTCTTCATATTTCTATGAGAATGTTCTTTGATTGTATAAAATTATTTTTAAGGAACTTCTTTCAAAGAGATTTGAAGCTCATATGTTGAAAGAAAGAATTACTGAAATAGGATGGGAAACAGATATCAAAGGTGCAATTCAATTTTATTAAGAAATAAAAAGAATCCTGAAATCTCTGTTTAGATCCTCAATTAAAAAAAAAAATGGACACTGGAAATTTATTATAGATATGACAAATTTTGGTTCTAAAATCATGTGTTGCAATGCCCCTTAAAACAAAATAATGCATGGATTAAGGACTTGATAAGTAATAGAGATTTATATATTATGTTCTTAGAGGAAATATCAGCTGTATTGAAGGTTACCAGGGAAATTCTTCAGTGATGGATAGACTAAATTTAGTCAATATTTTAAAGCATTTCAAAGAAAAAAAAAAAGCAAATGTTTCTGAAAATTTCTGATGGCAAAAAACTTTAGTTCTTAAAACTCCAGAATACAATTAGATATCACATATAAAGAATAGATCAAGTGGAAGAGGGAAAAAAAAGAGAGAGAAATCTCAGTGCTATAAAATGCAGGCTCACAAGTTCAGGTATTAGTGATATTTCTTTAAGTTCAGGATCACTAATGAGCAGTTGCAGAAGACAAAAAATACATGTAATTTATAAAAATAGAGTAACTATGTCTCCATTATTGTGCAAGAATAAAGAAGAAATACTGGCTGCATATTTACATCAGAGACTTCCTGAGGAAGAGAAGAGCTAGCACCAGAGTGAAGATATGTATCAAATTTTTCATAAATTCAAACTAACAGGATCAGAGAAGAACCAATTGAGAATTGGACAAAATACTTTTCTATTTATGATACTAATGTATTCCTCTGGGTTAGGTAGAAAGAAAATTTTAGAGAGAATATAATTTTTGGTGTCAATAACAGTAGAGGGATCAGCTCAGATAGGTGTGACATTTTCCTATCCCTCTTATTGTCACATATATTAAAGTGGAATAAATTGTAAGAACATGACATAAATGTCTTATTATTTAAAAGATGAAGAAAGCTATCTTCTTCTCAAGATAAAAATGCAAGAAATCAAGTAATTCAGTTCAAAGTCAGAAATTCCTAAGTCTTCCAAAATAATAATAA
>CM031878.1:27952098-27974095 GCA_018697195.1 Certhia americana | reverse complement strand
TACTACTACTACTACTACTACTACTATTACTATTACTATTACTATTACTATTACTATTACTATTACTATTACTATTACTACTACTACTATTTAGATAAGCCTATTCAGTTCTCAAGCATAATGCAATCTCCCATATGCTTAGATCAACAGAACCAGCGACAGATGTGTGAATTATGTTGTTGCAGGAAAGGCACAGCTTGGGCAACAGTACCCTGCCCAAAGACAATTCATTCACAGAGATGGGCACAGTTTCTTCCCTCTTCATCTTTCCACTGCAGTTGCTTCACAAACAGATTAAAGCTATTGTACTGTAAAAGGGAAACTCCAAATAATGAAAACTATTCTTCCCAGAGGAGGATTAAGTGTTCCATCAAAGCACAATATCCACGTGAGGAAGCTGGTTTTATATGCACTTACCAGAATCTTAACAGCTAGCTGAAATGTAGATCAGCAAATGCACAGCACTGAGTAAACTTGTGTGAAGTTTATTTTTTGTTCTTGCTTGATGAAGCTGAGTCTTGGGCCAACATTTCATTTTAGCTTGTTCTGGAAATTTATCTGCCACCTTCTGAGCACAGACTATGTTATCCCTACAAAAGTGAAAACTTTTGCTTTCACATCCCTCACAAGTACAAATTCAACTGGAATTGATTGGTTTGCACCTGAAATTCTGAATCATGGGACCACACAGAGTATTTTTCATACTGTTTATTAAAAGTGTACTCATTAGCCTAAATTTACAAAGAAAGATCTGTTCTGATCTTCCACCCATACAACTGTTCAAGTTAACTTTGAATTTGCAGTCATAATATATCTGATAATCTCCATCTCCAACTTCTAAACAGACATTCAAAGAAAGGATCTCTATATTATAGTTTATCACCTTTCTTTTATAGGCACTCCTGTCATCAGGCTAATGTTCTGGAAACAAGTCTTTTACTGTTTTAGTGAGAAATGCTGCTCCAAGTACCTTTTAAACAGGTTGGTAAAAAAATGCAGGATTATTTCTTGCTGTTAAAAACTGTCTATAGCACATTAAGGCATCAAAATAAATCGAATTTATGTGAATAAATGGCTTATGAATTTTCTTACTCAGATGTGAGTAAGAAAATATTTTTTAATTTTTAAATTTCCTTTATGAATTTATATGTTCCTAAAAAGCTCAAATCCATCCTCAAAGAATTAGACTTAATTATTCACATTTATAGAAAAAAACTAATTTTTTAAAAAAATGTTCTCTAATAATTTCAAGCTAAGTTTTGAAACTGAGTTAGTTCCTTGATGTCTGTAGAAAAACTTTCAGGAAAATGCAGCGCATCATATATACCACATAAAAGGTCCTAAGGTAATTAATGTTATTTGATTTAATAGGTAAAGTCTGATAAACAGGAATTGAACAAACTTGCTTTAGCAATTTTTGCTTAGTAACCTTCATGGCCTTGATTTGTGATTTATATGATTCTTCTAATTACATATGGAATTTGCAGATGAAATTAAAGAGATAAATATCAATCACAGAAATGTTAGCTCAAATGTTAGCTTAGGTCAAAAGCCTGTTTTATCAAAAGTTTGAAATAGCTTGCATTATCCTTCTCTCAAGGTTATAATAACATTAGGCTGTTCCCTGAGTTCTCAGCCTTTATTTTCTACATATGACTGAGCCATGAAATCTCAGAATAGATTTCCATATGTGTTCAGTTTCAGAATGTGTTATGTACTTTATTCCATTTTACTTCTAAAGCAGCTCATTCAGTAATTCTATGGGGAAGGGTATGTGAGAGAGAAATACTTTGTTGAAAAGAGACAGCGATGTAACTTAGAAATATATTGTTCCTATATACAGATGGTTATCTTCCTCTGCCTCCACTTTCAGCTTCTTTTTAAAAAAATATATGGTGGGACTAATGTTTGTGAATCACTTTTCTTCCACAGGGTTATTTCAGTGGATATATTTTTGACTTGCTTAATTGATTAGGAAAAGTACTGCATTAATGCTAGTCTCAGTCTTTTAATGTTTCTCTGCAGGGTTTAGAAATATGTAAATTTTATTATGGATTGATGGCTTCAGCCTTTTAACCTGGTCTGGGAAGAGGTTCCATCACCAAGAACTATAAATAATCCACTGCAAAATGAAAGCAGTGTTGCCCTCAAGACTAAGGAAGTTTTTTACTATTTTAAAATGAGGTAATTAAATTTGTAGTTCTGCCTGTGTACTTACTAATCTTGATCAACATCATAAATCGAGGAAGTTTCTTCCAACTTTCAGTACTGATTCTTAAACTTTAAATGTTAAAATTTCCTCTTACAAGTTATTGATATACTTGGCTATTGAGGGAAGGCATACAAATATGTTTGCTAATCTGTAGAGTGAGTACATTGCAGTGACAGCTTGTGTTTCTATGCATTTATTTCAGTTGGAAACTGTTACTTGGAATTGCGTGCCCACTGATTCGTCTAATTTACGTAAATACCATGAACATCCATTCTGTTCTCAACAGTTAAGTCATAAGCAAGAATTGTAACATAACCTGTTATGAGCTGAGAATTTTTTTCTTCCTGACTGTTAAAAGATTATCTTCAACTGTGGTCAGAGTCTAGTTTATGAAATTTGATAACATCTTCATTTCTTAGGAGGATGTGTCTTAATTCAGTCAAAATTAATCTGTTTCATGAGCTAGAATCCGATGGGCCAAACTCAGAATGAAATAATTTGGCTCTTGAAAGATTAATAGAAGAAACATGATATAAAAATGTAAACAAACAGAACTAGCTGCATAGAAATTCCTCAGAAGAATTACAATAAGAAACTCTTCAGAAAGAGGTAATTAGGAGTGACAGATGATTCTTGGCGAAAATACATCTTCCAGCTTTACTCTAGAGCTAACATTTTTCAGTCATTTTTGTAAACACTAATAATATTCTTATATGACATATATTATTGTTATAAATAATTTGTTGATTTGGAAAGAAATGCTTCCCACAAAAAAACAGTAAACAAAAAACCTCCCAAACAAACAAAAAACCTAACAAAAAAGCATCCATGAGGAACAGCATGAATAGCTGTGATTTCTTTTGTATTTTTTAAATGAAAATCAACAAAAAACCCCCACTTCTAAACTCTTGTGTGTCTGTTCCAACTTATGATATTCTATGATTATATGATTCTAAATGCAATGTCATGTACCACATATCCTATAATAAAATTCCTTATATAATCTGTTAAAAAAGGTAAAGATTTTACATGCTAGGTTTCTGGCTCAGATCCTTTTCTTTAGAAGAATATTTTTATTCATGTGAAAACTAGTGCATATATGCCCATTTATACTTCCTTACTTCCTTAATTCTTCTTGTAAAAGAGTGGCTCAGCTTTCAGCAGAATACAGGAGCAGATTGTTAATGCTTTTCTCTTATAACAGCAGTGTATTTTGAGAATTTTCTTCCTCCTTGCCGTGGCAAACAAGAAAAAATTCAATAGATTTTAATTTTATTTTTTTTCTCAGTTTGATAGACAAAACTCAAAATCAGTTACATGCATGGCCCCGAACAGCACAAAGTCTAGGGCAGAAGTAAAAGTATGTGATATCTAGATGAAATCACAAAGGAAACGCAGATACCCTGTACTTGGTACTTTTCATCTGAATGTGCTCAATTGAAAGTCCACATATACTTTTTCTATGACAGGTATATGCTATGTGGACATTATTAAGCAGGAGAGTGTTGCCACAGCAAGAAATTTTCTTGTTTAAAAACAAACAAACAGACAGACAGACAGACAAGCAAACAAGAAGAAGAAAAAAAAAAAGGGAAAATGCCATTGGTTTAATAAGCTCTGCTCAGGGTCAGGATGAATTTGTGGACCAGCCCTTAACATTGATCTTTTGTTCTTATAGCTAGTCTGCTACTCAATAAATAGGAGTAATGACTCTTGCAGGGTCCCATCTCACTTCACAGCAGACTTCATGCCAGAAAGGCTTGCATAAGTGAAGCTATGCAGTATGGATGATTATTAATATTACCTCTGTTTCCCTTAATCTAATGTAATACCTATACTGAGAATTTATTTGAAAAGGCTATGTATCAGCTATGTGGGATCAAATATGATAACATTACAATTTAAGGATTAAGTTCACTATTTCCCTGCACAGAAAGTCTAATTCTTTGAACAGAACCGCTATGTTTGCAGTGGTGTTGCTACCTCAGCTTCTAATTAACTAGAAAGCATGCTAGCTGACATTATCCTTTGGCAGGGTAAATAACCTGATGTCCACCATGAGGGATTAGGCTATTTGTACAAGGTTTTCTACCAAGTAGTTAGAAGAGTAGTTTTTTGCAGTGTTTGCTAATCAGATATTTAATTAAGCATTTTTAAGTTAGAATGAACTTTGACCTCTGTTTCCAAAATTAAACCTGCATATTGTGAAAGAACCATGTGTCATGAGTACACATAAGAGATGATTAATTTGCTTTCCATAAGTCTTGCTGCTTGGATATGACTGAGTATATTTTAGCTTTCAAATCTGGGTCTGGGGAGGCTTCATGCTTCATTTATTAATAGAAGGAGGGAAAAATATGCCTCCATTTATCTTCCTTGAGGTGTCACAGAGGAAGGAAAAGCAGTTTGTACAAAATGCCAATTGCTCTGTCTCTCAGGATATTCATAAAATAAAATTATATGTTTGGAGTCTTTTCTGAAGAAGTTGGGATAAAAGAGCCATCTCTGCATCTTTGTCACCCATTTTAAATTAGGGATGTCTCTGTATGACAGTCACTCATTTTGGATTACAACTTGAATTAACAATAGTTGAAATAAAAACTGTTGATAGGTGTTTTATTAATGTATCAGCTGTTTACTGACTCTTTCTAGTCAGTCTGGAAATTCTCCCCATTTTGTCATCATTCTGAAAATTCTGTGATTCTATATTCTGTGATCCTAAAGGGAACAATAAGCAAAACTTTTTAAATGTGTAGGACTTACTTTGCTAAACCCTTTAGATAATGGGTGGAAAAACCCAACAAAGCACAAGGTGGTGACAAGTATTTTAAGTGCTATTCCTCGTCATGCCTGTGGTTGGTGTTCAGGAATGGATGGTACTGGGTGAAGAGTGAGCTAATATGCCCCAATACATTGATCTCCAAGTCTCTGTTAAACTTCAGAAATGACAAAAGATATTCATTCAGTGACCAATTATCTAATAGAGAAAGACAGAAACTACCCTCCTTCTCGGAGCATTAAAAGTTCTGTCTTTGCAACACTTCATCAGAGCAAGTTCAGGCTTTCAGATAAAATATTGCATTTATTAATAATAACTTAGAGAATGTCTTTTATATCATTTTCTGCTCAGAAAAAAGCTGCTGGTAGATTGTTAAAAAATAAGCAGAATGTTAGCCAGTCTTATAAATGTTGTTAGTTAAGCAGATATTCTTTTCCTGTTAATGCTGTATATTGTCCGAGAATCACCTCTCCAGTGGGCTAAGGGCTCAGATTAAATTAGGTGAGATACTGAATACTATTCATACTTTTTAATTCTCTTTAATAGAGTGTATTTATTCTGTGTATCATGCTGATACGGCATTCATCCTTCACTCTGTGTTCTGGACTGCAAAGAAACATGAGGGTGCTTAAGGAACCTGTGTCCTCTGCAAAAGCCAGCTGCATACAGGTTTTCATACACTTGCTTGTATTTAGTTTCATTGGGAAACTTGAGCAGCATTTTTTGCAGTATTTGAAGTAGCACAGTAGAAGTGTATCTTGGTTTAAAACAATTTGAAGGACAACATTCTGGAATGCATTGCCTCCCTCTCTGAGTTCAGACAATTCCTTTCCACTAATTAGGAATGGATACAAGTTGATTTAAGTGAAAAAAAATAACAGTTTTCTAACAAGTGGGACATCAACAGTCAAGAATCAGCAAATAATCACCAGATACAAAACTGCTAATTTTTGTGGAGTCCCTAGAACAAAGGAAGATCCAAAACATCAGGGGTGCCCCACCAAGATGGTGTTCTGCAGCCAAATATGTGGTTTGAAGGACAGAGGAAAGATGGTGTCAGTCTCTCCCACTGCCCCAGTTAGCTCATCTCCCCAACACTGGCTGGCATTCTCCAGATCCAGGGGTTAGAGTTCACAGAGGGACTCTACCTTTCTTGTTGCCAGAGACAGCAAGAGCAGTCAAGGCAAGGAGGCTGCATTGGGGTGACTTGTGGTCTTCTCTCCTCAGTTGCGTGCCTTGGCAAACTGGACTGGCTTGATGGGGTGGGGACACTTGCTCTCTGCCCAGGAACCTGTAGAATTTGCCCTCAGGCAGTTCAAAACCACTGAGTGCAATCTCTGAGAGAAAGGAAAGAAAATTAAAATTGAAGAGAACCCAAAAAGGAAAAGGCCTCTGCAAACAACTAAGAAGACAGCAAAGCAGAAACTAGGATGTAAAAGACCAGGAGCTGCCTGCTGGAGGAGGCTTTAAAAGCACCAGAGAGGACTTTAAAAGTTGCACTTTCAGTGCAACTCCACCCCAACTTCCCAACTGCAGGGCTTTAAAGAGACTGTAACCATTTGGGGCACAGGTAGGTATGGAATACAGTACAGTTATTTTGGGTTACCCATTACATACTTTCAAAGTTGTGTACTTCAACTGTCAGAGAAACAGAGATGAGCATTAGGCATGATTCACTACTGTACTCTTAATGGGAAATGGATTTTCTTTAGGAAATCAGCTCTAATCAGTGTCATCAGAAGTCGTGTAGATTAACCCAGGCACTACACACTGTCAGTTCAACAATCAACAGCCATCAAGAATGCCCAGCTTCCACTTTTAGTGCTGTCAGTAGTCATCCTCACCTGCTACTACTTTGACATCAGGGACAAGTGAAGTTTTTAACCTGCTCTGCTCTCTTGACACAAGTCAAGGTTGGTATGTGTTAGATGAATATTCATACATTCTTGAGAATTATCAGACCTCTAGGACAGACTTCAGTTGATGTATTTATTTCCTTACATGTGTATGCCTCTCGAGTGGGCCAGCTGTACACCATTGCTTGGGCTGCAAATCCTCTAATTCTCTCCAGCTGGTCTTAGAAGTTCCAGAATCCTATTGAGTCTCTCCATATTAGAGTATCCTAGGTAAAAGTTTTGTAATTGAAGGAAAACTGGGCAAGAATGCAACAGGTCTTGTGACAGCAGTCTGTAGATCTATTCCTTTCAGATAAACAGTACCATTTTCACCAACTCCAGGTTTCAGGCAGAACTTACTGAGGTAGGGAGGGTAAGACATATTACTGTGACACATGTGTTCAAGACAATGCCCCTGTCAGAAGAAAATGAGCACAAAATCTTTGCAAAGAAGGTAAAATAATGAAAAAACATCAGAGGTGACATTGTATTCCAAAAGCATTCAGAATGATAAAGATTAAAAAGCAAACTGGTAATACTTGTGAAGCCTGTTCATCAGTTCAGTCTGGGATTTTTGACTCACTTCCCTCTTTTAGCATTTACCTGCTTTTTCTTGGCGCACTGGAGCACATCGAGCTGTCTCCCACCCACACATCAGCTGTGGCAACTGAATAGATATTTGCCACAACATGGAGCCCTGTGTCTGCCTGTAGCAGCAGAAAGGAACACTAAGGGTGTGGTTTGAGGCACCAGTGTTCTGTCCTGCATTGTACAATTTCTTCTTTCACAAAAACACCAAGGGGAATAAATAGAAAGCTTCAGTCCTCCCAGATGCCACATCTTTGAATGACTGTAGGAAATGACTTCTGAAATGGTTCACCAATGAGTTGCTTTTTATCACTAACTTCACTTTACTATTCACTTCAGTCATGACATACAGCTGTGACAGGAGGTATCAATGACCTGCTCTACAAGCAGGAAGAACATTTCTCCTCCAGTGATAGTAGTTATTACTGCTGGAGGATAACCAGCTGCTGTACAGGCAGTATTTCTGGCCTCCAAGGACAGAAAGGATGTCAAAATAAGAAGAATGGCATGCCACTATTTTATTAAGGAACATTAATTTGGCATTCTTTTCTTTTTTTGTTCACAAGAATCCTTGTTAATAAGACTTTAACACATTGCTACGCATTTGTTTTCATCTGGCTCGGCAAAGCTGTACTTGCAATCGCTTATAATATGAGCTTCTGTGCATTCCCCATGGACTTTCACCTAACAAGAAAGGAAGAGGTCTCACAGAGTTTGGAATACTGCTTATAGCTTTTCTGTGACCTCTGGGTCACTGGTTGAAACTTGAAGAGATGGCCAAACTTCACAAGCGGTTGTTAGCTTACCAGCTTACTGCAGTTCTAGTAGTGAGAAGAAAAAAGATATTCACCATAACTGTTCCCAAGCAACAGAATTATTTTATAATGTAACTTGCCAGTATAAAATGCTTTCCAGATTTGGAATCTGGAATAAATTCTAATTAATTATGCCTCCCAAAATCAGGTTAAGATGAATCTAGGTCACACCAGTGAATTCTTTTCCCTTGGAGGCATTACTTTCCTCTATCATGTCCATGAAAATACAATTGTGTCAAGGGAAGTCTAATCTATCACAACATCTTACCCAGTTTGGCTTTGTCCATACTACATTAGGTTTGAAATATCCACTCCACAATTACTGAATCAGGTGCAGTGCTTTGGTGCAAAATGAAGGACAGTACAGAAGGCTCTCCCTCCTGACAAAATAATGCATTCATTAATTATAGTAATTATTACATTAGTCAGTGACAGCTTCTTTTTCTGTGAAGTACACAGTTTTGTGTGATTTTCAAACTGTTAGTGGGTCTTTCTGTCACACAGTCTTTAATGGTAAAAGCATTTCTGATATCCAATACTTCTGGATGCTTAAAAAAACTTCTCTATTCAAAGTGGATAAGCAAGGGCAGGTATCATGTGAGAGACTGTCAGGGTTTAGGGGCAAAGTGCACTTGTTTTGCATTCTTTGTCTCTGACTCAAACAAGCTGTTTGTGCTTAATGTCTCTAGAGAAGTGCAGTAATAATATTATCTTGAAAACTTTATTTAAATTTTGGATGTCTTGGAGGGAATGTAGGAAAAAGCAACAAAAATGTCCAGCTTATGTTAACTATTCACAAAAATACTGGAGGGGAAAATAGAGGGTAAAGAATGTAAAACATCATAAAACATAGAAATGCACATATAATTGCTTATAATTAATAAATACATATATTTATTTATAAATTGAGAAATTAAAGCAGAAGGTACACCTTTTATGATAAACATTTTGGCATCATCTTTTCCTGCTTTTGCTATTTATTCTTTGTTTACAACATTTCTGAATTAGAGGATGTACTGCATACATGGATCCTACCTAAACTAAAAGATCTACCTAAAAGATCTACAAACATAACACACTCATTGGTGATTCCATTTTAATTTAATTTAATCTAATTTTAGTTTAATTTAAATGTAGACTGAAAAGATATTGTTATCCTATATCATCAGGACTCAATGAAGAGAGGAAGTAGGTGAATATGAAACTGCACACTTGTTGACTAATTTTAAAATAATCAGCATACCTCTGCAACGATAATTTTTTTCCATATGCTAGACTGTGTATGTGCTTCATGATTTTTATCATTATGTGTGTGCCAGCAGAGAAAATGAGACTTGAAAAAGATCTTTAGGCAGTAAGAAAGTAAGCCTTACTAAAGGATTATCAAAAGTGCTCTAACTCAAAGGAAAAAAAATAAGCCTTTGAGTACACTAAATTTATCACAGAGAGCAGGAATAGATCAGATTTACTAAAAAGAACAACCAACCAACCAACTGACAAACCAAAAAGACTCCAAACAAATGAAACCAAAAAACCAAAACAGACAATGATCCAACTCCCCCTCCCCCCCCATAAAGTTCTCATTCATAAATAAATCCAGTGTACCTCCAGAGTTATACAAACAGAGCAACCAGGTGTCCTTCCAGGCTAAGTACTGATTTGAGGGAAGGGGCATGGAGGGGAGGAATTAGTGTTGCATAAAATAACACAGGAAGCCCCTGGAAGAATGAATGAGATTATTCACCCGCTTTAACTTGTACAGGAGGGTGCTTTTTCACTTTTGTTCCTGTTTTGGGTTTTGGGTTTTTTTGTTTTACTTGAAGGCATAATCTGAGAGGCAGCACAATGCAAAATCTTCGACTAAATCTAAATAGCTACCTTATAGTGATTACTATGTTGCAAGAACTCTGACCTTGTATGAAACTGGCACTATCTGTGCGTGCACAGATAAATTAGGGCATCTGCTAGGAGAATTACCTCTCTCAACTTTTCACATATGATGCTATGCAGGATTTCATTTTTCCCTGTCCTTGTAAAACCACTGACAAAGGCCATCAATATCTTGTAGGACTTTCAAAACTTCCTGAGTATCTCTGCCCTCCTAGCTCCTCTGCAGCGTCAAGATTATTTAGCATTCTTTAGTCTCTCTTAAAGCATGATGAAAAAAAGAGTAGGAAATTGTGCTTTACTGTTCATCAGGTTTTAGTGTTGTACTGGGGTTTCAAGGATAAATAAATTATATACTCAATCCCTGTCACATGGAAGCTGAGGTGCCATTGAACGAATGGTCATCTTCAGAAAATGACTGTCAATTAAATTTGTTATTTTAGACAGTAATAGAAGTAATTATCTTTTGTGCCTGGAGAGAAAGAATTAGCAATGAGAGGCCATGATGGGTCCATAGAATCAGTCAATAAAGGAAATATTTTACAGTTACTTGACCTGATTACAAAAGATGGTGTTAGAGCAAATATTGTGTGGCAGCACATAGCAAAAAATAAGCCAATAGCACCAATAGGTTGAATGTCATTGAGAATAAAAAGGATGCTAGCAACTATAATCAAATTAATGGGATTCAGGGGGATAGTATGAAAAACTACTGTAAGACCAGTTTTCCAGTATAACAAAGGAAGCTATCATTTATAAAACAACTTGACTTAGAAAATAGCCAGGAATTTCCTTAGAAAATAGCTAGGAATAGTAAGATTAAGCAAGAATTTGGTTACGAGGAGTTTGATAGTCATTGGCCATCCTTGTTTCATAGTACCTCATCCCAATCAGAGCCAGCACACAGATCATCCATCTAGTACAACTGCAGAAATTCAGTATGTGTTTTAATTAGCATTCAGGTTGATGTAACTATAAACAATTAAGTAAGCAAGAGACAAGTATACTTGTAAGCAAGATCAATAAGTATACTTACTGCCACTAATTTTTGGTGGGTGTTTGTAGAAGATAATATAGTTGTTTAATTACTGAATGAATAAAGTAGTTAGGGAGCTTGAAAAGTATGACCATGCCATCAGTTTAACCACAAAAATACTTTCCCTGCCATACAGAATAACTAGTTCTTCATTTTGTCAGTTTTATAATCTGACTTCCTCAATTAGGTGGACATAAATAGGCTAGTAATAGGGAAAGAAAGGGGAAAACAAAATGACAAAACATCACTGCAGTTTCTGAGCAGTGTAAAAGCAGAAAGAGGAAAAGCAGATCAGCAGAATGGGCCCTCTTGGGGAAATACAGCCTGAGGACCATGTATTCCAGGATCAAGGAAAGTAGCCATAACTGTAAGGTGAGAGCTCATGTAACTGACGGTGATGAAAGTGAAAAAAAACATGTTCCTTTCTCTTTCGTGTTTTCACTTTATCTGCCTCCGTTTTTGTGGTTTTGTTTGGTTTGGTTTGCTTTGGTTTGGTTTGGTTTGCTTTGCTTTGCTTTGCTTTGCTTTGCTTTGGTTCAGTTTGGGGTGGGGGTTGGAAGGGTGGGGTTTTTTATTTTTTAATTTGATTTCAAATTTAATTCTCATGAATTTGCTGTTATAGGTGCATTTTACCTCAGTCAACTCCAAGAGATCATCTAGGAGCTGGTGTCAGAAGTGATGTCAGACACTGTTAGCAGCAAGACCCAGCAAACTCACCCTTCATGCAGCCTTCTGATAAATAGGAAAGGTGATCCCAATCCTCTGAAATCTGGAAAGAGTTTGTGATGTAGAAATCCATGTACTAAAAATAAAGCAGCAGGACCTTCTGTGTAGAAAGGGCTCTTTTTCAACTAGTAATAAGGGTTCCTGGCTTACAAAAGCACAGTAGTTAGATTTTATGAAAGTTTTTACTGTTGACCTGCAAAGGGGGAAGAGAGAGTGAGGCGGCTGTGTATGTGGGGGTCCTACAAAGAGTAGTTCTGGAGCACCCTTTGGATACTCTCTTACCTTTGGGGTAAATGAGCAGAAGGTCATTCAAGCAAAAAGTTTTGAGGTCAGGGGAATGACATGGGAAGGTCAGAGTTGGCTACAGATGATGGTAGATAAAAGCATCAAAAGGTTTTTGTTCAAAGACTTGTTTTATTTTATTTCTCCCTCCCAATGTTGGTAACAGAGGCAGTCAATAAACAAAGAAGTTTGTGAAACACTTCATTCATCCTGCTTCAAGATCTTCCAAATAAGCTGGGAAGGTCATTGAAGACTCTTGAGGCATTCCTGAAAATTATTTGAGTAACTTCAGAGTAGATGCTGTTTCCAAAAGAGGTGAGAAGTACTGGAGACTTTTACTTCTAACAAGCTTTTCTTTCACATGCACTCCAATGGCAACCTATAGTGTATCAAAAATGACTGGACAGCTCTGATGGTGGCATTTAGGGAAATGAGGAACCAAGCAGTGCCTTCCTCAGTCCTTCTGGTGATGGGGAAGGGTCTAAGAAGAAAGACTGTGTATCAAAAATTGTTTGCAGAGCTGGTGTCAGCAGCAAGACTTTGGTTTCTTACCATGAGTACCTCTTCAAGTATCAACATCTTGGGGTACACCTCACTAAGGAGGATGAATGTATCTTTGCAAGTAAGACTGAACTAGTAAAAAAGGCTTTAAATTAGGAACCCCATCACAGGAAAGACATCAAGCTGTTGAAGCTAGTTTAGAGAAGGCCACCAAGATGGTCAGAGAGACTGAGCATCATTCCTGTGTGGAAAGGCTATGGGAATCGGAGTTGTTCAGCATGGAAAAGAGGTGGCTTTGGGATGGTCTAATTGTACTCCTGCCCTAATCCTGCCAGTATCTGAAGGAAATGTACAAGAAAAGAGAGAGAGAGATCTTTTACATGAGCATGTCCTAGTAAAAACCTAGTAAAAAGACAGGGGGACAATGGTTTCAAACTTAAGGAGAGTAGGTTTAGATTAGGTAATAAGGAAAAAACTCTTTACTGTGAGGGTGGAACAGGTTTCCCAAAGAAGTTCTGAATGCCTCATTCCTGAAAGTATTAAAGACCAACTGGCTGGAGCACTGAGCACACTGGTCTAGTGAAATGCCTCCTTGTCCATGGAAAGAAGCTTGCAAATACACCATTAAGGTCCATCCAATCCAAGCTATTCTGTGATTCTCCCTGGGGAGACAGATAATAAGCCAAATGAAAACTTATGAGTAAGGCTTAAAGAGCAGACCAGTAACGATGACATAATGGATGTTGGTCACCTGATCAGAAAGAACAAGTAGATGAGTCTACAAGTGACTTTCAATTCACAGGCCATGCTTTCCATTATTAAATTCATCTACCCTGATATCATCCTGAGAAACACCACAGTAGAATAAAAAGCACTCCATGACAACCCTGAAGAGCATCAATGGTAGTTACCTAAGAGGTAGACGAGCTAATGAGAAGAGGAGCTGTGTTGGACCTTGCACTCACAGACAAGGAATGACTCACTGAGGGTGTGAAGGTCAAAGGCAGCCTTAACTGCAGTGACCACAAAGTGGTGAAATTCAGGATCCTGAGAGGAGGGAGCAAGGCAGAAAAAAGACCACAACTCTGGACTTCATGAGAGTCGCTTTTGACATCTTCAAGGACTGGATTTTATAAATCCTGTGGAAAATCATTATGGAGAAGAATCCAGGAGAGCTCACTGATTTTAAAGTGTCACTTACTTCGGCTCAGGAATGGCTAACCCACCCCTATCTGTGGGAAATAAAGCAAAGATGACAGAAGGATGCATGGATGGCCAATTTGCTTCCAAGAGAACATATAAAGAAGGGGAGGTGACATGGGAGGACTAGAAAGAGACACTATCTGAGTGCAGAAGTGTGTGGGATTAGAAAAGATAAAGCCTGCCTGGAATAAAACCTGATGAGCAGCATAAAGAAACACAAGGAAGATATCTACAGGTGTATCAGCTGCAAATGTTTTTCACAGGAACACCTTCTAATGAACATGGAAGAGATCTGGGCATAAAGGATGGGCAAAACTCCAAAATACTCAGTGCTTTCTTCAGCTCAGACCTTATTGGTAAGACAAGCCTCCAACAATTTCCAGGCCCATGAGACCAGTGGTCAAGCTTGGCATACTTGAGAGTTTTCCTCAGTTGAAGAAAGATCAGAGCAGTGAACACTTAAATAAGCTGATTTCACACAAGCCCACATGTCCTAATGGCACGTACACACTATGACTGAGGGAGATGGACCATGTAATTGTGAGAATCACTCTCAATCATCTTTGAGAGACTGTGGAGATCAGGAAAGGTTTCCAAGCAATGGAAGAACTCAAATGTCACCCTTTCCTTCAAGAAGTAGTGATCAAGATCCAGATCAGTAGTTTAAGTTTGGCAGTTACTGCATTGCTGCACAATAGTTCAGTTTGCTCTCCCATTTCAGGTCTTGATGACTGTCGTCTCCTTCTACTCTAAAAAAAAAATTTAATTATAAGGCTCTACATGCAGCCTTTTAGTTGTATTTGCCAATCCTTAAGCTTAGATCACAGGTCTGAAAAAATCCTTGGTCTACTGAACTCCCTTTTGTATATTATTTTTAATTTTAAATAATTAGATATATGTTATTTCACTGTGCTTATAAACATTCTTCTCTTTGATGCGACAGAAACAAAAACCTTTCTGAAAGCTTTTTAACTACTCTGAAGTTGGTATTTTTCCATAGAAAGCTCCTCACAATCTGCTTGCTCTAGTCCTTGTACTGGTCTGTGTAACAATGTCCTATACTTCCTCGCAGGAAAAGCTGCAGTTTTCCAAAGTATTATAAAGGAACAAAAGCTTTTCAATTATTAATAAATCTACATCATGAAACTTCATGTTTTAAGGCTGATAGTAATTCTTTTGATGAGAATGGAAACCATTTTATTGACTTCAACTGGCATTAGCTGAAGTCCATGGCCTATCTGCTTCCAATGGTCCTTCAAATGCTGTATTTTCCAATATGGTGTGGGGTTCAGTTCAAAGGCTTTTAAGCATGCTTTGACAATCAAATGTTGCTTTTATTTGTCCTTAAGTTTTCAGAGGACTAAATTTTTGTAATCATAGTTATTTCTGGGTCACACAGTCACAGCAACTTTAACACTGGTAAATCAACCTCTCTCTTCAATTCAGCATAATAATTGAAGCTTTATCCCTTAATGTAAAAAGTTAGACTGGTGTCATCAATGAGTTCATACAGTGGTGATTATGAACAATATCATCAGGAAAAAAAGGGTTATAGAGGACACAAGGACATTTTTCCTTATTTATTTCTTTATATACAGGAGATACAAATCAGTTGGTACTGTATAACTAAGAAAAATCTGCATGTTTCCTTGACCTTGTAAATTGTCTTCCTAAGAGCTAAATCTAAGATTTTCAGTGGACCTGATCTGATACTGAACTTATTTTTGGTCTTATGAACAGAAAATACAAGGTTCTACTCTGATGCCTTGGACATAAAAATAACATTTAAATGTATTTTCATATTCTAATTTTTGAAAGATTAATGTGTCTTGCAGGTTTAGGATATCACTTGCAGGTTGGAAGGCACGGTGGCATGGAAGCCACAAGGAAAAGTCTGGAATTTCATCAGACCTTTTATTAATAATATCTGTTGGAAAGCAGTTTATTCTGGCTGTGGATTGTCATTTCTTGTCTGGGTGGGTTAGAATCTACATCTAGTTAAAGTCCCATTAGACAGCATCTAAAACTATCTGGTGCCTCTCTTATGAATAATTTTAAGGGCTTATTTTTTTGTCTTGTTCTTTGCTATAGAAGGGTTTATTTGTGTTTCTGAAGTGTCTTGAAGTTAGTGTCAGCAATATGAAATACTGAAGAAAAGAAAGCTTGAGAGAAATTTGAAAATAGGTATTCCTGTTACTAAAGTAGAAATTCTACCACCAGAACTAGCAAGATGAGATACATATCAGTACAGGATATCCAGTGGAGAAATATAAGACCTTGACACTACCCAGGTTCATATTTTTCTGAGAAAATAACATTGTTCCTAGCATACAGGCAATATTTATTGACTTTAGCATACCTCAATGATACTATAAACTGAATACAGGCAGCTAAAAGACATGATTGGAAAGGAGATAGATTACTTGTCATGACTATGACCCACCTGCAGGACAGAATTGTCTCTTTCTAGGAGAGGCAAACAGCGAGAAGCAGTGTTGGAAGTGTAAAGGTGCTGGGTGCAAGTGGTAATTGTGAGTTCAGTTGATGTTTATCTGAGGACAATCATGAAATTATTGTGCTCAGAACACAACTGAACATACACTGTTTTCATGTATGCCCAAAAATCCGACCTGCCACAAAAGCTCTCTGTTCCTAACACACTCTAATTTAGTTTGTGTGAGGGAAGATAGAAGAGCTGAGCCTGTGCATTATCCATTTGTAATCCATCAGCATGGAAAGCCCTTTGCAACTACTTAGGAGTAAGGCATGGGCTAGAGTCTACTGTTTTCTTCTTGTTATCCTTCAGAAGCTGACACAAGTGACAAAATAGGAAATATATGGAAGAGAAGAAAGACCTGCCCCTTCTCACTCCAAAAATGCTCACTGTTCAAGCATAGCAACACAGTATGTACTTGCATTTACCCCTGAACTGAGGCTAGGTCACTGGGCAGAGGTGTGTTATTTTCCAACTGAATTTTTGGCAAAATCTATGGTTCAAATTAAAACCCCTTCATATTATGTATGTAGCCTCCTTATTTTTTTCCTTCTTTTGAATCCTTTTCCAAATTTCATTGAAACTGATCAAGAGATTGCAGAATTCAATGGAGTAGAGTTAATGAAAACAAGTGAATGAGAAATATTCCCTTGGTTAAGGCAATAGCATACTGAAGCATTATTAAGAAAGATAATAGCCACATAAAGTAGAGAAGCTATCAATAATCTGACTTAAAGAAATAAAGTCTATCAGCTGTGGCACACTATCAGACATCAGAGAAAGTGTCTACAATCTAGGAAGTGAAGTTTCATTCATTACTCCAAGTATCGAGCTACTACTTTCCCTACCATAAAAGCTGAGCCCTTTCAACCTTGATTCCAACCATTATGTTCAGAAATAATGTGACTTCAAAAAAAACCCAAAATACAAAAAACCCCACTCCTCTGTTGCAGCTCTTTTAGGTCATAATTGTGATCAAAAAGCACCCAGACATGCTACCTTTAGTTCCAGAGGCATCAAAGTAAATGAAGCAGCTGGACTTAGGTTTCATTAAAAGTGTGAAAGGTGAAAATACTGCCCTTGTGCTGACAGAAGTATGTTGAAACTGAAAAATCTGTGATCACCTGTAAAACATTGTAACATCAATTATGGTTTGAAGAGGACCTTTTCTTGGCTGAGAAATGCAGAAACCCGCATAATCAATGCTACATTACATGTACTTTTAGGAGTTACTTAATATCATAAAGACGTGAGAGGAGATGGTTCTTTTAATTCTACATATGTGATTGTATTTAGGAAAGATTACTAATTCTTCAGAGCTGCCATCTTGAATTTCTGGGGAGGAGAATGAAGGACTCCAGTTCCTCACAGACCCAAACATCCTTAACAGCCTGTGCTATGTCCACAAAACACTGTTATTGCTTACTTGCACCACCATGGAATTTCCATATCTAGGAATTATATCTTTATCCACCAGTTTATGCATCATCCTAGGACTTGAGGAATGCATCAGTCCCGTTTCCAAGAATAGTAAAAAGAAGGATCCATGGAATTACAGGGCAGTATGCCACACCTCAGTAACTAGAAAGGTGATGTGACAAATAATGCCAGTGGGCACCACATTGACCATGGTCAAATATTGTGCCCTTCACAAAAAGAAGGCCAGCACTCCTGTAGGCTTCATTAGGAATATCACAGTCTGAGATCAAGGGACTTGATACTTGTTCTCTGCCACATCTCTGCTACATCCATGGGCTATATTAAGATCTGGGCTTCCCAGAGACAGACATTCTTAAGTGTAACAAGCAGAGATAAGAGCTGAAGAGACTGGAGCATTTGTCATGGGGATGGGTGGGAGGGGTGGGAGGCAAGGAGGCTAAGAGCAGTGGGAGAGTTAAACTGGAGAAGAATGGGCCCAGAGACATCATAAAGATATATAAATATTACATTGGGTAAACCAGACTCTTTTCAGTAGTGTCTAGTGACATGAGGAGAACACAAACTAAAAAAACCCCACCAGAATTCCAGTTAAACATTAAAACGCCCTTTATTTACTCAGTCAAACTCAGGCAAAGGTTTCCCAGAGCTGAGGAACCCCCATCTTTGGATGTATTCAAACTTGCCTGGACATGTCCCTCCCTGGAGCACCTGCTGCAGCTGACCCTGCTCGGAAAAGAAGCAGGAGTGGGCTGTCTCCTGAGGAAAGATACAGCACTGTGGTGCTGTAAGTCTGCAATGCATGTGTGTGTCTTCATGTGTGTTTCTATGTGTACATGTCTTCTCACAAGAATTGCAGCCTGATAGGAAATGTCAATAGTTGTGAAGGGCAAAACACATTCTAGCTGAAGTGCTATATATCAAACCTGCCCTGGGACTGGCAATGAAGTAAGCAGGAACTTTTAACTTTAGTTGAAAGGAATTATAAAAGAAAAGCGTTGAAACATAAAAGGTTAAGGGCAGCTGCCTTTGAAGAGTTTAGTGCACTGCCTGCTGGTGTGGTTTAAGAAAATCAGAAGCAAAGGTGTTTCCTTATCTGGAATATTAATGAGGGAGAAGCTGAACTCTTTGCTAAGCAGAATTGTGGCCTCTATGATAATTTGTCAGTCTCTGACAGTATTATGCTGCTTCAAAAGATGCTGTGACATCCTCAAACTCAAAATTATGTGATGACGACAATTCAGTCACAGAGGAAGCCAGTGGGCTTTTAACTAATTTTAAATAATTATGAGACAATGTGAGCTTTAATTCTACAGCCATCACAGACAGAGTGTTTTGGAGATATTTTTAGGAAAATGGGATCATAAGTTGTCAGCAATATATAGCAAGAGATATATGAGTGAAAGACAGGTACTATGGATGTTTGGAGCAGTTGATTAAATATATCATTTTTTTAATGGAGATATCAAGCAGACTGTAAAAAAAAAAAAAAAACAAAAACATTTCTAAGTCTACTACCATCCCTAGTTTTCCTGCAACACAGTTACTTCTAGAACAGCTGTGAAACAGAAACAAAGTTCCTACAGGCAAGTTTCATTTTAAATCTTCTTTGTCATCCTTAGCCTTTAGTTTACAAGCAGCTAAGATGCCCACAATGACTGCTAGAGTCAAAGCACGAGACAGATAAAGAATAGGTTCATAGTTGCCAACAAATAGTTCACTTGGCCCACAGATCACAGTCAGCTTTGTATTTTGAAGGAAAACTAGGAAAATGTGAGAGGTGCTTTTATCTTCAAAAATTTTGATCCCTTATTTGGAAGACCTTAATTTTAGGAGCTATTAGATTTTATACTGGAGAATGTGTACTTCTTGCTCCTCTCACCTAAAAGCCATGGAATGAGACAGAAATCTACTTGGTACATTTGGGTGAAATCCATTCTGAAAAAAAGAGTTGTCTGTATTCTAGAACTGATTTGGCTGCTAGAAAAAATGTGGGAAAGGAGACCATGGAGCTGATGGATGTAGTTTTCCTAAAGGTGTTAAAGGTCATTTAAGACAAACAAGTTGATGTCAGTGACACACTGAGAATAAGATAATTAGAGTCAAATGGAGTGGCCACCAAGCACTCTGTTAAATTCAGAGTTTAATCTGTAAATCTAGAAAGTACCACTGTAGAGTTCTCCCAAAATGATCATGAACAGCCATTAACGCATCACTAAATATAAGTATAAGAAGATTAGTCTGGTTTTGAATATCCTAATCTTTCCAAATCCACACTGCAAACAAAAAGCAGAATGGGAATTTTCATTTTGTTTGTGTAACATCAAAATTAAAGTGCATGTATGCGGAACTTTTGCTTGGGCAGATCTTCCTAGAAAGGGGAGGGTGCAGTGCCAAATTTGTGCAGTGCTCTAAAAGATTTTTTTTCAGGGGGTGGCTTAAATTAAAAACATAACACAGGATGAAATGAAAACATAATGAAAATGGAATTACGTTGACAAGATTTCTCCCCTTTTCATGTCAATGTTTTCCAGGAAAAATATTACATCTTATATGAATGTCTTGTCTAATAGATATGTATTATCAGTACTTCTAGCAACAGTGAAAAAATATTAAAACTGCTTAAAAAAACTAATGAAAGCCTTGCTGCTAGCTCAAGGACTTTATATAAGCATTACAGATACACTGTACACTGTGAAAGGGGTTCATGGCTTTTAAAGAATAAGGTCACCCATGAAGACTTATCTCTATGAAGAAACAGTTTAATGGGGACAGTCAGGAAATATGAAAGCTATGCTTATCCTATCACATCCTGAAAGTTCTCTATAAACAGACATATCTTTTATTCACTGCGTCTTACCAAAGTGGGAGGTATATGGATTGATGGTAAGATACATTAGTAGTATCTTGACCTACAGTGGTATCATGTTAAGTTGAATGCTGGTTGATGTATTGGACATATATGATGTCTTCTGACTGCATTTGTCAGTTGATGTCCTTCAGTTCACGTTAGTGGTGATGTCTTGATGATTGATTTGTTGTACTTTTTAAGTCTCATGTGTTTGGAACTTTTGGAAGTTTTGCATGGAAAATGTTTTGAAATAGGTCCAATCATGAGTAATTGATGTAAACTATTCTTTTTTTTTTTTTTTCCCCACAAGCATTATCCTTAAAAAATGTATTGTAATAATCAATCACCATTGCTGAAAATAGTACACACTTTCTGTTAAGACATGCATATTCTGATTTGAAGTACACTTTAAAATCATTGGACTTCTTGGCTGTTTGTTTCAATATTATAGATTTATATTATATTATATTATATTATTTGTTTCTGTACTATAGATAAGCAGCACTCTGCAAAAAAAAAAAAAACAGAATAGGAAATACTTCCCATCTCTTTTGCTTAATATTTTCAAATTATTACTACAGTTCCTCCTAGGTGCTATTTGTAGAATGGTAATTTCTCTTCTTATATATCTGCACCTCATTTCTTCATTAACAAAACTGATGAGACTCAAGCATGCTTTTCCAGTCTAGATAGCTTTGTACATTTACAGGAAGTTTATGAATGTGTACATTCATGTCTATAAATTGGTAGGTGTGTCTGGTTTTATTTATGAAAAGTAGTACATGTGATGTGCTTACAAATTGAAGCAAGTTCTGATAAAATTCCTTTTCACTTAAAATTGGCTTTCACTGAAGCTTCTATTGTTAAGATTTCTAGTGCCTTAATTATGGTATATTTGGAACTTATTACATAAGTGTGAAAATACAGTAAAAGAAAGAAATAAAGTAAAATACAGAAATTAAATAGAAAAATGTAAAATGAGAGGGAGAGAGGAAGGCAGGTGGGCATCTGGGCAGGATGGATGGATGGAAGGAAGGTGTGGAAGGTGCAGAAGGAAGATGCAGAAGGAAAGTGTGGAAGGTGCAGAACGTGCGGAAGGAAGGAAGGTAGGAAGGAAGGTGCGGAAGGTGCGGAAGGAAGGTGCGGAAGGAAGGTGCGGAAGGTGCGGAAGGAAGGATGGAAGGAAGGAAGGTGCGGAAGGAAGGAAGAAAGGAAGGTGCGGAAGGAAGGTGCGGAAGGAAGGTGCGGAAAGAAGGTGCGGAAGGAAGGTGCGGAAGGAAGGTGCGGAAGG
>CM031878.1:27898549-27952027 GCA_018697195.1 Certhia americana | reverse complement strand
AGGAAGGAAGGAAGGAAGGTAAAGGAAGAAGGAAGGAAGGAAGGAAGGAAGGAAGGAAGGAAGGAAGGCAGGAAGGAAGGAAGGAAGGAAGGAAGGAAGGAAGGAAGGAAGGAAGGTGGGGAAGGAAGGCAGGAAGGCAGGAAGGCAGGAAGGCAGGAAGGAAGGAAGGAAGGAAGGAGAACGAGAATCAGAAAGTATGAGAGAAAACCTAGACAAGAGAAAATGAAAAAAATCTGAAGGAAATGTCAGAGAGGATCTGGAATGTAATGAACTTATTGCAGGGCAGACAAAAGAGAGAACTTATGGGTAAGAATTGAGGGACAGATTAATATGGGTGACTGCTGCGGGTGTTTTCTACACACTACCTGTAGTAAGGAGGAGGAAGTTTATAAAGTTTCTGCGAACAGCTGGAAGTAGCTGTTCAGAGTCACAGGCCCTGTTTCTCCTGGGAGACTTCAACTTCCCTGATATTTGTTGGAGGCACAACACAGCTTGGCACACAAAGTCCAGGAAGTTCTCACAGACCTCTGATGATACAGACATAAACAGTGGAAGAGCCAACAAGGTGCATTGCTGGACCTTGAACTAACAAACCAGGTTGAAGATATGAAGGTCTGGGGGCAGCCTTCACTGTAGTGACTGTGAGATTGTGGAACTCACGATCCTGTGTGGAAACAAAAAAGCAGCAATCATGACTAGATGCCTAAACTTCTGGAGAGCTAACTTTGACCTCTTCAAAGACCTACATAGATGAATCCCATGGGATGGGGATCTAGAAGAGAAAGGGGTCCAAGAGAGCTGGTCAATATTCAAGCTTCACTTTCTCCAAGCTCAAGACCAGTGTATTGCCCATGAGTAAGAAATCAGGCAAAAGAGCCAGGAGACCTGCATGCGTGAGAAGGGAATTCTAGTAAATCTCTAACACAAGAAAGAAATTTATGGGATGTTGGAAAGGGGACAAGCTGCATAGGAGGACTGTAGAAACATCCTCAAAATATACAGGAATTCGACTGGGCCCACTTGGAATTAGTCTGGCATTAGATACTATCCTAAGCAGCAGATTCAAGGACAAGAAGTAGGACTGCTACAAGTACATCAGCAGCAAAGGAAAGAATAGGGGAAATGTGGGACCATTGCTGAATCTGTGGGTGTCCTGATGATGGAAGATACAGGGAAGACAGAATTACTGAATGCCTTCTTTGCCTCTGTCTTTAGTGTTGAGGCTGGCCATCATGAATCCCAACTAAGGGAATTAAGAGAATAAGACTGGAGAAAGGAAGAGTTCCCCTTGACATAATTTGTTTTAGAGATCGGCTAGTCAGACTCAACACCCATATATCCATGAGTTGAGCATACTAGAGGAGCTGGCAGACGTTAATACTAAGCCACTGTCCATCATCTTTGAAAAATAATGGCAAACAGGAGAGGCACCTGGTGACTGGAAGAAAGCCAGTGTTACACCCATCTTCAAAAAGGGAAAGAAGGAGGACCCTATGAATAGACTTTAGAATTACACTTCTGTCTTGTGTTGGGGTAAAACGTGAGTTGACCTTTCTGATGGTTTTCTTATTTGTTTATTTGGGTTTGGTTGTTTGTTTGTTTTATTTTTGTTTGATGAATTGTCATCTCCTGGCTCAAATACTTTAAAAGACTTCTACAAGGCACAGAAGCACTGTCATGACAAGGTTGAGTACAACTGAACAATTCCAACACTGAATATGATTTAATATAGAGGACCCTAATCCCTAAACAATCTACAATTGTTTGGGATCATTCTAAAAATCACAGGAAATATCCAGTCTGCTTTGTTGCTCATTTAGAGCTAATGTTCTGAGGGCAGAGATTTTTAATCAGTGAAGATTATTCAGATCATAGAAACTACACACATGTTACAAGGGAACACTTCATATGAGAAAAGTGAATTAGTGCCTACTCACTTGTGCTTGTGACAAAGAGCCAGAACTGACTACTATGATTGGGGGACACACAGGTCAACAGTGAAATCACTCATAAGAATCCTTTTTAAATCAGTGTATAAAGAGATATTGAAAATGCCCAGGATAATGTTGTTATGAAAAGAATAAAAATCCTATCAAGAAAGACTATGCAAGTATTTGTCATTTGTTTTGACTTAATCATTTACATCTTCAGCCACTTATGTGGTCATTTTCAATAATTGTCTCAATTGGATATCAACCAGGGAATCTCAGTGTTAAACAGAATCTGCTGAGCAGTTTTTAACTGCAGAATTATTACCCACATTTTCAGAATAAGCTTACACTTCTTGTTACACTGAAAACATAGGGAAGTTTAGAATTCTTTGGCTTAAGAAAAGACAAAAAATCAAAATTATTTCTTTGGAGGAAGGGAATAAAAAAATGTGTGTTTTTCAGGGTTCTGACTCAAACAGAGTTTTAAGATTTGAGGAACAATAAATAAATATTGAGAATATGTAGGAAGACATGGCACATCATATTAGAGCCAGATGAGAAGAAGTCACTTGTCTGTTATCATTGAATACTTGTATCATTGTATGTTTATATCAGTAAAGAATCTGATACCCCTAATTTCAAACATGGAGATCATGGGGATAAAAAAATGAGTCATGTGGGTGAGGGATTTTGTTTGAGTTTGTAGCATTTCTAAGTGTACATCTGAATGATCAACAAAAGGGTGGAATTCAGACTTGATATATACAGATGCTGAAAGTATCTTCTAGCAAGCATTACAAATAGATCAGAAAGTAATTTACTAGGGCAAAACTCACTGAACGAAGTTTATTCCTAGGAGAGGGTTAATCATTTGTATGCATGTACTGCTCAGCTACCCTTTCTGTTATATTTTTCTTTTCTCTCTCCTTATGTCTCCTTTTCTAAAAAGAGAAAATCTATGCAGTTGATGAACCTACCATTTATGAACTCCTAAAGTGAAAGAAAGCCAGGAAAATCTATATAAGTATGTATATGTATATATTAGTGCAGAATGCCAGGCATCAGATAACCAAAAACAGGATAAAAGACTAAGACTAGGAAGGGAGGGAGGGAGAGAGTTTAAAATCACCATTTTTTTTCTTTTTATTTTTAGATTTTTTTAAGAGGAGATGGTGGCAAACGAAAGCCCCCTCATTTTTATAGAATGTCTATTGGACACAGCTTTAGAACTTTCAGGGAGTAGTCTGAGTTGAGAGATCTCTCAGGATATCTAATACCTAAACTTTGTTTCCACATTATCCCACAGCTTGGATGTGCAGTGTACTTTCCAAGTACATTGTTTTGCAAGGATCAGAATTCAGGTTTGAATTCATCTCTTCTAATCTATCTAGAAATCATTCAAAGCCCTTTTTTTGTTTTTGAGAGAGGATTCAAGAATTCTGAAGGCTGCGCTTCTCATGGCAAATAACAAAATACAACATGCTATTCAACTAATCTGGAATATAATGAACACAATTAAAGTATTAGCAGATCTTTCCAATTTACTATGGAAGGATGCCCACAAAAGCAAAACATTTGTGTGCAAAGAAAAAGCTGATATTAGCAATGATATCAGTCTTTTACATATCTAATATAATTACAGTTCTTTCAATTACACATCCTGTGATTGCCTTTTTCCCATGTGATCTAAATCTAGCCAGTGATTTATATCAAGTAATTCTCATCTTTAGTAACTGAATCATAAGGACATACTGTTCCAAGCAGCAGATTAATCCTTTAGAAGTTGTTTATTATCCTGCCAATCATGCTCTGTGGTCACAAGCATCCTCTGTGAATCTAAACCTGCAGGGTCATAGCTAGGAGAGTTTAGCTTAGATTGAAAACATGCTAAAATGAAAAATTAGACATTCTAGCAGACAGGAGTGGACTACACTTTCAGCTTCAAAGCTAACTACTTGACCTCTATGCAGCCGATATAGTAGATAGACCAGAAATCTAACTTGGAGATGTAACATTGAGAAGCTACTGTATAGTCAGGTAATGGAAAAATGGGAGCAAATAAAAAAATGTTGCCCTTGGTCATGTAATGGTGTGACCAGTCTGCTTCAATGCAAAGCCCTCCTTTAGAACAGCCTGTTCAAGTTTCTTTTGAAGCTGCTGATAAGTTGCCATGTTTTTAAAAAAATTTTTAAAAGTCTTTAAAAAGTTAAAGCTAGGAGAGTGTTCAGAAAGTTGCTCTGGCCACAAGTTATGGCTTCTCATCTGAGACAGGCATCTCATAATGTGAGATTATTCAATTCAAATTATCTGTAGAACTGTATGATGAAGAAATCCTTGAAAGACTTTGTCAGCCACAATTGTTTAGACATTGTTTGCCACAAGGAACAGAACCATGTCTCCTTTCTCTTTTCTCATATGCCCCACATTTGCATATTTTATTTTACTTACTTGACTACCTGACAAGAAATCACATGGACAAAAATGCCCAAATCTGATTGTGAAAAGGTCATGAAATCACAGAATCATGAAAGTGTCCAGGTTGGAAGTGACTCAAAAAGTTCATGGAGTCTAACCTTCTGTAGTACAGTGGGTTCCTATTGAAGTATCCAGCACCATGTCCAATTGCATTTGGAAAATCTCAAGGGACAGGGACAATGACATGCCTCTGGGGATCTTGTTCAAGTGAAGGGTTGTTCTCCCTGTAGAAATACTTTTCTTGTATTTGATCATTTTTGTGCCTTCCTTTGCACCCTCTTCTTCTATCCACGATTTTCTTGAATTATGGGGACCAGAAATGGAAAAGATGATCCAGGTGTGGTTTGACAAGCACTAAGAAGATTGGGATGATCCCATTTCTATCTGTGCTAATAATGTCCCTAGGGATGCATACCAGGATCAGTTCTGTCTTTGTTGCTGCAATAACACACTGCTGATCTATGTTTATTTAGGTTGTCTACCAGGACTTCCCAGCAAGGCTGCTCCCCAAACTCAGCAAGGCTGAGGCTCAAGACTGCTCCCCAACAGTCCTAATTTATACTGAGTTCTTTGGTTATGTCATTACAGGTACAGGCTTTTCACTTGTCTTTGTTAACCTTCAGACTGTTCTTGATAGCTCACTCTTCCAGCCTGTCTGGCTTTCTCTGCAAGACTGGTTCTCCCTAATGATGTGTTTGTCTACTTTACCATGTCTGGTCAGGGTGCTTCCAATCCAATCCCTAATCCAATCCGATCCAATCCAATCCAATCCAATTCAATTCAATCCAATCCAATCCAGAGCAAAAACTGAGTGACATGGGGGCCATCTATAGGCAACACCAGTTGTTAGAGACTGTCAGCCTGAGTAAAACCTACTGATCAACCCCCACAGAGTGCAACCTGTTAGCAGTTTCCTACCCATCTTGCAGACTACCACCCAGTCTGTATACCAACAGGTTGTACTCAAAGCCTCTGTAAGATTCCTTTTCAAGGGTTAAAATCATCTTACAAATTGGCTTTGTCTTCCTCAGTGGAAACCATTTTAATGCTCATCTTTTAATGGGATTTAAAATTTAATTTCAGAAGTGCAGACAATTCAAATAACCAAACCCTGAAATTTTGGTTCTTATCTGTAATTTTATACCACTTGCTTTAATTTGTGGATTTAAACCAAAATACTTTTGTGGGTATATATCATATATATAGTATATAGCATGTATTTTATCTTACGTGTGTCAGCTTTTTTTTTTCCATTTTATGCAGATGTCACTTCTATAAGCTGCTAATACTTAGGAGTCTGTAGATCCTGCCCCTTTACCCTCTAAAGGATTTCTGATACTGTCAGGTTCAGTTCCCTGAAATTCCATTTTGTAAAATAAAACCTGGCTAAAATATGAACCAAGTAAATGAAGCTGTGGTTGTAAAAACATATCTCTGCAAGTGGGTGTTTCTGCCTATGGCTTGTTAACTGTTCTGTGCAGGGAAAGTCAGGTTGAGGAACTGTGCCTGATGTTTCTACCAAATTCTTAGTCTGCATTAACCACCAATTGAAAACGACATATAGATATGAAATATTTTTCCCATATGAATATAGAGCACTTTCCTTTCATGGGTTTCAGCAACATTTTTGGTCATTAGAGAACAGTTCTGGTGAGTAGACTTGTTAATTCACATCTTGCTAAATAAACAATTTATGGGTTTATTTGCTTAGGCTGCAGTAGAAAACCCTTGTGTTTAAACACTGAGGGGCAATGTTCAAAATTATTTCTAATTGGATAGACCATCTCATTGCACATTTTGTTTGTCCTTGTCAACATATATTTGCTTGCACAGGCTCATTTGCTTCACCTATCAGGAAAAAAACATGCTTCTTTTCATTAGTAAAATCCATTTTAATGTCTACAGGAGGTAAATTATTTTTAAAATTAGTTTTTTTATTTTATTAGTCAGGTTGAATTGTGTCAAAACCATGTTGGAGTCAGTGGCACTTCATTTGACATTGATAATGTTGACATAATCACTCTATGTCTCTGTTCAGTACGACACTATTAAGCCTCTGAGACTAATAAATATTTTTAAAAAGACAACAGGCAATTTTTAACTAATTACTTTAGAATAAATTCTTACATTGTGTTTTATTTCTTTAGAAAGACAAAAAGAATGTAAGCACCAATTTAATTAATTAATCATATGAAAATCAGAGGAGACACACCAGAAATAAGATGTAGAGTGTTATGTATATCCTTCCAGAAACTTTGGCCAATGCATTTGACTCCCAGGTAAAGTAGAGTAAAAGAGGTCAAGCACAAGTTTGCATAAAGCAATAATGGCTGCTTTGGCTTACAAAAATAACAGGAGGATACAGTGGATAATAATAGCACCTGTATTATTTAGGAATCATTAGCTCCTCGTGTGAAACACACAATTTTGAAACTTTACCCTTGCTATCCAGCAGTTTTCCTCCTGGGATTGTCAAGTGCTTGAGTACAGTCCTATCTGTAGAAGGTGAGAAAGAACAGAACTAGCTTCCTTTAGGAAATTGGACATTTTCTTTGCAATAGAACCACAGCGATGGAGGAAATTATAATGACAAATAAATCAAGTTTAAGTTCTGCTTTACACACTTACTAATAAATACATTAGTGAGATCATAAAAACTGTTACTGTAGGCACTTTGTCCCTTCATCCTTGCTGAAACTTCAGCATTCTTGCCTATCAGGTCCATAAAGATGTTTCCAAACTGTTACCTTATAGTAATTTAAACTCAGAGACATACAGTGGGAAGTGATGTTATAAAGCTGATCAGTCTTGGAAGATGACATCATGAACCTGACAGGCAGGCATTATTTTCATGACATGCCAGTAGAGTGAAGTTAATAGCAAACAAAAGTAATGAAGACTTCTTGAAAATTCTGTGTACAGTGAGGCTAACCCATGATCTAAGATCACCTCTGAAATGAAGAGTAAAAATTTGCTGATGACTTTGTTTAAGATTACATGCCAAACTATTAATGGCCTTATTAAGCAAATGAATGAAGCAACTAGTTTTTTTTTATGCTGCAAACTTTGATATGGGACAACCATGATGTGGGCCAGATATGATGACAGAATACAGAAAAGATGTGATGACAGAGCTTCAAGATGAAACCTAGGACATTCCTAGTGTTAAGGAGAAAGAAGCATGGGGATAGAACAGTGAATAATGTATTGGTGTTCATCTACATACTCGTTTCTCTCTGGAGCTAAGTAACAGCTCCTGACCTGCTGCTTCTATGCTTTTAATTCACTGTAAAATGCCATATTTGAAAAATACAGGAATGTCCTCACTTGACAAAGTCTCTATGAAAGTATACTGGAAGATAGCCCACTGACATAGCTCATTTTTGTATGGAGCTCTACTAAAACAACTGTTTTATATTATTGTCAAGGGACAATATTAATTTTAAGCTGTGATATGTCTCTGTGATATTTTCATATTTATTGTGGCTGAAATGTCACTTGGCCAATATTTGCTCTCTGTCATAGTGATACACGTCAAGGGGAAATAAAGATCACAGATCAGTCAAGGTGAAACAGAATATACCACAATGTGTCTCAACTGTTCATGCAGACATTCTCTATGATCTGACTTACATGCTCAACTCTTTTCCATAATGCAGATATGCTCTGAAAAAGACATCTGCTGCCTTTGAACACTTTCATGGCTTGTATCCAGCTTTCATTTGGCATTTCTGTAGTGTTAACTTGCTTTTTCTATTTTAGTGGTAAAGCATTGCTTATCAAAGTATTTCTAAAAGTGACTCCAAGTAACTTCCAATTCACGTGTTCATTCATTTCTTTCTTACAGATATACTGATGAAGTTGACCAGAAACACAACACTATATTTTCCTTTCTTTTACAGGGTTATGTTGTTGGGCTACCTGTGCTGAATATGCATTACAAGTGCTTAGAAATAAGCCACCTACTTGTAAAATACTAGTGAAGACATGGTTTATGCTATTAGGTAGTTTAGTTCAATATGAAATTTGAATCCACTGTTGGAGGAAACAAGCCAAAATCCCATTTGTGTTTAACTATTCAAAAAGAAGTATTAACACCTCCAGTATATGTATTGACATTTCAAGGAATGATTGTATTTGTCTCTGTAAAAGGCTGAAATGATGTCACTAATCACTAATTGTTGATCACAAAATCAATATTTTTCTAAAAAAATTGTCAAAAGTGTACAGGTGTAGATTCCTTTTTGCTTCTGATTGTTGGCCTATAGAATTACTGAAACCATTATTACTGCATAAATGTGTAAATAATTTTCTATTCTTTACTGCTTTTTTTTCCCCGTAATATGCAAAGTGATTCTCTGTAGGCACAGTTTGATTTTCAAGGACCCAAACATTTTTATCTGAGTCCTTTCATAACTATCATCAATATCATCAACTGCACATTTCAGTCTGTGCAGCTCTCTAACTTGCAATTCTCCAACAGAGCTTAGCTGTGTTTCTAGTTTGCTTTGTAATGTCACCATTACTTTCCCCAGTACTTTCCTACTAGTGTAACATTTGAGTTCATTTTTATGGTTTGTTTTCCTGGAACATACCCAAACCTTTCAAATACAGTCTGGTATGCTGTAAACATGTCAGCATTCACTTCTTCCTGCTTTACAATATTGACTCTACATTTATGCTTGTTACTACTGGCACACCAAGAATTGCTTATAAGCCAAACGCCACAGTGTGAAATAAGTGTTTGCTTCTGTTCCCTCCATATAGGAAGTACAGTTCAAGTTAAATTTCCCAGATGCTTGCCTTTCCTTATATGAAAGACCTGATGCTGAACAGGGTTGTGCAGCAGTGATTCTTGGCGAAGTCTCAATGATCTGGTCCTCGTTTGAAGTATCACAAACAAGCACATTCATAATTATCACACTTATCTTCTCTTGCAGTCACTGCACATTTTTGATAAACAGTTGTATTGGCTAGATTTCCAGCAATTACACTCAAACCCAAAATATTGTGTGAAGAGGGTTTTTGTTCACCATCTGCTATACTCTCTCATGTGTCAGTTGTGAAATTCTAGTGAACTTTTATGTATAACTTCCTGCTTTTACTCATAATTGAACCTCATCATCTTTCCTCTTGCACACCACTTGCTGGGCAGTAGTGTAAAGCACTGAAATAAGCACTGTAAGTTAGACATTACAGCAAGCCTGAAGTCCTTGTTTTTCTTAGGGTAGGTATCCAAACAAGATTGTGATGATTTTCCCCATATGTTACAGAATATATATGCAATCCTCTGCTTGTACTTAGGTAATGTTTGACCACAATGACTTTTCTTGCAGTGGCTCTCCTAAAATCCTGCACACAATAGAATGATTCACATCATGGTTAAACTTAGAAGCTGATTTCAGGTGGCTTCATATCTAGCTGTAATTGTATTATATTTATTTTCTTCTGTGAAAAAAAGGAGAACCCCCTCCCCCCCAAATTTTTGTCTATAGTGCTCTCAGACATTTATTGTATGTACTACAATAAATCTGTACCACAATAAATTCCAATCAATGAAAAATGCTTATTTAAAAAAAAAAAAAAATTGTTTTTTTAAAAACTTTTTTTCTACCACGTGGAGTAGTAATAACATCACATATTTTCTTCTGGAGCATGTATGTAACGCTTTTATGAAATCTGTCACAGAGTGTGTTGGTGGGATATCTGCATAAGCAAAACAACATTGCTTAGTGACACACAATCAGACATGAATTTCCTAAGCATAATGGGTAGGTACAGTGAGTGGATTGCAATTCCTCTTCTAAGGTTTTTGTTGTAAGACACAGATACTTCACACTCACATGAACCAGCTACTGCCCTACAGACCAGCACAGCCCAGTTCAGCATGACAGATCCAAGACACTCAAGCTAACATCTGGACAAGTGACCTCCATACACCACAGGTGCAATGCAGGCTTTGCCTTAATACAGTGTTGGACGCCTCCTGACATGTGTTGCTAACTGAGGAACTGGTCGTTTTGCTGTTGTGTTGCACGTCAGGTATCCAGCATGCACTGAGGACATGGCTCAGGGCCAGTATCTGTGATTCCTCGTCTGAGGCCAGTTGGCAGCTGTCATCAGGGTTTTTGTCATCTGCTGTTCCCCTGTTTCAGATGTCGTACACAACTGTGAGGCTTGCATTAGTTATGGACAACTTTTTTCTGTTGCTTCTTTGCTTTTCTGCTCATATTTCAATGATCTAATCAGTTTGAATTGGGCAAATTTTGTCAAAGTTTCCTTTGCCTGAGTCCTCAGGTAGGCTTTGCCCTAGCAGCTGCAATGTTCTCTTCATGTTGTGTAAAAGTTTGTTCTGAGCTTAACTTTCTTGGTAACAAGCTGTCAATCACTGTAATCAGGTGTCAAATTTTATTTCTGCATTTTAACTAAAATGGTCCCTACATTCAATTTCTATCATCACAGTTTCCTAAATGTGTAGAAACTCCCAATAGATACATGGATATTCAATATGTTTTGCATATCATCTTTATTAAAAGGATTTGATCCATGCATCCTCTTTTCATACAGGCAGAAGCAGATTTGTTATACTCTTACTCAGTACAATAATTATTTTGATTAATTTGATCATTATATATGCCAATGTTCTCACAGAGAATCACAAACCACATTCATGAGCCAAAAACACGTGAATTACTAGAAAAAGCAATGGAGGATGGGAGCATTTCCCATCTTACCTTGAAAACTATAGCAGAGCAGATCTGGCTACTTCCATTCAGTGAATGCATATGAAATATGAACAGACATTTCGCAGCTTGGAGGAAGAATGTGATCATAACTGCAACCAAAAAAGACCACTTGAGATGTGTAATCTGACCTTTATGATGTGCCAGATTAATTTTTTGCTATTATCTTAATCAGAAAAAGACAGCTTTCTCTTTCTTTTTAATCATAAATTGAGTGGGTTTTTTTTAATGAATGATTCATTATAAATGTATTTAGTTACTTCCAGTAATGATGTAATGAGAGTCTGGGGCTTTGAGGGAGGAGAGGATGGGACAAGGTAGTATATTTAAACTATATTTAATAGACTATACAATATATCACCAGTAAACTCATAAATACTGTTCTCTGCTGTTTGCCTTCACCTATACTTTATTAATTGCTATACTTTCAGTAACCTTATAAATGTTTCACTGTATCTGAAGTATACATTCATTATGCAATAAATGATTGAAGCTCAATAATGGGTTTTCCTTTAAGTATAATTTATGATTTGTCTTGGCAGGCTAATACCTGGGAACAGTTTGCTGCTTCTGCCAAAGAGCACATAAATTCTTACCAAAAAAATGAAGAAAAAAAGAAAAGAAAAGCAATCTTATGGTTAATCTATGGAACTGTAGTTTATCCAATGGGCATTATGCGTAAGATCAGAAAAGTAAGACTAAAAATCTTGTAGCACACATTTTGTGCAACTGTTTCTAAGCAGCATTGATTTTACAGGTATCCTGAACAAAGTTCTTTTCCAACTCTGTTGCAGAAAAATTGTAAGTATAGGCCTGGTGTAAGCATTCCAAGTATGCAGTGTGTTCCACTTGAAAATCTTGTTGACAGTTGAAGCAGGAGGAAATGTGTGTATATAGTTAATAGGGAGTATGATTGAAACATGTCATCAAAATGGCCTATTGCTACAGTGGCAATATGAATACAGGGTTTCGACAGGCAGTTTTCCTATTGAATGTAATGTTCATAAGTTCAATCAGAAGGATTTTTGCTCACTGCAGATTTAACTCAATTCTTAGAAAATGATGGAAAAATAGCTAGAAAGATAATTATTCAAGGTAACATAATGAAGAAAAGAAAAAGTGGAAGAGAAAGGGCAAAAGGGAAGGGAAGAATAAAAGTTGTATATATATAAATTTTAAAGTAATTGAAGAAAAAGTAAATTAAACAACCCTGGAAACTAAGATGAAAAAACACTTCATTTAGCATCCATTCAAAATATTTTAGCTGGAAGAATTCCATAGTGGATTTTAAACTGATTTGAGTAATGAGAATGATGCAGAACAGACTAAGGAAGCAGATTCTCACTGTACCTCCTATTCCATGTGTTAGAAAGTGCAGGGCTGACTTTATGTGCATTGTTCAATGTCTCTGTAGGGTCAGGAGCAGTTTTTGGATGATGCTTTGTGCACTCAGGCTCGTTCATGCCTCCTGCTTACACCATGGTGGTTGACACATGAACTACCATGTTACTGGTGACAGCAGTAACTCAGCAGACAACATTTAGTCAGATGTCACTCTTTTCCAAGTAAGGTGCAATCATTCCTAGGATTCTCAGGGCCTGCACCATGTCCTTGATTTGCCTTATGATATGGAAACATTCTCAGTTTAGTGACTTTGTTAAAGGATCTTGTTAATTTCTTGTCTGAATCTTAACAATTGCCTAAACCCCAGATTTCTTTGGTGTATCAAAGATGGGAAGGACAGGCATATGCCTGAGTCCTGCTAACATGTTATTGCTGTCCCAGTAAAGGGTTGCAGACTCTCTCTTCAGATAGAGCACTGGCTGGCAGGCACCTCAATTTTGTGTGAGAAGCTTTTAGTAATCCAAATGTCTTATTATTTGGTTGGGTTTTTTTGGTGGGTTTTTTTGTTGTTGTTGGGTTTGGGGGTTTTTTTGTTGTTGTTTGTTTGTTTTGTTTTTTTTTTAAACAATGCATAGTATAGGAGCTTACCAGGAAAACATGCATTTTTTAGTCTGAAAAGAGTCCAAGAGTCCAGCATCTGTTTTTTCTCACTCACAACCTACTTTGAGAACTTTTGGCTTAACTGACTCACTTGAGTCAGATGGAAAACACCAAATATACTTGGCTTGTAAGGAAAACATTAAAGAACATTTTTTAACATAAAAAGTTGTTTCTTTCCATTGCACAAAATGTTTCAGTTCTTACTGAATATGTCTAGATGCCAATCAGATAAGAGAAAATATTTGCCTTTGAGTACCCTGGGTTTTTGCCTTGCAACAGTTTATCCTTAATGATGTGCAGATGACCAGTTCCTCATCTGGATTAAGTGGCCTCCTAAGAACTCAAAGCTCACTGTTGATATGGTTCTGGACTGGGTTAACAATGAATAAATTCTTTTCATTTATTTATTGTTAAATAAATAATGTTTAATTCATTGATGGAGCACTTTCCTATATATGTTAACCCATCAGTGAGAAAGAGGTTCCTATACAGGAGTATTATTTTAAGTCTCCAAGTCAAGATGTGTAGCAGTGCCAATACTTTTCTTTAGACCATATAGCTGCTCAAAATAGTGAAAACCTTTCAGACACATACTGCTTCAGATCACATCTAAGAACAGATACACATGATTATAGACAGAAGCTATGCTGTGCTCTATTCTGTTAGGTGCACAGTATTTACTAGTATTTACTATTTTGGCATTTTTCATTCAGTTACTTCTCATAAAAGTGAATCCAGTAACCAAAAAGTTGAAGAGAAAATATATTTTAGGAAGATTGTGTTTTAATTATGTACTTTGGACTTTCAGGAAAATTTGGCAAACCTGAAATTAATTTTCAGATTATATGTTCTATATGAATCTGTGCTTCTGCTAAGAGTTTAAGCTGAGAAATTTGAGGCAGTTCTATTCACACTGAATAATACAGCTTGCAAATAGAAAACTCTAAAGAGTCTCATTCTGTCTACTGAAGTAAAATATTGTAAAAAACATTTGCACCTATACAAATGTCGAGGCTTAATTTGACTTAAAATTCTTTTATATCCAGAAATTACCTGGCATATCAGGAATTGTTCTGAACTTTTGGCAGTATGGGAAGAAGATATCCTAAGTGAAGGAAATGTGATTTTTGTTACTTTTTAATCATTCTTAACGTATATAGTAATCTAAGAGCTCTTATAGGATTTCCTGTTTTCATATTTATTAATTATTATCCTTGGGCTGTATCATAAAATGTCTCATATGCTTCTGCCTTGTCTTGACACAAATTAAAAAGTCCAGGCTGCCATTTCCTTTACAGAAAGGCAATATATTTTACTGCAATTGCACTCTTATTACATAAAAGATTATATATATGCATGTCAACTCTGTTCCTTAACAAATATTGCTTTAATGAAAGTGGGCAAAATTATCTTGCCTTTATGATTCTGAAATGTATTTTGGCACTGCACATTATCTCATGTTTTGTCTGTTCACATACTCTACATCTCATTTCTGACCTGCAGCTGGAAGCCCAGGACATAGAATATAGAGACTTGCTCCAGGCAGTACAGTAGTCTCAGAAGTAAAAGCTTTACTGGGTGGTATCTTCTCCTGGAATATAATCTGTGGCTGGTGATCATGGACAAATAGGAAGACAGGTATCTTCCCTCTGACAGCTTCAGCCACAGGATTGAGGCCAGCTGCAGGAAAACTCTTTGGAAATAGAGGCATTCTCCAACTAATTTCCTTCAGAGCATGTGACAAGGCAGGATATTGTACCTGTTCAGAAGATCTAGCAAACCTCCTGCAGTGGAAGAGCTGAGTGGAAACAAGAGCAACCAAAGTGGTAAGAGTGGCTGAATAAGATGTACCAGAAAGTTCAACTTAGAATTAGAAAATATGTGATATAAGTCAAAGCAAAACTAAAAGAAAAGCAGAATGCTTAACATATTTGCCATTCTTGTGTTTGGGTTAGGGGTGAGGGAGTGTTGGGGGGAGGATACTTTTGCACTTTTTTTGCTGCAAGGGGTGAGGAGTTGAAAGGGGAAGAAATAATTGACGAATCTGAGGAAGAACTACTATGAAGTGCTGAGGTTGTCTTTGAAAAGATGAAACTGAGGAGTTGGTGACAGTTACAGCTTTCACATTTTCAAACCAAGTAACCAAATGGAAATATAATTCTTCAGTACTTAAAGCTCCTTAAATTGATATTTTAAGATTAATTTTTTTGATTCCTGGCTTTTCACATAATTGAACGTATTTCATAATGGGAACCACTACAAGAAAGTTCACGACATCCATTATACGAAGCATTGCCCATGAAGATACCTGATTAGACAACTTCTGACCACAGAAGGTATTAAAGAACTGTCCAACTGAATGAGATACTTTACTGTGCCAACTTCAATCTACCATTTCTATCAGCCCTAATTATAGTCAGCTAATTCCGTTAGCTTCTTTAATACATTTTAAGCTACAGTACTTACAAGCTAAGAGCAAGTACTGCCCTTTAATGGAGTTACCATTTGCAGAGAAACCTTTTCATTCTATGAAGAAAAGAATTACTCATTATTTTTGCCATAATGGAAGTTTGTTGACTTTTTTTTCAATTATTGAAATATCTTCAACCAAAAAAAAAAAAAATAGCACTTTGTTTACTTAGCAATATTTGCAATGTGCCATCAAGCAAAAAAAAAAAAAAAAAAGTGAAAAAACTTATGAGAAAAAGAAAGAAATAGCTTGATATTCAATTCTCGTTAGGTACAGAAGTGTTGGGGGTTGGGTTAATTTCTTATAGAATTTTTTCCCAGAAGTTGCTAAGAAGCTAATGGCTGGGTGCTTTTCGGTACATATGGGTGCTCAGGTCAAACAAAAGGAAGCAGCTACCCAGAGACATTGATCTCACTTTGCTCAGGGCAGTTTTCTGCTCTGGGGGAACTGCCAGTGCTGCTCGTCTCGGCGAGGCAGAGAGCTCTCACCATTCCCTTCACCTGGGACTCCGTCGGACCACCGGTCTCTTCGTGTGTCCCCCGGGATTTTGGGAACCCGTTTCCTCCCTGCCCTGCACCCACAACCCTCGAATCATCTCACCCTCACTTGGAAGCGGCTGCTAGCTCTATTAGCTTTGTTGACGGTACTGAGGGGGGTGGGGGGGAGGGGGGGGCGGGGGGGGTGTTACCAGAGGAAGAACTGTGACTGATTTGTTGTTTTGGTTTTTTCTCCTCTAGTTCTGTTTGTTGTCAATATTGTAATTATTGTTAATTTACCTTGTTAGACTAACTAGTAAAGAACTGTTATTCCTACCCTCCTTATTGTTGCCTAAGACCTCTCCTTCAATTTTGGAATTATAACAAACCCCAAGGGAAGTTTCCCCTTTTTTTTGGTCCCTGTCTTTCCCAACCAAGACAAGAAGTCAACATAGTAAGATATTGTGCTTTCTCCATCACACCAAACAGTAGACAAAGTGCACCTGTAGGCTGTTTTTAAATGTTAGACTGCTATTCAGAGAAGTGATATTCTCCACTGTAATCTGCAACTTGGCAAATCAGAACAAAATTCAATAATTTTTCCTTTTTTGGAAAGAGAATAAGAAACAGGAACCATAAAGTAGAAATGAGGCTGAACCAAAAAGTCTTTATGTGTTAGCTCATTTTTTAAGATAGTTTGAAAACTTTTCTACTAAAAAATCCTCAAATCTATATTACCTATAGTATCCTATGTATCTTTTTAATCATACAAGTGTGTGACAACTATACATTATGACTAAACTGTGAAGTAACAAATACATTTAGGAAAGTAATAGTACTGTTCTGATGCAATATCTCAAGGGGCTGTTGCAGCCAGAATTTATTTTAACTCATTGTTTCATGTGAATGTCTGTATTGTAAATGGTTCATTCTATGTACCCCTGTATTTCCCCCAAGCTGGCTTGCCCCTGCTTTGTATCCTCCCCTATCTTTGCCCAATATGGTATTCCCCACTTTTTATTCCAGTACCTTCCCTATCCATCATCCTAGCCCTACCCCTTGTTCCAGCACCTTCCCTGTCAATCCTTCCCATAACCAATCCCCTGTGTGTACCACCCCCTGGGCGCTCCAGGGTGTCACCCTCAATTTGACGCCCCATTGGGGCATGTGACCTCCTTCTCCTCCCCCTCAGCCCGGTTGGCCCAGGGACCCTGAAGCAACCCCTTCACTCCTCCCCTGAAATCCCCTCATTGGAAGTTCACTTGTATCCGCCCCTCTGTGCTACCTTGTGTTTAATCCCATACACAGCAGTTTTTGGGGTCTCTCCTGGTGGTGTCCTCTTTTGGTTTGCTGCCCTGCAATAAGCCTATTGGAACCTCACCCAGGAGTGTCTCCTCCTTTCTCCTTCACCTGAACCCAGCTGCAGCTTTCTATCCTGACCACTGTAGAGCCTCCAGCTCTATTCTCCGATTCCACCACTGGCCCTAACCCCTGCCGTGGTGGTTCCCCACTCTTGGCGTGGTGCTGGAGTACTCCAGAGCACTCCCGGACTCTGGTGGGCCACGTCAGAGGCAACTCTTGATACATAAATTCAGTACAATACACTATTATTGAAAGGTATGCTTTCTTCAAATATTTCCTTCAGATATTGACAAAAGTCAATACTTGTTAAAAGGTGCATTTTCTACATAGAAGTTCATCTGTTTCTATGTGACCTTTGTAGGTATTGCATATATTTAAGCACAGATTTAAATCTCATACTTGCACCACTCAGATACATAAACCAGAATTCTGCTTCCTCAGGGATGCAACACAGGCTAGAACTTAGAAGAAAGGAAGTGGAGAGGGGATTCCATTTGTGATAAAAATGTGCGTGTGTGTGTGCGCACGTGTGTGTGGTGGATAAACTTTCTGTGTCATGATATCAGTGCTGCGTATCAAGTCTGTATATACTGTCTGTGCAAGCCTGTATAAACAAGCAGTAATATTCTTAAAGGGTTACAAACAAACAAGAGATTAACCACTGGCTTTTATCCTTAAACAACAGAATCATTACAGAAAACCAGTTTGATGAAATATGGGCTTGAAAGTGATGTTATCAACAACTGGCAAAACTTTATTGCAGCAAGCACATCTCTGATTCTGAATTTCACATTGTTTTCTGCTTAGATATACCGAAAAGGTGTAAAACTTAGAAGTTGAGGTAAATAATATTTTCCTAAACTAAACTAAAAACAGTTATTTACAGTTATTTCTCAAAGCTTTTGAGGTAATCTGGGGCTTTTTCAATGCTGTGTGGTAGTCAAAAAGCACAGAAATTCCCATAAAATTCTGGGAAAAGGGAACCAAGGGCCATCCCAGAAAATGAACAAGAGAGGAAGCAAAAGTTGCCAAAGCAAGAAAAGGAGCATTGAGGACTGGAGGATTTTTCCAAGCAGGCAATTCCTGTTGCTGTAGTATCAAAGAAGGAAATTGATTCCTATTCATTTATTAGAGGCTTCAGACTCCTTTGTCCTGCAGTCCTTTAAAGGGCATTGTCCTCCTTCTACCCAGAGTTGTGATGCAACAGCACTGGCAAACACTTTGAGGGAAGCCAAATGAAAAAGAGAGAGGACTCTATAAAAAGCAGAGTAACACAAGAGTAAGTAGCTGGAAAAGAGGAAAGGGGAAGGAAAAAATTTGGAAGACGAAGATAAGAAAGAGATTAAAGAGTAGCAACAACTGGAGAAATAAATAAATTGGCACAAAGGAAGAAAATAGAAGCTTTTGATGGGCTAAACCTTCAACCCACAGCTGTCTGTAAATAAGTTCCCAAACGTATTTAATTCCTGTAATAAAAGAATTCATGTCATGCTTACCAGTATAAAGGACAACCACCTTGTATATAAATCAAGCTAGGAAGTTAGCAGTATTAGTAGAACTGAAAATTAGAACCTTCTCATTACGCATCTAACTGTAACAGAACAAAAAAGTACAAGTTGTTATACAAACTGCTTAGTTTGTTCCTGTGCCCTTGGTGGTATGGTCACCTTTTCCAAAGCCTGTACCTGATGACAGAGCAGGTGTTATGGTGAGTCATCAACATCTAGAGTCCTCTGCCAAAAGGAATATGACATGCATGTTGATCCTTCCTGGGATCCCCTCGGAGTATTTTTTTAATGTTTGAAAATAACCTTTTACATCTTTCCGTTTTTTCAGGAGCTTGACATTATATATGAATTCAGTACGTGATGCTTTATGTTTGGTTATTTCCATCTATTTCTTTTTGTTCCTTTGCTAAACCATGTATCAGTTTTCTACAGTTCCAGACCTGCGTCTCTCTTAGTGACCATCACTGACTTGCTTAAGGTTTTCTGTTCTTCAGAAATGGGGGTTTCTGAAGTGCCAGGGCTGTGCTCCATGACCGTCCATTTTAGCAGTCTTTTATCCAGTATCTCATTTCCTCACTTATGCCAGTGCTTCTCTGCTCTATATCATTGTGTTACAGTTGTAAATTTATCATTTTACACTAAATAACTACCCATTAGAGTTATCTGCATAAAACTCATTGGAAAATACTGCTTTCAGTTACACCAGCCTGTCATCAGATAGTTGAAAAAACTTGGACACGCAGCAAGTTTCGGCAAACTTAGCCATTGTGAACTCCATACAAAGCTGGTGGTTTTTACTGTCAATCATAACACTGTTATGAAGCCATAGGACTACAGTGTCTTTGTAATCCTACATTGTGCTGTGTAATTCCACTGGTTTTTTTGTTCATGTGTGCTTTGGGAAATTGTATAGCTGCTACCTGGGAAGCTGGATGAATTAGTCTTTGCTTTAAATGGAAATTGATCAGTGCCAAATATTGGCATAATTATAACCCATACAAATTTGGAAAGTGGAAAAAGGCAAGTGTTACAGCACTTGAAATATGATACAGACATTTTGAAAGTGTTTAGCAACCGTGCAGCAAACCCAGTGCCCTAGTATAGGACACTCTTTCACGGACTTCCTCCTGCTGGGCTGATGAAGCCCAGACAGGTGTGCCCAGGAACATGGGGTCTCTGTCCAGCCCGAGGGACACATCTGCTGCTGTCCCATTTGCTGGTTCAGCCAGAGGTGAAGCTGAGCACATATACTGGATTACACATGGGCATGGGCATGGACATGCACAGAGGAGGCACACAGAGAATACTGAGATGGCTGGTTACACAGGCTGCCACAGGCAAGACAATGCCTTCAGCATCATCGGAAGAAAGGAATCATAAAACACAAGCACAGACAGGTGAGTGCCCTCCTTCTTCTTGGCTGGTAGAGGCAGGATGTCACTAGTGCAGTGCACAAAAGATACTCGTCAAGTTTGCAAGCACATACATATTTGCAGGTCCTTCAAGCGTTGTCTCATCCTCTCTGTTCATCCATTGACTCTGTCTGTGTCATGGACCTACTTTATGGGCCCTTTGCCCTCTGGCTGGTTCAGTTCAGTGCTCTCTAGGAAATACATGGCATTCATATCTTTGTTCCATTTTTGGTTTGTTAGATATGAGTGTTTGTATATTTTGTTTCTGGCTTCCCTTTTTTTGGTTAGTTTCCCAACTAACCACATCCATGATCAGAAAACTGTTGGAACAAACATTTTTGTATTCTAACATGTCCTCATCAGTTACTGTGAATAGGCACACTTGCCTATTAATAGGTATTTTGATGTCTCTCTCTGTTTCTTGTGTTAATCTGGTTTGTGTTGCTGAAGTTTCTTGTTTAAATTTTCCTTCTTTCCTTAACACACAATTCTTCCATAGTAAAGTACACTTGGCCAGATGCCCTTAAAGGAGAAGACAGTCTCCTGCATATCACAACATTATCTAAAAAAACATAATATAAACAAATTGCTGCAAGGGTTGCTCATAAACTGTTAAGTCAGCATTGCCTACGTTTGATGTGGTGATTCAAGTTCAGCTGTCTCAGTGTTTCTTGCTGAACAGTGAAGTGAAAATTAGGAGTTCTTCTCTGGAAGCATAACAATGAGAACCTTTAAAAACAAGCACGCCTATGTGAACTTAAAGAAACCCAAATACAGCCAAATAATTAATATTTAATACTTTTATATAGTATAAGCTTGAATTACTCCCAGTAGTCGTTACTACAGTTTAATTGCTTTTGGCCTACACTAACACCATTTCATTATAGCACCTCAGTTTAGTGGTTTCCTTTCCATTATTTACTCGACAGCAATGAGATGTCACCTCTACAAGTGCAAGGAGTTACCATAAAATTCTCTCTCACTTTCTCTCTTTTTTAATCTATGTCTCTTTCTCCTCCCAAAGATCTTGCAGGTTTTCAGCTGGATGTCCCCCTGTTTTATTTAGAAAGTAATTATTCTGATCAACCCCATACCAAATCTCAGGCTGTGTTAGAACTCCTCTAGGATTCCTAAAGTGAATGAATTACAGAAATACGACATCTGGGAAATATATCCATTTTCTCAAATGATTTGGGTTTTCACTAATGGGTGACCGTATCACTTCGTGTAATATTCTATTGAACTACAATTTCTTGTTGTCCTCCAAAAAACTTACCTTATTTTGAAGTTTGCCTTTCCAGTTACTGATGTCGCCAGTTTTTCCTGACTTGGCAGTAACATCTAGCTATTGGTTGGAAGACAAGATGGCATTTTATGAAATTATACTTCTCACATTTCTTTATGATTCTTGTAAAACAACTATATAAACCAATACAAGGACACTGCTCATTTTCTACTTGGACCTGTCTTAGGTGGTTCAATCAGAAAATTTCAGGAACTCCTTTAGCATAGTTTCTAAAACTCTTTCCTTGTGAGTTAGGTTGAAATTTGCATTGCCCTGAATGACACCAGAGATAAAGTAACAGGCTGAAGTACTTTTAAAATTTCTGCATAGTTGAATTTCTTGTCTATAAAGACTGATCAAAGGCTGACTTGGGCTACCCAAGAGTTTTCTTACTTTACCAAGCATATCAGGGCAAGGGATAAAAGGAAAAGTTCACTTCCATTTTTGATATGGATAATTATGGATAAATATTCTCAGTAGAAGGAATAGTGACAGCATGCAATATTCATTACTCTACAATTACCTCTTCTTGACTTTCGTACTACTTGAGTCTGTTGGTCAGATTGCAGAAGGGTGCTATCATGTTGAAGAAAATTATCATGTCTGACTCTCAGTGCTCCTCTCCTAACCTATGACTTCAACTATCAATAGTCACTAATTGTAATTATTCAGCTTCCCTATAATAGAGTAGTGGGGAAGAAGAACAGTGCTCTTCATTGCAACTGAAAAACTGATAACAGAAAGGCAGATTGCTAAAATTACTCCTTTGCTATATATCACATCCAATTCCATAGGTTTTAAGGAAAAGGATCCAATTTTTTTTTAGTGTGTCCTTTCTTTCTTTCTTTTTGAAATTGAAATGGTGGGTTTAGAAGCAGAAATACTATAATTATATAAAGTACAAAGTGACTCACATTTGTAGAAGGTATCTTTAATCAGAAGATATTGTTGGTGATGTGGCATGAAATCAGAATGAAAGTTCATGGACACAGTGACAAACAGGAAACTGAAGTTGTTTCTTTCTGAAGTTGTATTAATAAATACAATTAAATGCTTAAATAATAAATTTTTATTCATTATTAAATATATAAAAATAAATTACCATTGTAATATTCAAAGAAGGATATCTCTTTTTTGCTTTAACCTCTGATCTGCAATATTTCCTGATACCAATACAATTCTGACATATCTTGATCAAGAAGAGATCTTCAGTATGATATTATTTCCAAACATAGGATACTGGTACTGAATAAAGCTGAAGTGCAAACTGAAGAACTGAAATGCACATAATATAAACAGCCACTTTTTCCCCTGAGAAAGGTATGTGGAATTTTTCATCTATATGGCATAAGACAAAATGAAACTGAGTAAGTCCATATTAACTTTTAATCTGAAGTAATGCCTTTGTACTTGAAATTCTTCTGTGTGCAAGGACATAATACAGTTAGTAAAAGAAAGCCCTTGGCCAGGAGCACTGTTTATAAAAACTGGTAGCTTTTCTAGGCCGTGAAGAAAAATTGCATCTAAGGTGGGACGTTTCCCTGAACTGTCACAATGCTGAAAAAAAAAACCTAGCACAAGAAGTGTTCTCTTTGTTAATAGGAATTTTTACTTAAAGGAGTCACTGAAATCCTAACCAATGTTTGTAAAAGAGTCCCTGACAAGGGCCTGTTAGAAAGAGAGGGAAGTCAATAAAAGTTAAGTGTAAGTGTAACATTAATGGCAGGTTCTTGTAGCCATTTTCCCCCAAATTATACCATTCCTATTCAAATACCATCTCGAGAGTCTCAGACAGTGTCAAGTGCAATCATTGTTATTGCAGTTGCCAAGGTAATCAATTGAAATCATAATGAAGGGAACAGAAGGAAATCAATAGAGTCTGAAATTAGAAATAAAGAGAAGCTATCGTTTAAAAGCATTTGGCTGTAATCTTCCATATTAATGGAGTCAGAAATGGCTGTGTCATTCAGAAGCAGTGTGGTGCATAATTCACTTGAGTGCTTTAGAACACCTAAAAGCTATTGCAGCAATTAGTGCTGCCTACCAAAACAGTGTCCACCTTACAAGCATCACCGAATTGTTTGTTTGGTTCCAATATGTTTTCATATTTAAAATTGTGGGTTTGGGGTTTTTTTTCTCCCTCAAAAACGCCATCATGATGTAATCTCAATAAACATGACATCTATCTCATAATTTGTTGAAGAAGTTAATCTTATGTGTGCCATCTCTTCTGGAGTTTTCTTTCGGTTAAAAGCCCTACCCAGATGCAGCTGCATCCCAATAGATTTTACACCCTTCGGTGCCACAGTGACTGGGACGTTTGTACCTAATGGCAGTGCTGAGCATTTATAGTCCTCTTTTACACAGAAATTACTCCCATGTCTTCATTTGTGTTACTTAATGCAAATATGTGGAGTGTACATCACTGCATACCGACAAAGGCATTCTAGGTTTGGTGAAGGGGGTACTGTCCTTTTCTCTTTGGGAAAGTAGGACAGCAGGATTCTTTATTTGGCTTCAGAGAGACAAGCAGGCAAGAATGAAGAGCCTAATATGTGTTTTTCCTGTGAGTGCTCTACTAACCAAATGTTATAGCACTGTGCAAGGCCCAGTAAATACCTATTCTAGAGGAGAAGCTAAGTGTGATGTGATAGTCTACTACTGCATTCGCTTGGGAAGAAGAAGACATGGGTCCCAGCTCATGAACCAACTGGAGCAGGGAATTGAAGTACCCATTGGAGCAAGAAAGCCAGGTCTCAGAGCTAGCCATTATGTTATGCAGCTATGTCCTCTCCCGCTATCCTTCTGGAGAGAGAGGTGGTGAATATTTAATAGTTTCATGCAAAATGGAACAGTTTCTAGTGGAAGGTTTGAAAAAAACCCTGTAACATCCTACAGCATTTCTCTTAGGTGTTTCTTGAGCAAAGCAAATAATTATAATGTGAAAAAAAATAATCTATTTGAATTCTTCCTGAAAGGAGTACTCCAAATACTTAGCTGCTTCTGAAGCTCCCTCTTCAGAAGCAAGGGTCCACACTGCAATTTTTCAGCTGCATTCAGAAAAAAAAGATGATGGGGGTCAGGTGTTTTTGCTTTTAGGCAGTTGTTCTTATCTCATTGAAATGTAACTTAGCCATCTTAAGGAAATTGTTCTTAAAATTCAGATAGAAGGAATGGGAACAGAAATTTGGGAGGCACCTCCTTCCTGCCTGAACTACTAACATGTCCAAACACTGAGCTACCAAGATCATGTTTTTCCTCAAAAACTTCGATTTGCTTACACGTGGTATTAATAAAATTTTTCCATTACCAATTGCATAACAGCAATTAAAATTCTCATCAAATCCATCTTAACTGTTTATAGTCTTCCACTAGGGAGCATTTTCCTTGATAAACATCTGCAGTAAAAGGCTATTTAATCTCCGCAAGTGAAGCAGTCAGTTATGTGAATTCATCTCTTCTCCTGTCAGTTTACACTGAAATCTTGTACAGATCTGGTCTTCTGCAGTTCGAGAGTTAAGGCCTGCTTTGGTTTGTTCTGAGAGGAGAAAAAGCCTTTGTCTTTTTTTCTGTCACACCAGCTAAAGTTAGATCTGATCATCGTGTGTCTCTGTGAAGGAGTTCAAAGCATTTTGCGCTGTATTCCACCAATGCAAACTGCTAAGAAGAGGATATCTGATGGACTGACTTCTAGGAATGATGGCAATGAAAGAGTGCACAGCCATTCAATACAAGTAAAAGCATAAAATACTATAAGCTAACCATACAATCACTAACAGAACTTTCTGCCTTTCTGTTTGTATAGATTAATTAATGAAGGAATTAAATGCAGTGTGTTGAAAGTAACAAACCCCCTCCTTTTCTCTGGAAAGCATTGAGAAGTAATGAAAAAGTGCCTTTCTTATCATACGTATCATATATGAAAAATCAGGCATGTTGGGCTTTTTACCATGTCACAGTTGTAGTCTCTGGGGTTCCCTTAAGCTCTCATAGTTTCAAGTTTGTGATCTCTGGGTTGTCACTTTTAGAGTTTTTGATGAATATTATCAAAACCAAGCCTGTAGCAGATTTGAAAATTTCAGGTTGTGCCTTCTAGTATCTCTTTGTTTTGCCTTCTGACATCTAGCTCCAGCTTAGATGATCTGAATAATTTCTCACTTCCTCTTCTTGATGCTCAGTTCTCACTTACACCACTTACAGGAGCATCAAATCTCCCACCACTGCTTTATTTTCTTTTTTTCCTGAGAGGATTTCAGCTTTTACTGATGATAACAGAAGCAAGTCCATCTAAAACAGGCCTGAATGCCATTTTCATTTTTAAAAAAAACTTTGCAAAGGAAGGAAAAACTACCTTATAAATGTCTGGATAAAAGCTAGGAATAAATCAAATAGATATTTATCCTTTAAATAATGTACTGAATGTTTCTCTACTGTAAAGCCCTCATAGCAGATCAATACTGTTTACACTATTCACTTGCAGCAAGCAGTAAAAGTCTTTCATTTCAACAGTTTCCAGCCATTTAACATTGTTAAAAAGACAGCTAAAACATCAATTTGGAGCATTTTTTCCTAAACTGAAATGGATCGATTAGCTTTCATGACATTCACTGCAATGATTGTGAACCAGGATTAGGGAAGAGGTAATATGGGAGTAAAAAAGGAAAGAAGTCAGTACACCTCTTTTACGTTAATGAAATGAATTGCATACCTCTACTCAACAGAAGTAAATCTTCTTGGAGGGATTGACTTCTTTATAATAGTGTGTTAATAACTACTTCTCTACACGTGTAGTATGGATTGCCTTTTAAATTGATTTCACTAAATGTATGCAAAAGCAATGGCTCTGAAAGTCTGGTCTGTGACATTTTTCATGTTGAATCAGTAAGGCAACAGTGTACATTTGTGATCAATGCCACCTCAGTGAGAAAAGGTATTCATTATTATCAAACTCTAAAAGAACTACATATGGTAATTAAATAGAAATTATTGGTTATAGGACTTTTAAATTTAAAAAGAAGTGATTGTTTAGTTCAGCTAATGAATGTCTTTGTGTGAGCTCCAGTCAACAAACCACTGCTAACACTGCACAGAGAAACAATGGGAAAGGCCATTTTAGCATCTACACGCAGATGAGAAGACTCTGATTGAACAAAAAAAGCAGACATAAGGAAACCTTATAGCACAGTCCAGTACCTGAAGAATGCCAACATTTCTTGTGGGCAGGAAAAGGAATTTTCACAAGGGCATGGACATGGGAAAATGGCCTTAAGCTGAAGGACAATTTGTTTAGATAAGATCATAGAAGAAATTCTTTACTGTAAGGATGGTGAGACACTGAAGGGGCTTGCCCCAGAGAGATTGTAGATTCCATCCCCTGGAAGTATTCAAGTCTAGGCTGGATGTGGCTCTGAGTGACCTGTTCCAGAGTAAGGTGTCCCTACCTGTGGGTTAGACAGGTAGGGTTAGATCTAGATGATGTTTGAGATCCACTCCAACCCAAACCATTCTATGACTACATGACTTTATAATTAATTACTCATTTCCAAATTTTCCACATCTTTCTTTAAGTACAACCATCATCACTTTTTGAAGGTATGAATGTTTCCTAACAGTAGGGACTGTAGCTCTTAATTCAACTATGGTCGGATTTTCTCCTCCTACAACCTTTCACAGTAGAATGATCTTCCAAAACCAGGGAAAAGTCAGCTATGTAAGAAGTGATATCTAAAGACCTAACAATCTAAAGTGTCTTCAAATAACAGTTTCCTGAGATGAAATGTGAAATCTAGATTGTGTAGACTATTCTGTATTTTGGGGAAATACAGAAAGAGAGTGATAGTTTTGATTACTTCCAATAATCATCTCTGTTTCTTGTAGGACTTGAGGTTGTTGGTGAGACAGGGGTCTGTCATTGGTACTGCCATTTTGCTACAAATGCAAGGTTTTTTTCACATGTATCAGTACTGGTCAGCATTCAGATATCAAAGTCACTTTTTAAAAACAAATAAATTTTCAAACCCCCACTAGCTTAGTCCTTGGTGGTATGAGATGAAAACAGGCATGCTATGAGGAAAACCATGCATAAATTATTTTTAGTTTAAATAAGATGGAGATTTTATGGATTTGGGTCAACAGAGATCACACTAAAAATGTTCACTGCTTCATTCTAATGAGTTTAAAGGATGGCTGCTCTATTTTTCCTTCAATCTATTTTTGTCATGTTAGTACATCAGTACAATACGTTACTGTGGAATAAAACAAACTGACTTCTGAAAAAATTAATATAAGATATGGCCCGAAAATTTTGCTCTAGACGGAAATTGTACACAAGGGTAAACATTTGAGGAAACAACTGCTTTTCTGAATATAAACCTGATATTTTAGCAAATACATAAGATGTGGTCAAGTCTTTCTCCAGTAGAAACACCAGATTTGCCTCTACATCTGTTCCTTCAGGGAAATCTGAGTGTGAATCTAGTCAGACAACAGAGAGAATTTTGCCTAACCTTTTTGCATTGTAACTTTTTTGCAATAAAGTTTGGAAGGAAAGACATTAGGAACTTCTAAAAAGGTCAAGCCCTGCTCTGTCTGTACTTATGTCTGAAAAATTAATAGGTCCAAATCTCCTAGTGCCTTACCATATTATTTTTCAGTCAGATAGTTGTACCTGTGTAGTAAGTGGTTCCTTTCAACTGCAGTGAATGTATGGTAGTAGAAAAGAGAAAGCAGAGGCATCTGACAATGTGCAGTTGGTGACTCACCCACATGCAGTGACAGAGGCAGTTGAGCAGTGTTGGCTTGGTCATGCAGTCATTTTCCTTCTTGGGAATGACACAAGGATGGTCACAAATCTGTGTTCAGCACAGCACCATAGGGAATGAGATTTCAATAGATCTGCTTCTCAGAAAAACTACTATGAACTCAGATGTTCACCCAACTGCACTCTGGAGCCAACATATCTTTGTTTCAGTTCTCCTTTGGCAGGGACATGTAACTACAGTGTGAGTATGAAAGTCCTTTAGAGGTTTTGTCTCTTAAATTTCTCCGGAAAGGTTAATAGCAGGATAGCATGTATCACAGTAGCATTGCAAGGGTGGACTGCTTTAGCAAATATTTTCTTGAATTAAAGTTTTCTCATTAACAGCTCCCTAAATAGAAAAAAAAAGGTTAAAACAGCTTTTAAATCCATATATTTGACTTCAGTACTGAGCAGCTGAATGCATTACACAGCACATCAAAAAGGTAAAATAATTTCTCTGCAAATATAACATGAATCAAGACCCCAAAATTCTAATAGCTACTACTAGTTTGCAAGATACATGTTTACATGAAAGAGGAGAAATACATCTCTGAGATAATATGCTATTTGTCAGCAAACATATAGCACATTTTTAAAGATTTTCTTTTGCACAAAGAGCTTCCTTAGGTGTCTAGGATGGTTGACTTACACCAGCTGTATCTGGGGTGGCCTCATGCTCAACTAGTCCTTGCCTGTTGAACAAGAATTATGGACCTTTGCTTCTCAGATCTGCTCTTTGTGCTGAGGAGTATAGAGAAGAGATTTAAGGAAGTGTTTTGCAGTGGGTGGCACAGCTCCATGAATAAAATGAAATAATGACAGAAACTTACAAATTTTCATTTCAACATCAAGTCCAGATATATTAGCATGTTCAAGAGAGGCTTGTTCATGTTTAAGATCTAATAGACACAGCACCCATGCTGAGCAATTGCAGACACCCTATTGTTTTTTGCGAGAGATTCAGGATGTTGAATACTTCTTTTATTAAATATAGCCATGTAATAAACACTTGGGTACAAATCTGATCAACTATTAAGGGCTTCCCAAAAGTGACACATCTCCTTAATCTCCTCTGCAGTTCATCTGCTGTTGCTAAGAAAACACTACTGAGTCAGGGATTTTCATGTCTGAGTTTTAATGGATATGAAACTGGAATAATAACTAATACCTGTCTTGCAAGGATGTTGTGGAGGTCACATAGTTAATAATTGTACAACAGTTCTAATGTGTAAAGTGGAATGAGGTAATTATAACTGTATTAGAATCTTCTGTGTAGGTTCTTGTATGCTAAATTTCTGTAATACAGTGAGATTCTTTGTGTTCTGTGTGTGAATGAAAGCACAAGACTAGTGCAGCACTCCAAGAATGAAAGTTCAGAACAAAAAGCAGATCAAGGGGTTTTCTTTTAAATGGCCATGTCAGTTCTATCAGTGGCATAGTCAGCAAGCAAGAACTAGCCAAACGATAGTAAGCAGAGCTTCAAAGAATGATAGTAGCCCTGGAGATTTTGCAACTAATCACAGATGATTAATGGGGAAGTTACTTTAAAAAACCAACTACCTTTCCTTTTTGACTGCTAATTATTCATGAAAGACTAAGAACAAGAGTACACTGAAGCATTTTTAAGCACTACAATAAAAGAAAAATTGATCGCCTAGTTAGTATGCAAGCAGCTAAGTACAGCAGGGTCAGCTGTGCTAATTTGAGAGTCAGATTGGGAGTTTAGCAAAGCCTCTCAGTGCCAATTTCAGAGTTTCAATTAAAGGTGAACTGAACAGGTTTGCACATGCCCATGTATATCTATGATGGGAAGCTTGCCCACTGACATTGTTACCAAACAGAAAACTGGACTATTCTGGCAAGTACAACGTCAATTTTTATTTTTTTTTAAAACACATGGATGGGTCTTTTCTATGCCTATGAAGACAGTGTTTCCTGACTGGTTTGCATCTCAAAACCAGAAATATGTCTAATATTTTTTTATTATTCACACTTCATTCTTTCACATTCTTTAAGAGTGGATTATTCAATAGGGTAAAAAAATCCCCAAACAAAACCAGAACAGGTAAGTATTAAGTACCTTACCAGATCAGGTAAGTATTTAAAAGTTCAGATAAGTATTTAAACAATGACAGAGGGACAATAAATAAAATCTAACCCAATCTTGACTCTTTAGAGTGCAATATCTACAGGTCTAATATTTTGTATAGTTGGTTTCATGCTACCTCAACTCATTGGATAGGCCAAGCTGATAGATTTGGTTGATTGGGTTATGTTGGAGTGTTGGTTGGTTGGTTGGTTGGTTGGTTGGTTGGGTTTTTTGGCTGGATGGTTGGTTGGTTAGTTAGTTTTTGATTTTTTAATTTTTGTTTCTGTTTTGGCTTTTGTGTGAATTTTTTGGGGGTTTTGGTTGGGGTTTTTTGTTGTTTTTTGTTATTGTTTTGGGGTTTTTGTTTCTTTATTTGTTTCATGTAAGGATCCTTAGACCATAAAATCCTGTTTCTGTTTTATGTCGGTAACTTACTTCAGGAGTAGTCCCCAGGCTTCCAAGTTCTTCACAGAAGCAGAGATGCAGTAATTGCCTCAATGGGCTTTTAATCTTATATTTAACATAATATAAACAAGGGTATCTCCATGGTAGCAAAGAAAATAATAAAAGTACCAAGCTACACTGTATTCTTAGTTCTTCTGCCTAGGTTGGAAACAAATTTAGTTTTATTGATTTATAGAAGAAATATCGATTATATTTCTGCATCAAAGCTGCAATTCCTTCAGGGAAAATAATGTAATTTAGCTATGTAAACAACACCTAACCAGTTTTATGTTCTATGAAAGCAACAGGGTATTGACTAGGACTCCTGTCATTTTAATTGAAGGAATAAAATTTGAGGAAGAATCTAAAAAAAAGGGAGTTGTTTCATAGGAAGGGTTTTGAGAAGTCTTTCCTTACATATGCTCTTCTAAAGACAAAGAAGTAAATAGTAACCGAAGGAAGAAAAAGGCTTTGGTGAAAATGGCCTCTGCTGTCCAGAGAGAAAGTAGCAGGACTGAAGATAAAATCCTTTGACTGATGCTGGTTTTGCCACTGCAAAGCAGTGAGCAAAGAGTGGCATATTTTGCTCCAAAAGCAAGAGCCTCTCTCAGCCCATCTGCAGTGCTACAGCAGATGCATGAGACTTCACAAACAGCTGATTCTTTCAAACTTTACACAGGAGTGGCAGATCTCATCTATCACCATACCACAAAGCTCCGGACTCCATGTGAAACAAGAAAGATTACAGTTTGAAAATACATCCGAGACCATTGTCCTTTGCTTTTCCTGTCTTTCACTTCATGAAGGGAAAATGCCAAGGCTATAAGCTACAATGGAAATTTATTTCAAGAGGGAAAGCATTTTCAGCAGTCCTTTGCTCCCAATCCCAGATCAATCACTCTGCCTCTTAGCTGAGCAAAAGGGCATCAAAATTAGATGTGAGTGTGACGAAGGTTTAGTTGGAAAGAGAAGGTTCCTTAAGCAATTGAGCCTATTAAAAATATAACCAAAGCAAATGCACATGGGTAAATATGTCTGCCTCTTTATTTGTCAGTGTTCCTCCTTCCCAGACCATAGCAAATGGGGTTACTGTAAAGCCCTCTGGTAACTGAAAGAAGATACCTACACTGGAATGTGTGAGTTGCTATTTAATTGTGGAATTTAGCATTGCAGCTGATAGTATATTTCAGAGGCACTAGAGAAGTTTTGCTCTAAGAAAATAACAATAGTAATAATAATAGTACACTTACGGTAGAAAAACACAGCTGTAATTCTGATCTTGGTGAATCAGAAGTAATTGTCATTATCCCACCCTGAAAATATATGAATTATTGGAAATAAAGCCTCGTTACAGTTTTGCAACTCCTGATCTTGCTCTTTTCTGCCATGTAAGTGATGCAAAGTGATACACTGACCAGAAAGGCTTGCCTGACTCTACAAACACACCACTCCTCTCCACTAGTAAGGTTCTTGGAATAGCTAGTTAATGCTCTCATCTACATGGATTACCTGTATTTTTAAGGAAGCATACATGAGATGTGTGTAAGAAGCTGACTTCTAGTTTCTCAAATTTGTCACATTGTTTACAGCTTAAGAGGTAATTTTGACTTAAAAATCCCAAACAAACCCATGCTCATTTGCAACCCTAATTTGTTATATCACTCTGAGATGAAGTCAGAATACTCTTTACCACTCTGTGTTGTTGGATTCCTGCAATGAAAAAAAGAAAATAGAACCAGTTAAAGGCCACAAATCTTTACAGACTTTCTTGATATCAGAACAAAACAAACTTTGCCCTTCTAGCTCTCCAATTAACGGGCTTTCCTTGAATTGTTGAAAAACTTAAAGGAAATATTACAGATGGCTATCCATGTGGACATTAGACAGAACTGAGAATCTGTTGGATACACTTGTAGAAAGTTAACTCAGGTGGGGAGGATTTTGTTGATCTTTGTTTGGAATGTTTTGCAGTTTTGTGAAGCCAAAGAACAACATTTTTTGTGCGCTAAATAAACTTTTATAGACTAACTCTGTTTTAAGTTTGCAGAGGAATCAAGAAGATACTATATCAGCACAGGGAGAAGAAAGAGAAGAAAGTCTCTGTGTCTCAAGACTGTCATTTCTGTTTTGCAGTTCATGTATTTTGTGATCTTTTTGCTTAAAACTGACATAAAGATGTGGAACAATAGAAACTTACATTCCCATAGAGTTTAAATAATGGTTCTTGCCAAAAACTTTTAAGTAGATGCTTCTATAGGCACTTGTATTGCATGAGGACTTCGCACTGCATGAAAAAAAGTAGATCTGTAACTGCAGCTTGCCACTTTTGAATGATAACAGTGTAGTTCAGGAGTGTAGGCTGGTATCTCTTGTCCTTACTCATTATTTTTCCTGTATTAACACAGTCTTGACCTCCTACATAACTGAATTATATTAAAAAAGTTTATAATTAACGTTAGTATATTCTTGCCAAGAATACATAGACAAAATTGCATTGTTGGTGTGCACTTCTACCTGACACAGTGCAAAATCTGTTTTGCTATTCTGTTGTTCCCACCTTCCCATAGTGTGCCTACTGTTTGTTGTGGGGTTTGTTCATTTCCCGACCAATTTGTGTCGTGGTTTCAGTTTGAAACTGGGCAGAAACACCAATTTTATATCTCAGTTTTGGGTTTGCCAATTCGAAATTCCCCAATCAAGAGCAAAGAAGGTTTAAACTTAAATAAAACTTTATTAACTAACACTAAGAGGAAAAGAAACAAAAAAATCAGGATGAAACCTTCAAAACACTTCTCTGCACACACACACACACACACCCCCCCCCAGCTATTCACTTTTTTACTCCAATATAAAAAGACAAAACTTGGGATTCTCAGTCAGTTATCACTCTTAAAATAATCATTTCTCAATTCATCAAGGAGAAATGAGTCTCTCTTGGGTACCACTGAGATTTTCCACAAGATTTCAGTTCTCTTGCTTCCACACTCCTCAATTGGCCCACCCAGGAGAAGAAATGTTGCTATTTGTGAAGTCCCTCCCATGAAACAGCCTGCCACAGCAGCTCATGGACCACATCAGTTTATTAGGGTACAGTTTAAGGATGCCTCTTCTAGTATAAAACTAAAGTTCTCTTCATCTCAAGAAACAGAGGTCATCTTCTCTCAATGGGCAGGGCATCATTTCTCACTTCCTTGGTCTTCCTCTGTTCAATTTTCTCCAGCAGCTCATAGCTATGTCTAGAACCTTGCATCCCCCTAAAAACACTCCATGGGTTACAGGGTGTTTAGTCCATTCTCTATAGCCTCACAAGAGAAGTCCAGCCTAACCAGGCCACTCCTTCAATCTTCCTTGCCTTTTAAGATTCTCTTCTCACTTCCTCTGACATTAAGTCTCACACTGTGTCTTTTTACATTTCTTCCGGTCTCCTCTTTTTCTCTGGGTAAGATTCATGCTTTGAAAGTTTCATTTGGTTAGAAAAGAGTTAACAGCAGGGCAGCAGCCAGGTATGGGCAGTCAGGCGATGCATTGCAGTTGTGCTGGAGCTGGGCCAGGATCTCACAGGCTGGCTGTAGCCTCCCAGTTCCATCTGTGCTGAGAGAGGGAGGCTAGGATCTTTTTCCAGTCCGGTCAGGCTTCAGATGTCTCACTCCAGGGCTGATCACCTCCCTTTTTCCCTGCCTGGCAGATGCTGGGTCTGGCTCAGCCCCTGGTTGCTGTGTGGGGCTGTCCTGGATTAGCAGATTTCAGCAGATCTCAGCAGCCAGGACTGGGCCGAGCCTTCCTTCCCCCCTCTGCCTCTCCTTCCCCTTTGCCTGCCAGGGGTGCCAGGAGAGGGCAGGGGGGAAGTTTGGCCTGGCCCAGCCCGGCCATGAGGAACAGTCAGGCCGAGCTTCTCAACTCACCCTACCAGAAACCAGAAGAGAGCTCTTTCTGGACTCTCACCTAAGAATATGTATTCACTAGAGACATATCCACATTTTTCATTGGTTTAATCAGGCATTAATATTACAAAACTGTCTAGTCAGGGCTAAACCAGGGCACTGTTCCATCTCTTGAAGCAAAAAAAGTAACAAATGCCACAAGACAAGGCACATATCTTCATCAGAAAAACATCTTCCTTCAGCAGCCCCTCTCTGTAAATCTGAGGCAACCTTCTCCCCCTGGAAAGCAACTACCTACAAAGGTTATAGTTTCAGCAGTTTCTTACATTCATCTAATCCTAGCGTTAAAAAATACAAACACCAGTATTTTTTGCTTCCACCAGTTTTGTGTGTTATCTTTAAGGCAAACCCTTTCAAGTCTGAAATTAAGTATTGGAGCCACACAGGCAACAACAAAATGAATGAGCGGTCTTTGCTGTTGCACTTGTTTTCATCACACCACAGTGCCAAAACATTAACAAACAATTTAACTGTATTCCATTTGTAAATTATAAATTATAAAATTTGTAAATTATTTGTAAGATGCCACTTACTGACCATGGTCATTCTTTAGTGGCTGAAGAACAAAAGGTACAGTGATGGTTGCTTTTAAGTTTGATAGCTTTTTGTTTTTACTATAAGCACCATTTGGTCAAAATAAGATTCCAAAATTAGCCATGAAACCTGAAGTGAAGGCATGCGATTAACTGGCCCAAATTTCATGAGTTCTAAACAGTTTTAAAGACCCTTCACAATAAATGGGAATGGCAATTCCTCCAATTTCTAAAAACAACACAAATGTATACATTTAGACACCTTAATGCAGGCATGCAATTGAATCTCTTCCTGGATTTTGGCTCAAACTCCATGTTGGGGGTTGGGGTGCTTCCTTATAGAATTTTTTCCCAGAAGTTGCTAAGAGGCTGATGGCTGGGTGCTTTTCGGTACTCATGGGTGCTCAGGGCCAAACAAAAGAAGCAGCTAAGGCAGAGGCAGAGAGGCACCATCTTCACTTCGTTCTGGGCAGTTTTCTGCTCTCGGGAAGAGGCCAGGAGCTGCTCGTCTTGGCGCAGGAGAGAGCTCTCACCATCCTTCACCTGGAACTTGGTCGGACCACCGTCTCTTCGTGTGTCCCCTGGGATTTTTGGGAACCCATTCCCTCCCTGCCCTGCCAAGAGCTCCTTCTCCCTGCCCTGCACCCATGGCTTCTTCAGTTTTGTTCGAGGTCTCCCCACGCTGTATTTTCTGCAGCTCCTGCCCAGCTGGCACATTTCCAACAGCTCCAACCACTGCCAACCCTCGGATACATCTCATCCTCCCAGGACTGCTGCTGGCTCTGGTAGCTTGTAACGGTACTGAGAGGGGGAGGAGGGTGCCAGAGGAAAACTGTAACTGGTTTGTTGGGTTTTTTTCCCTTTTTCTTCTCTAGTTCTGTTTGTTGTCAATATTATAGTTATTATTGTTAATTTACCTTGTTAGACTAACTAGTAAAGAACTGTTATTCCTACCCTCATATCGTTGCCTGAGACCCCCCTTCAATTTTACGATTACAAGTCCAAGGGAAGTTTCCATTCTTTTTTTTTTGGTTCCCTAGCAGACACCCCTGTCTTTCCAAACCAAGACACTCCAGAAGTAATACTTAGATGTAAAGTTATGTGGATTAAACAGAAGCTTGGGGATTTACAGCAAATAACAGCAGGATTTGTGAGTAGCACTCCATTTCCTCTCACTTGCCTTTGAAAATAAAGTTTACTTTTATATCTGTGATTGCAAAATTCCAGTTTCATCTGGGCTAGCTGTCTACATTTCTCATTTCCTGTTACCCCACGTCTGACTGTTGGAGGGTGTGTCTGCTGAAGAAAAACAAGCCCTTTCTGTCCCAGCGGCACTAAAGGATATGTTTGCAAGCAAAAGTTATCTAGTCATTCACATACTATTTTTGCCACAGACTGGAATCGCAATTCTTGATGTTGTTACATTTTTCTGATCAGGAAAGTATGCTGCCTTTGAGTGCCAATAAGTAAACGTGAATTAAGTACTCTGCAGTCTCTGGTTTTGATGAAAAGAAAAAGTATAAGGGATTGCAACCATTTATCCCCCAATGCATTCTGCTAAGCTTGTCCTTTTATTCTCTTTATTAGACCTCTGAACTCAAAATTCTGAACAAGGCACAAGAGACAGGATAGTGAAACAGTGTAAGTTCTTTTCCTTCTTATTCTATTGAAGTTAGCTCTTGAGAACTTTCTTTTTTGTAAGTTTGGTAAGATATTGCAACTGCAAACTGTAAAGCAAACCAGGGAACATGAATTTCACATGGATAATTTGTGTTATGCTGGAACATGATGACTGCTTGCCATTTGAAATGTCAGTGAGTCTGGGGGGCAGAGGGAGCCTTGGGGCCCTTTGACAGGCTTTTTTAAAAGTCTTACCCCCAGGCATCCAGGTGCTGGGTGGATTGGGCTCTCTCCCTTTGCTTACCTAGCTTGGTTTTTCTTAGCTTAGGCAAGAAAGGTTTTTTCCTTTCCCTGGCCTTGGTGACTGTGGCAGCAATCCTTTGGAGCCTTTGGTTTTCTTGAACTGGTTTGCTTTTGGTCCAAGATCAGAGAAGATCATTGACATAAGACAAAATAGCTGGGGACTGGCAGGAAGCTGAGGGGCCACTCCATCTCAGCCCCAGACCCTGGAAAAGCTGACCCAGCAAAAGAAAGGAACAAAATCCACCAGCTTCATCTGCTGTGCAGAAGGGACCAACATCAGTGATTCACCCAGTTTCTTTTATTCTTTCCCTGGCATTTTTGATTTTTTGGTTCCAGTGTGAGCATGTATGGTTGGGCAACTCAATATCTAGCATCTATGCTTTTTTTTTTTTTTTTACCATGCCATGTGGGCACTCTTGCTTATCAATAAACTATTGGGGTGTTTTTTTGCTTTCATCCACTAGTATTAATCTCTCACTGGCAGAAGGGGACTGCTGGAACCATTTCTTAGAGGAAACACTCATTCCAGAGAGTTTTCTTCTAAACTTGTCTCAATCAAGACAGTTTCCTGATAAAAACTTTCATAACTTGGTCATTGACTATGTTTTTGATATGGACACTATAGTCTGCAGAAAATATCATCATCCTCAATTTTGTGTCATATCTCAGAGTCAAATGATCCTTAAATTCATTACTTATTTTTCCACACAGAAGCTGGGAAGGTATAAGTTTGACAGACAGGCTTAACAATTGCATGTAATTTGTTTAATTACAAATTAAACAAAATTGTTTTATTTAGTGTTGCACAGAAGTGTAATAAATGCACAATTGATAACACAACTGTATAAACATTTCATTAACTTTGGTCTAACTTGTGCTAGACTGCTACTAGAACACGATTTTTCTTCACATAAAAGAACAACTAACAGAATATGTTAGGTACAGATACAGCATAGTAAAACGGGAAACTACAGTGAAGCAGTAAGAGTAAGATTTTCAGAGGTATTTAGGTCAAAGGGTTCTAGAAAAGAGGCAGCAGATTAAATTGCTGGTCTGCAACACTACACCTAAGAGTCACTCCTGTTAATGGGGATCCACTTGTCTACTTCATCACATAAACTGATGCAGAGTAAGAAGAAGTAAGTCAGAAAACAGGGCAAGTATAAAACTAGTCACATGCAGCCTCCCTTGCACAACAGACATGAACAAGCTCTGTAGTATGCTAAGCACCCAAGCAAAGGACATGGGATGGAGGTTCCACTTAGGGGTTGCTCTCTCATAGGAAACTGCTTCCTGTTTCCAGCCTCAGATCCTTTTCATTCCATTATGATCTTATTATTAAGAGATTCCTCTGCCTGAATTAAGTGCAAACAAGACCATATGCCTAAGTCAATAGTAGAGATTTTATTTAACATTAAATATAGGTTGATAGTAAATAAGGTAGAAAAAAAGGCAAAAAGAAACAAGTAAAGGGCATAAGGAAAACAAGAGACAATGAGAAATGGATTAAGTAGAAAGATATCACCATGAGAGGGATCCCTGTGGCATCCAGCTGGCCTTCTTGGTGTTGGGGGTCCCAGAGTCACTCTTCTGGAGGTACCACTTATATAGTCCAAGTCACAGGTATCCACAGGGCATAGATTTTGTTTGCATAACTTGAGATGGCATGTATAAGCACTTGTTTCCTTCACCACAGCTTGCCATCATGGGAACTTTTATCCAGGTACTAACCAAACCTACACCTCTGTTAGGCCTGGAATTAGCTCCTTCTTGCTGTGCTATTTGTGCTTATTTTAAGTTCAGTTTGTGGTGGCTTCTGAGAACTTCCTCCTTTGGGACAGTGTTTTGAGACTGGTAACTGCATTCTTTAAGTCCTTACACACAGTCACTTATCCTTCCACCTAAGTAGAGCTTCTTCTTCCATGTGCTTTTAGCTCCTACCTCTCTCCTAAGAGAGTTTTGTATATTCTTTCAGTCTTTATTTTTGTTTCTTAAAACAGCCAATTCTCTTCAGTTTCCAGCCAAAACAGAGAAAAGCTGTTCTCTGTGTCTTTCTTATTTCTGTGGTTGACATCTTTTGAAGTATAAATACGTCTTTTTCAAATAGGGTTGAACAAAACAATATCCCACATGGTAATGGTAATGGGTCTTTGTAATGGCAGGCGTGATTTAATAATACCTTGCTATTTGTAATGGAAAACCCTCATCTGCTATATATTTACTTCCTCTACATTGCTGTAGGATTAGATGTTCCACTCTGTCCCCTGGTTCCAGCTAGCATATTTATTTTCTCCTTTAGAGCAAAAACACAGTAAGAACTAAATGCACTGTTTTCATTGTACCATTGCATTTTGTTCTGCCTGTTACTTTAGTTCTCAGGAGCATTCAGGTTTTTTCCATAAGATATTTTGCTATTCAGGCTTTATTTAAATGCCTACTCAATTTATGCCACCAGCAAACTCTGCTAACACATGCCTACTCATGGATTTATCCCACTGAAATATAAATGACAATATTTATGAAGTGGAAGAAGAATCAAGGAATTGAAATATGCTTAGGGAAAAGTGTCTGGAATATGATGAGCTTGCATGGAAATCTCAGCCAAAGAGAGCAAAAGCCTCTCTGTAGCTGATGACTTTTTTTTTTTTTTTCCCACTTAAAGTATGTCTGCCTAGGGACTCTATCTAAATATGACAAGAGTATTTTATTTTTTATTTCCTGTTTATTGACTTTTTTAATATCAGTGATTTCTAATATTGCTAAAATTGGTAGCTCTAGAACTTCAGTTCTTTTATCTTATATTGCCAAAGTTATACACAGAGAACAGCCAATAGACTGCAAGGAGAGGGATGGAGGAGTGCTACAGGATTTTTTTTTTTTTTTTTTTTCAGAGTTGCTGTTAAAAATTTGGGGATTTTTAAAACTAAATCCTTCCTTATAGACTTCTTGCTTGTTTATCTAAAATTTATGTCTACTGGGTAAGTATACTTGGTTTTGCTTTTTTATTTCCTATTTTTGGGTCTTAACCAGGTTAAAATTTTTCTTTTTTTTTTTCTTAAATGTTGCACCTTGACCCCCTTCAGTGAGCTCTCATACAGACAACTAATTCCAAGGCAAAATGATTGCACAGACAGGCTCATGATATTGTAAATACAGAATAGAAAGAAAAGTACTTGTAAAATCCTGAATATGGTCTAGAATGAACATTTGATTAGAATTATGTAATTTGGCTTTCATGGGGGACAGAGGGCATTCTGCCTTGATGTGAATTTCATTTTACTAAACACATATTTTTCCTCTATTTCATTTATAATATAGAATATTTTAACAGATTTGGTAAGGCAGCTAGAATTACTGTACTTTCTAAATCCAAGTGACATCTACTAGACAATGCATATTGTTTGGGGTTGAGAGCAAAGCCTAAGCAGTCTAATTATTGTTTCTAATATGTTTTAGGTAAGTTCTTAGTATAAGTGGTCCTATTAAATTTTCAGTCACACTTGCACCTTGTAAAGATTCATTTATTTTGTAGTTTTCCAATGTGTTAGTAGTGGTTAAGACACAAACATTGCACCTGGGGGTCAGGTTTCTTTTCTCTTTTTGGCTTTCTCTTCAGAATCATGTAGGGATTTCTGCCATTATTGTCTGCTATACTAGAAGAGATTAAATGATCCAGAGGGAGGGGATTATCATTTCTTCATGTGCTCTAATGCAGACATCAGTAACAGGATCTAAGGAAGAGTGTTTTAAGTAGCACCTCAAAACCAAAAGATAAGATACTAGAAATCCCCCAGATCGATTTCAATAAGATGGAGAATTTACATGGTCTTCTATGCTCTTTCAAGAGAGGAGGATCTCAACAGAATTTGACAGAAACTTCCCCTGTTAAATTTGAAGGCCAAGTATGTCTATTAATCAATCCAGTGGTGAGCTTCATCCAAGAAGGTGCTTCAAGCTTCACCTTTTTCAAGGGACCTCGTTGATGCTCATGAGGCAAATATTTCACTCCGTCAGCTTATTTCAGATTCAAATAACTGAATGGTATGTTGCTTTTAGACCCCTTCCTCACAAATGTCCAGTCACATCTGGTATAAAAAAATGAAAAAGTACTGAATGTTCTTCCATTGTTGAAAAATCAGCAAACTATGGATTTTTTAAGAAATAAGATTTTAAAAATATTTCTAATGGGAATTAGGTCATTAAATTTCTTCTCCTGAAATCTGATTTTTAAGTCTCTGTTCCACTCCCTCTCAGACTGCAGTAATGAGTCTTTGTTCTGGTTTGGGATTGATTCATTTCTTAGTATGGATTGGTATGGCCCCCTGTTTGGGGCCTTGTTAGCTTCCTGTGGACCTGACAGAGAACCAGTCAGTGGTCAATTTTTGAATATTGGCAAATGATTAAACCAGTGAAAGGGGTGGATGCTCCTTTGTGAATACATATTTTAAGATTAAAAATGCTGGGAATAGCTCTTTCTGGTTCCTGGCTTTGAAGAGGTGACATGGTGCTGGCTGGGCTGGCCCCACTCCACCACAGCCCATGTGGCCTGGTGGGCCCCAGGAGCAGCTACAGGATGGGCCGGGCACCAGCAGCTCCCAGGCAGCAGGAGGGAAGGACAACAGTCTCAGCACAGCCTGCAAGCCATCACCCTGACTGCTTCGGCTAGGCTGCCGCCCTTCCCTCTGCAAGCCCCGGGTGATATATTAACACTTTCAGTGCACAGATGAGACTTGCAAGACATCAAATCCTCTCTCAAGTGACAGAAATAAGAGGAGCAAATACATGTAGAGAAACAACATGAAGACACCAAGGTCAGTAAAGAAGGAGTCAGGTCCCAAATGAGAGGTGAATGAGGAGATGCCTTATTTGTAGGCTGAAATTCCTTTGTAAGCCATGGTTGATGGACTTCTGTTATATTGAATATCCCTTTAAATCATGGAAAAAGGTATGGGGAGATGAACGTTGAAATTGTAGACTTGAGAAAAGGCATCCATGCTGAGCAAGTAGATGTTGAAGTAGCTGTGATTCCATGAGAAGTCTAAACAGAGAGAAATGAGTGATGAGGACCCCTTTTGCCCCAAGAGAAGAAGAGAACCTCTGTTCCCAGAGATGAAGATCGTTTTAGAGACAGATGAAGAGAACCTTTGTATTTTCATCCTTAAAATAATAATAGTTCATCCATAAAAACATTCATTCTTAAATGAATGTTCATCCTTAAAATAATAATACCCCGTAAGTTGGCATGGCCCAGAAGTGTAGCTGTGAGGAGGCTATCAAAGATGGGAGGAACTTCACAAATGCAGATGCCCAGGTGGCTGCTGTTTGAGGAAATTGAAGCCAAGAGAGAACTGTTTTCTTGTGGAAAATTCTCCATAGCACAACAAAAGATGCTTCTCTCCCTAACTGAACTCAAGAAAGACTATTCTAGAGGTATAAAACTGACTGCGAATTCTGGGTGTTGTTTCTGTACTTTGTCAGTGGGAAAGAAAAGAGGGTATAGAGGGAGGAGGAGAAGTGTTCTGAAAGTTTTATTCTGATTCTTATTATTCTTTTAGTTTTGTTAATAAATTTTCCTTATAACTTACAAAGTTTATGCCTGCTTTGTTTTTTTCTCCTAATCCTCCTATTTTTTCACAGCAAAAAATAGACCCACCATATAAATTAGAGTGCTGGCCAGGAAATCTCAAATTGGCAAACCTAAACCAACAGTCCTGTCTATGGAAATCAAAATTCTAAATACCTACTTTAATAATCTAAAATATACTAATGGATTTCCTGGATATTTCAGCACTGAAGCTATTACACTGTTATAAAACTGTACTTACAAAAGAATCAGCTTCAAATGGTAAGACAGTATGTGGGTTGGCCTTAAGTATAAAGGCTGCTTCTCAGGTATCCCAGGACCAAAATCCTGGACTAGTGAGGAAACTTTTTTGCTGTGTTCAGGCCAGAAGAGTCTGAAATATTCCTATAGGGAAAAGTAAAGCATCTTAGTTGCAGACTACCCTTTTTCTCCCTGCAAATATGTATATGTTGAGAGGAAAATGTAGTGAGACAGAAACTCCCTATCTGCTGCTTCTGCCTCAGGCTCCTTCATCAGCAGCACTTTTTCTCCAGGCCATAAGAGGCAGAGGAGAGGGGTCCTTTCTCACTTTGGAAGAAATGATGAAGAAAAACTTTCTTTATCTCTTTCTAGAAAGTAAAAGAACAATTACAATCCTGGAACTACCCAGTCATTCACAGCATTTCAAATCAGGTTCAGTTTTATTGTTTAGTTCCACTTACCCAAAAGATGGACTTTATTGTTTTTTCAGATCAGTAGAGTTCAATTTTTTTGTGCAACTATCCCTATTTTAACATTAATCTGTTTTGCCAGAACAATCTTTGTTAGCACTATCAAGGAAAATAAGATGTTGCTTTGCAGCAAAATGTTGCATATGTCAATATTTTTCCTAAGTCAGTGTAACAGCATCATTAGACTACTTTGGCCTGGGATAAAGTTACTTTTTGTCAAAATAGCTAGTATGGGGTTGTCTTTTATTTTTCTGATGAAAAAGGCCTTGATAATCTAAAGATGGATTTCTTACTGCTGAGTAGAATTTGAAAAGCATACAGACCTTTTCTGCTTTTTGTACTGCCCTACTATCAAGGAGGCTGAGGGTGCACAAGAAGTTGAGAGGGAACACAGTTGGGATAAGTGTCCCCAAATGGCCACAGGGGTATTCCAAAATATGGCATCATGCTCAGCAAATACAACTGAGGGAAGAAGAAGGAAGTGGGGAATACATAGAGGGTGTTTGTTTTCCCAAGTCATCCTTCCGTGAGATGGAGTCATATTTTCCTGAGGATGGACACCTGCCTGCTGACTGGAATTATGGAATGAATTCCTTGTTTTGCTTTACTTGTATGAGTGGATTTTGCTTTACTTACTAAACTTTGTCTTTATGCCAACCCCCAAGACTTTTTTCATTTTAACCCCAGCAATTCTCTCATCTTACTGTAGAGGAGCCAGCAAGGGACAATGTAGGATTTCGTTCTGGCTGTTAAACAATGACTCAGGAATCTTAACAGAAGTTTTGGAGTTCCTGAATAGAACTTACTCATCTGTTTGTGCTAACTATCAGGTTATGCTGAGAAAAGTTTTGGGGTTGAAGGTACACTTTTTTTTCCCACTTTTCCCCCCACCTTTTTCCTATTGTTGTAGCATATTTGTAACCATCCCATAGCTAAAGGTTTCACTTTAGATTTTATGTAAATGTAAATATGGATACATATATACATACATATATATATATACATGTACTGTTATGTTCAATAAATACAGTTTGTGATTTCTGATCATGGCTGCTTCTTGAGTTTTTTGTAAAACATAAATAAAGTCTAAGTTGAATAAAGCACATGCATATGCATGCATTTTGCTTGGGACTAGAAGGGAGTTAAATGATGTTTGAAGGGTTTCTGTGTTTTGTAAAACAATGAACAGTGACATGGATGTAGAAATTGTCAGCCTAAGGACTAATGGCTTGCGCTAAAAAAGTGGGAAAAAAAAGGGGAAAAAAGGGGTATCATAAAATAAACTTAGAATGAGGATAATTCTTCTTCTTCAGGCTTTAAAGTTCCAAAGAAAGCTGAGGAGATTTCAGTCAATCAAGTTTCCTTTGTCAGTTCCAGGACACATTTCATATTGCAACAATTGCTACTGATGATTGTCCATGGAAGAACTGGCAGTGCTGTTTAGAGAGTATTGAATTATTCTTCTTTCTTCAACCCAGGTTCTGACTTTCAAGTATGTATTAAGTTTTGCCATTTTTCCAGATACAGCATTAGTATGGTAGGCAGGCAGTTGAGATAAACTAGAGACCATTTTTCATTTCCTCTCCTTAGGTCAAACATGCTGGAGAGAAAGACTTTTTAGTCTCATTGTATGGGATCATAAAATACTGATTTACTACTGGTTTAAATGCACATTCAGAGTTTAAAAGGTGTTATTTTGTGTCCTCTTTTGTCATGAAATATTATGTGATCATGATTTCCCTGTTGTTCAAATGGTGAAATAATCTCATGAGTTTCAGCACAGGTAAAAAAACCATGAGAAATTAAGGGAATGCTGGTTTCCAAAGTCTTCCTGTTGTTACTTATATTATTAGTAATTGTTAGTAAAGAACAGAAACTTTCTGTGCTTTGACTCCCGCTTGCCTTACACCTACAACCTCTGTCAGAACTAAATTAAGGTTTACTTCCTACTTACTTGTATTTTTCCAAGAGAATGAGAAAACTCTTCTTCCCATAATACTGAGTGACAACCACTTACACTAGTGGCCGGTTGGTAAATATTTTTTGCATATGCTAAGAAAATAAAAATACTCTACTTGGGAAATCGTTTCTCTTTGTATTTCCTCTCAAGTAGAAAATGCTTTTTATAGAACAACTTTTTTAAATTGCCCATCAATTATTTTGAAGTTATGGAAGTATTTTATTTTGCCTCAACTATGCAAATTAATCCTTGCTGAAAGAGAATGTTGAAGTAAATATGAGTATCTAAAGGTAATGCTAACCTTTATGTCATATATGAAGAAAGGTAGATCTTTCAAAGAAGGTTGTGATGTTTCACTGAGGCCAAAGAAGACATAGTTGTTTCTATGATATTTTTAGATAAGTGGGATGTTGCCCATTCATGTTCATTATTCAGACAATAACATGAAAAAAAAAAACCAAACAAAAAAAAAGAGAGACTGAGAAAGACAGTGAAAGGGCTTCCAGAGTTTAAAAAAAAACAAAAAAAAACCACACAAAACCAAAAAACCCCAAACTAACAAAACAAAAAAGAATAAAGGAAAAGGAAACAAAGAGTTTTTAAAAATGAAATCTTTAACACCATTTCATATTTAAAAAAATAGAATAAATTTTGCTATCCATTCCAATATGCAAAATTTTGTGTATTTTGAAACTCAATGATCCTACGTAAAAATTAGTGGAGAAGTACAGACAAGAGAATTAAACCAAAATAATTTGGTTTAGTCATTCGAAGGGATCCTAATAAAATATTTCACGGCTGATGCACTAAACACAAGAGAAAAACATTCCTTTAAAATGGAAATTTGAATATTCCTGAAAAAATTTTAATTTTTAATATTTCTATGTTCAGCAGAAAGTTTTTTGTTTATATCTTTTCAGCAAGAATGGATGATTACACAGAGTGTAATACACAGATATATACACAGTGTATTTCAAACATAATAGAGATATGGATGTGGATTTCATTCTCATATTGAAGATGGAGCAGAGGCATAGTAACCTTCCCACTACATCGGATTTCTTAGCAAAAATATAGTCTAATCATATTAGATTTTATAGGTGTCCTTATATCATATTAGGTGTCCTTATTGTTAGTTTCTTCTGAGAAAGTACTCCGTAATAAGTTTTGTTCCTAAGAAGATTTTAAGTTCCTAAGAACTCCTTAGGAGTTTGGATCCACCTATCTGGGACTTTAACAGACAGTATTTATTGTTGAAAAGAAAATCCTTGATTTATTGAGCTATTTTGCAGGGGATAGTTCTGTATTTCTACGTTCTCTTTTTATTCTGATTGTATGGGAACATAAAATATTGATTCATTTAGAAGAGGGTGAAATGTGTTATTGTGAGAGGTGATAATTCCATATTTCTCTCTCTCTTTCCTTCTGAATCCTTCAAAGCGATTGGACACTGTGTAGATGGTAAATGGAGCTTTCAATGCAAGGGTGCATACAGTAACTTCTTCAATTGGTTCAGAGGAGATTCTCAATCTTTCATTTGGTCAGGTGTTTGCAATTCAAATCACCTCCAATTTTATGAGGCCACTCCAGCACATACAGGATCCATTTCTATCAATTATTTGAAATTACATGGAAGGCATCTGTCACCTCATGCATTCACAAAAAATTATTTGTTACAGTTAATTAAAATGGTTTGTATAATTTGGTTGATTCTGTAGAAAGAGCTACTAGCTGTGATAGCTGAATTCCCTTGTGGTTTTTGTCAAGACTATTAATTATAAGAACAGTGCTGATCATTTGGTTACAGACAGCAAGGAGAGATTTCCAGACTGTCTAAAATGATATTGCTGGAGGTATCCTTGTTAAAGGCAAGGGAAATCCAGTCCTTGTTCATTGATCCCTTAGGGTTTATTATTAAGAGTGAAATGGCACCAATGATTGCTTGATTTGTGTTTGTAAATAAATCAATCTCTGTCTCTTTCTCTCTCTATATATATATATAGATATCTTATTTTAGAACAACCTGGTTGCAATGGAAAGCAAGTATGTGGCCATTTACTTTATTATTATCTATACTAATAGATCCATATGAAAGCTTTAAAATATCTTTAAAAATTGAGGAGGAAAAGAAAGAGAAGGAGTAAGAGTAGAAAGATCAGATCCACCACCTGAGCACCTCAAGACAAGACTTGGTTGTTGCAATTTCAGTGTAAAAGTGATTGTGGCAGTTTTGTCCTGCTGGGTGTGGGGGAAGCCCCTGAAACATGATGGCTTAAAATGTGCTAAGGCTCAGTCAGAATGCCCAGCAGAGGAATTTTACAACTACTTTTCAATCACCTGCAGACTGCTGGTGGAAGGCCCCAGAAATGAGTCTGGATGTGCTTTGTGGGTCTTTGATGATTTATGACACCTAAGATCTGGCAGCTACCCCACATTGGGGTAAAGCCCCATCTGACCTTCCTCAGGGGTAGGGAGTTTTACAACTGAGTTCTGTAAGGGATGGCAATTAGCATAAGAGGCAACACCTTGCCTTGCAGGGTTAGAGCCTCCCTCTCAGGGGTGAGGTGCTGGCCTCAGTAGTTAAGTTTGTGGGCTGGGGCTACCCATGCCCAACCCACGCGGAGATGACTTTCCATGAAGCTGCTGAGAATGCCTTCATTTGTGGATACATTCTAATCTCTCCAGGTTTGTTTACTTCTCTTAAAGCTGAGATAATTGGACAATAATTTACCACCTTTATCTTATCTCAAGTTTCTGGCAGGTGGCTTAATTCACAGCTCAGTAACTCACACTCTGGTTCCCATCAGGAGCCATATTTGGGGATGAGTGGGCCTCAGTGGTCGCAGATGAGCAGTTGCTTATTTTTACAGTTTTCTACAGTTGACAAAGGTACTTTGATGATTTTATCAATGTTTAAACCATGAACCATAATATTTCAGTTTCTCACAGTCCTGCACAAAAGTGTCAAATGCTTTGTTGTGAAATGATAAGGGTGATTAGGGTTTCAGTCAACCACTGAGTCGCTTGCCAGTCCATTGCCAGAAGTCAGTCCTTTGTTTTATGCAGAAACTAACAGAGCAATTGATGACTAACTGCAACAGGTATCCACACACCAGAGTTCTAATACCCAGCTTTTCATGCTGTGTGACAAGAAGAGGTTGGATAGCAGTGAGAAATGTTTTTAGTATCCTCATTGAGGGAAAGGCTGAGTTCAGTCATTTTAGGTGAAACAGAAAATGTAACCAGGCAGGTTCCACCTATCCACTTATTTTATAGTTCAGATAGGAATTTTTATTGCAGTTGGAAGTAGGAAACAGTTAGTGGGTATGTGACAACTTAACTATTTCAAGTTAAAAATGGTTTCTAAAAAGTTACTTTGGTGCCTTTTATTTTCAGTAGGTGAAAATATGGAGACTGGAAAGGAGGAGTAAAGGAGAAAATGCATGGTGACTATTTCTATTGAAACTTTGCCTACATTATTCAAAAGGTGTACAAAACATTGAGGCAGAAATACAAATCAATAATTATACTCTCTTTGCTTCAGGTTCTGAAAGAAAGAGTGACGCTTCGGAAGAGGACAAATAAAGCATGAATTGACAGTGATTAATAGTCTTTCTTTAATAAAGAGACAATGGTTATAACCTGATTAAATATGAAAACATGCATTTAAACACCATCATAAACTAGAGTACCTGTACTTTTCTTTAGGAGAGGTTTATTTTTAAACAATCAGTATTTATTGTTCTAGCTGTGTACATAATATTTTAGTATATTTTTTCCAGTAAAAAATGAAGTGTCTTGGTTTTTACTGCTCTTCACACCCCAATAATTTAGCTAGCTTTTAATGGATACTGTTACTTGGATATTTGAGGCAAGTGCCAATTGACCTGTCACTCCTCTTTCAATTTTCTAGATAAAAACAGGGACATGATACAAAATAAATTTATAACATGAAGAGCAGTAGGTAGATTATTATGGAAAGTTGGAAAATATAGCGATGAGCTCACACGGAGAGCTGAAAGTAATATTTCATGTCCTATGGCAGACATAGGTAACATCCTTCTTTTCGTAATGAAGAGTAACTATCAACAATACCTATAGCTTCTGTGAAAATAAAATCAGTGACTGTATAAACAAACTCAACCTTTGACAAGATCTCTAGTGAGGTGTCCTGGGTTGGCTCTAATTGGAAAATTTTTTTAATATTGACACCTGATTAGCCAATGAAAAGAGTGCATACACCTTTTTTAAATACACATTTTAAGATGAAAAACCTTTGGGAAGGGCTCTCTTAGTTTCTGGTCTTGGTGGTGGCAGGCTGGGTCCAGGAGCCGGTCCCAGCCCTTCCCGCATGGCCGGGTCCATGCTGACTCTCGCAGCCCGGCCAAGATTTTTCTGTCTGCAGAAGGGTGGTGAGCAGAGATGCTGAACCCCTCACTGAGGAGCTGCTGAACCCCTCACCAAGGATCTGCCGAGCCCCTCACTGAGGTTCTGTTGGGCCTTCACTGAGAAGCTCACCGGGCCCTATCCCGACAGAAGGCTGGGACTCTTTGCCAGCAGGGACAAATTCTTTCCTAGCAGAGCCCTGTTGGACTGTGCCATTCAGAGACTGTGTTAGCACTGAGGGCAGTTTAAGAGAGAGTGGCCCAGGGGCCAGGAGCAGCCGTGCAGCCGCTGCCATTGCAGACCAGGAGCAGCCACATGGCCGGGATCAGAGGGACCGGGGCAATCTCACATGGACACCTTGGCATGGCTGGGAATGAACTTTGTGTGCTCAGCTGCTTCAAGCCAGCTTTACTATGGACAGAAGGATAAAAGCATCAGCAACAGTTGTTGGGTTTTTCCCCTGTTTTCATCACCCCAGCAGAGTCAGGCTGGCTCACGCGGTGCCAGCGGGAACCATGTGGCCAGCAGGGAAGCACAGTGAGCAGTGTTCCCAATGCAGAGCTTGGACCAGATCAGCTTTTCAGCATTGCAAGACTTTATAAAACTGTTTCAGTTAATGGTAAAACTTGAGAACAAATGACTTTACAAATATCATTTCTCTTCTAAATTAGGAAAAAGAAAAAAGGTGAACACATAAAGATAATAACATAAGATTTTGAGGTCAGTAAAGAAAGAGTTGATTTTAGATAAAAGGGATTAAAGAGATGTTTTAAACTTGACCTAAAAATCCTGTAAAGCTATGGTGAAAATACATTTGACTTTGTTTTTGTTCCCTTGTAACTCATAGAGATGCACTGGGGGGATGTAGCATTCTGGTACAGTTGTGGGCCGAGGCACCAGTAGTTGAAGCAAATGCATGTTACTGTGGATCTAGTGAGAAACTTGAGCATAAAGAAATGAGAAACCTTGCCCTGGGGATAGTAGTGGAAGACCTCTAGTCCCAGAGATGGACAGAGAGAACTTTTGCTCTGTGCTAGAAGAGCTCCTCCTTAAAATAGCACCCCAATAAATTGAAATGGCGTATGAAAGCAGCTGTGAGAAAAACTGCAAGACATAGGAATCAAAATGCAAACAAAGTTTTTCCTGTTCCAGGCAGCTGTTCACAGTAACATTGAAGCCACAAGAAAAACTATTTTCTTGTAAAAAAGTCTCCATAGTATAACAAGAAAAACTCTTCTCCCTAAGTGAACTAAAGAAACTATTTCAGAGGTAGTAAACTGATTGAAAGTCCCAAGTTTTTTGTCTCTACATTGTCAGTAGAAAAGAATATTGGAGAAAGAGAGGGAAAAGGTGTTCTAAAAGTTTTATTCTGATTTTTTCTAATTATATTCCTTTTCACTCTGTTAATAAAGTTTTCTTTATATCCTTTCAAGTTTAAACATGTTTTGCTTTTTCTCCTAATCCTATCTCACAGCAACACATAAACCTACCAAATTAATTAGTGCATTGGCCAAAAAATCTCAAATTGGCAAACCTAAACCACTAGACATAATTGATGTTTCTGTCCAGTTTCAAACTGAAAGTGTGACATGAGGGTGTGAGTTTCACATGTGGGTAAATGAGGATCTGATATGAAGAAATTTTGTTGCCTCTCTTTGGCACAGCCCAAAAGTTTCTTGCTTGGCACTCAGCCCTGCCTTTCATGGGGATCTGCTGGCTTCCAGAAAGCACCAAAAATTGTTCTATGAGTGAAGTGAAATGGAGAACAGCACAACACACAGTGCTCTTCTGAAATGGTTCTGTTTGACACTAACTTAGTAAAGTGTAGCATTTTCTCTTTTTTGCTGTCACTAAAACGAAGCCTGCACCTCAGCAGATTTATACAGTGCACTGTGAGAGCTCTACACAGCTGCTTACCGAACATCAAAAAAAGCAGGTATTCACCAGCCCAAATGCTAGAAAGTGACGAGTGCAGTTCACAAAAACAATTACATCAATAGCACTCCTTGTTCCTTTTGTTCTCCAGAGAAGTGTGGAAGCTGGGGTTGGGGAACAGACACCCTCTGCATCTAAGAGAAAGAGAAAGAGAGACTGTTGCTATGGTGTGGAACTGCTTTTTCATAAATGTTTCAGTAAGGTCATGCCCTGCTTGATTAATTCCAAGAGTTCACATTCATCTACTGCCACACAGCCAGCTAACAGCAGATGTTCACAGAAGCCATTTCATGCTGACTTATAACCCTTCCATTTTTTTCTGTGGCTAATGTATCAGGATGGTTATATTCTGGGCACAGAAGTAACCAGTGCAAGTGCTGAAAGGCAGCCTCCATTGTGCCTTCAACTGTTTTTGCCTCACAGCAGCCTCAGCCAGCAACTAACTGGTAGCAGATTTTGCTCTCCCTGGACAACCACGTAGTGGTTTTCTAGTTCCCCTAGTGAAAATGTATCAGTGTGTGGACTTACTATCTTTTTTTCCATGTAATTATGTATGGTTGAAAGCAGCATGCTCTCAAACATAGGAATGACAGAGTTTCTGAGGAGGATAGGTATGCACAAAAAGGTATGCAAAGAAAGGATAATGAATAAAAGTCATTATTTTATATTCTATGCCCTCCTCACTTTTCTGTCTCTTACACAAGCATCAGGTTGCAAGTAATAAGGGCTAAGGGAAGGACCAGTAGAATTTGGGTTTGTTGTATGTTTTGGTGCACCATAGCCTGTGATGTCATGAGTGGAAGGAATACTTGTAGAACAAGCATTTCTGCTGCAGTGTAAGAGAGTAGAGCAGAGATAGTTGCAAATGGCAAACTAAAAATAAATTGATTCTGCTTCTAGATTTTTCATAAATTTTAAAAACATATGCTTCTGTCTAATTTATGCAGATTATTGCCATTAAGAAAAATTTTATTTGCCTATTTCTTAGCCATTTTTCAATTTTTTTTTCCTTGCCATTTTAATTTCATTTTTGAATCAAATTCAAGGGCAAAATCCTGAGATATGAATCTGACCAATTCAAACTAAACAAATGTTCACTCAGTTCCCACTGAGGAAATGAAATCATTTTAATGTGACTGTGTCTGGTAATCACAGCAGGTTAGTAGTACTCTAAGGTACTATGTCTTGACTTAAATATTTTGAAAAATAATGTCAGATGGAAAGATAAAATTATCAGTTTAGCTCATGTTTATGAAGAGATCATCTTCAAATTCCTTTTGTTATTATGATTTTTCTTCTGCAAAACTAGATTTCTGAAAATCAAACTATTTTAATTATAGAAAATTCCACCCTTCATTTGAATTATCTGTCCTGTCCTGTCTTGTCCTCTCTTGTCCTCTCCTCTCCTGTCCTCCCCTGTCCTGTCCTCTCCTCTCCTGTCCTGTCCTGTCCTGTCCTGTCCTGTCCTGTCCTGTCCTGTCCTGTCCTGTCCTGTCCTGTCCTGTCCT
>CM031878.1:27857304-27898275 GCA_018697195.1 Certhia americana | reverse complement strand
CTGGAGTTCATGCTCGTGCTCTTCTGTCCTCGAACTCTCCTCTCCTCGAGCTCTCCTCTCCTCGAACTCTCCTCTCCTCTCCTCGAACTCTCCTCTCCTCGAACTCTCCTCGAACTCTCCTCGAACTCTCCTCAACTCTCCTTGAACTCTCCTCTCCTCGAACTCTCCTCACATTTGGGCAAAGAGCAATGGTCAGTGATATGGGTGACTGAAATAAAGGTACACTATCTAGACAGCTCTGAGACAGACAAAAGTTTAAATAATAAAGCAAATTGATTTGTTTAATGAATTTGGCTGACTGAAGGTATCTGTAACACTGTAGCCATCAGGCAGGGGGGTGTTTCTTCCTCCTGTTACATCAAATCCAGTTGGCTGGGGAGCGTGGCTTAAAGAACAGGACAGGTAGGATGGACGAGGCTCCGAGCTGTTCTTTAATCCATTTCAGTGACCATGTGCTCTCTGGGCAGCACTCACAGGCTGCATGGCCTGGAGCTGTTCCCGGAGAGCACATGGTCCGAGAGCTGCAGCATCCAAAGACCTGGGGACGTGGCTAGCTTGGCCAGATAAGGGTTTACCTGGGGGGCAGATATACAATTGCAGCTATGGGGCAGGGGCTTGACCTTATAAGTCTAAGGTCCAAGCCTTCTGATCCTCAGAGTCCTAGGCCCACTCCTTGGTGCAGAAGATTTGTATCTGTCCTTTTATTTATTCCAGTTAATTGGACTGCTACAGGTATCTGTCCCAAACTTGCAAGTGTGGATTACTACAAGAGCCTTGACACAGTCTTTTCTCCTTACTGAGTTGAAGGGCATGCCAATAATCTTTTTTATGTAATTTCTTTACAGCCCATTATGCTGCTTGGTAAGGATTAATTCAGACAGGGGATCTGTGTATTTTCTAGAATGGAGCTCACACTGTTCTCCAATGGAAATAAATGCCCCAAACTAGCCCTGTCTACAACGAAAGCTTAGTTTCTTGCTCTGTGTTCATCACTAGAAGTTTTATCACCTTCAGGAACATAACTCTTGAGACAGGCCATGGGTGTCTGTTAACCTCAAGGTTGAAAACTCTTTAAATAAATAATCATTCTTTTAAAAATATTTCTTAAATTTAGTGGAAGTTGAAGCAAGAGAATTGGCCCAGTCCATCACACACTGTGCTTGTTTTTGTCAGCACATACTTGTAATCACTTATCAGTTCCTTATGCAAATTGAAGAAGCAGATGACAAAGACTACTTTCACAGCTGCCTTGTGGGGTCTTATGAAACCAACAGTAGTGGATGTCCATGAGTTCTGTAATTTTTTTCTTCCTTTTTTTTACTGCTTCTGGGCAAGGTTTACTTCAGCTGTCAAAAGCCAACAGCTCATAATAGTGGTGCATATAATTACAAGGAAAAAGTAATCTCATTTGAAAAAAAGCAGAGAAAAGTTGGATAATTAGGGGTGCAAAAGGATTTTTTTATTTAAAACTAGGTTTCATTTTCCATTAAGGTGTAATCCCTTCCTAGATGTTCTTGTATGTTTCCAATTATTTTAAGGGTGAAGAGCATATCTTTTTCTCTGTGCTACCATTTTCATGCACATCTTTCCTGAGTGCAGTTGTATCATACCTGCTATTTGTCATATAAACATAGTGTGAAGTGATGTGGTGAACTGTTAAGAGGTAGACAAAGGTTTGATCAATGTACAATCCTTTAAGTGTTTTCCTTAACTTGCATAACTATGTTTAATTATTTGATTTAGAATGTATGCACCATTTTGATGTGCTATGGTGACCAGTGTCAAGAGAAATTCCCTTCAGGAAGGGGCATTTCAGAGTCTGTGAGATCCTACAGGGAATTCAATGGCATTTTAATCTGAATTAGACATAGTTCTTGCAGAGAGGAATCTGAGCAAGCCTCCAGAAAACTGCTGATTCTTTTAGTAAATAAGACATTTTCCTGCTTTGCTATCATAGTTCTGTAAAGATTTTCTGATGGGAATTTGCAACTAAATTGTTTGATATAGAAGGTATTTGTATATTTTTAGATGAAAAAATGTCAGTTTAAATTCTGTATCAGGTTAAATACAAGCAATAGTAAGATTAATCTTTTTTTTATATCTGGTCTTTTGAAGATTAAAACCAATCCATGCATAATCCCTTGCTGCTGGCCAGAATGCATTTTTAAAATGTTCTTTTAATTATCTAAACACTAGGACTTGCACATTGTATAACATCATATGATCTTATCTAAAGTATTATTAATAGATTACTCTTTTAGAAAATGCAGGAAAATCCCTCTTTGTAATTTTCCTGCATGCTTCACTCTCTCTCTCCTCTATACATTTGAAAATTTGCATTCCTTGTTCATAGAAATAATATCAGCCCAGAATGGTTTGCATGTTCAGAGAGGATCTCAATACCACCACTGAATAAATTCTCACAAACAGAGCTCATTGGGACTTCCTGAATCTTTCTGATTTTCAAAGCTTTGATTATTTTTTTTTTTAATAGGGAAGATTGTCCTACAGTACAACTTTTTCTGACAATCTTTCCAGTTTCACTTTCATTTGTCCAACTCTTTAGGAGATCTGCTACAAGTTAAGTTTTTGTGTCAAAAAGATTGTCAGAAAGCCAGGGATCCCAGATGTCCATGTTCCCAAGCTCTGGGCAGCTCTACACTGTGTGCACAAAGTACTGTGTGTGTTTTCCAATGACTATGATTCTGTGACAAACTTACCTTCCATTTTTGCAAGAACTGGTATTTTTGACACTCTCTCTTGAAATCTGGGATTTCCATTCTCTTGCTGGGTTTCTTTTCCATTAATTATCACTACTCATTGGTCAAAATTAGTTTTAATATCTATTGTGGGACAGAAATCTTAATTTTCTGTCAGATTACTTTTGAATAGGGTGCTATAATTTATTTGATCCTCATCTCTGTGAGTTCTGCCATTCTCCCTCTTCTTCATGTCCAGAGGAAAGGATCCTGAAAAATACAGGTGTGTCAGCCTGACCTTGGTGCCTGGCAGGGTTATAGAGGAGGTAATCTTTAGTGAGATCAGACAGCACGTATCAGGTGACCAAGGGATCAGGCACTGCCAGCATGGACTGAGGAAGGGCAGATCCTGACTGACCAAACTGATCTCCTCCTCTGACCAGGTAACCTGCTCAGTAAATGTGGGGAAGGCTGTGGATGTTATCTTTTTGGGCTCCAGCAAGGCCTTTGACACTGTCTCCCACAGCACACTCCTGGAAAAGCTGTCAGCCCAGGGCTTGGACAGGAGCACTCTGTGCTGGGTTAGGAACTGTCTGGATGGCCGGGCCCAGAGAGTGGTGGTGAGCAGTGCTGCATCCAGCTGGGGGCCAGGCACCAGTGGTGTCCCCCAGGGGTCTGTGCTGGGGCCAGTTGTCTTCAAATATGCTTATCTATGATTTGGATGAAGAAGTTGAATGTACCCTCAGTAAATTAATGGACAACACCAGACAGGGTGGGACCACTGATCTGCTGGAGGGTAGAAAGGCTCTGCAGAGGGATCAATGGACCAAGAACATCAATAAGGTCAAGGGTCAGGTCCTGCACTTCAGCCAAACTTCAGGCAGAACTACAGGCTGGAAGAAAAGTGGCTGGAAAAATGTCTGGAGGGAAAGGACCTAGAGGTGCTGGTCAATAGCAGCTGAATATGAGACAGCCCATGCCCAGGTGGCCAAGAAGGCTGAGGTATAAAGAATAGTGTGGCAAGCAGGACCAGGGCAGGGATTGTCTCCCTGTATTCAGCACTGGTGAGACCACACCTCAAATCTTGTGTTCAGTTCTGGAGCCCTCACTGCAAGAAAGACAATGAAGTGCCAGAGCATGTCCAGAGAAGGGCAATGGAGCTGGTGAAAGACCTAGAGTGCACGTCCTGTGAGAAGTGGCTGAGGGAGCTGGGGGTGCTTAGCCTGGAGAAAAGGAGGCTTTTGTCCAAACACTCTCTACAACTGCCTGAAAAGAGGGTGTGGCCAGATGAGTGTCAGTCTATTCTCCCAGGTAACTGACAAGAGGACAAGAGGACACAGCCTCAAGCTCTGTCAGGGGAGGTTCAGGTTGGACACCAGGAAAAACATGTCCATGGAAAGGGTTGTTGAACATTGAAACAGACAGCTCAGGGGAGTGGTGGAGTTATCATCCCTGGAGGTGTTCAAAGAACAATTTGGCATGGCACCCAGTGCTGTGGTTTAATTGACAAGTTGATGTTTTTATAAAGGTTGGACACAAATGACTCCATGATTCTGTAACCTATTTGATGTAACATGAAGCTATCTCACTCTTTCTGGCATCTTGACTTTCTCAATTCTTTTTACATATTATTTACAGTTCAGGTTTATACCAAGATTTGACTGAGAAGTTAGCAATTCCTTTTGTACTATCCCTGAGATGAAGAAAAAACAGGATTTTTTTTACCACAGGAAGGACTCTGATCTTCAAAAATCCTTCATCTATGCTGCTATGTTATGCTGGTATTATTGAAGATCTACATGATTCGATTCAGAGTTCAGTGGATTTTCCTTGACATAGGTTTCTGTTTTTAGGAGAAATGAGCAATCATTCCTCTTGACCCAGTCAAATGCTTTCTTTATTTAGCCTTAACTCCCTATTCCTAAAATAGTTTGAAGAAGGTGTTACTTTTATTTCAGTACACTGACTGCAAAAGGCCTAAATGCACATAAAGTATCAGCACACAAAAATAAGTTTATACGCTGTCCATTTAGCATCATTTTTTAATATAAAATAATTTTTATATAGTTTTCCCAAAACCAGGTGTTCACATATTGTTCCAATCCATTTCATTTAAATGAGTAAATTCAATTTACATCAATTATTAAGTATCAACATATCTAAGAGTGGTGCAACTAAATCCAAATGAAGGTGCTCATCTTAATACTGATAGAAATTACTATGATTCTGTAGCTTGTTTTCTTTATGCTTTTTAAAATTTCAGATGCTAGGTTGTGTTTGAGAACTCACACAAAGAAGCTTAAATATGAAGAACTGCAATAGGAGAAAATCCAAGGACAAATGTGTAAATGTTTTGAATTCCTTTTATAAAAATCATGTTAATAAACCTGACAATACTTAAGAAGAGCAGGTTTTTTAAATTTAGAGCAAACTTGTTTAATTAAAAAAGTACATTCTTGCTTTTATCCACGTATGTAATCCAGCAAAGTCCTAACATGCAAATGGATAAAACTGACATTTTTTTGGACAAAATTCATCAGCCTGCCAATACATTTAATAAACCAATACGACACCAAAGGACAGGACAAATTTTGACTGTTTCTTCTATCAACTAGTAATTTTTTCCAATTCCATGTTTTTTATACATTAAAAAAAAGAAAAAAAAATTATTAGCAGAAGAAGGAGGAGTTCAAGAAGCCTATAGGAAGAGATTTACAAAATAAGTGCTGTTTGAGAATGTCCTTCTGAATTCTGAAAATTTTCAGTTTTCTGCATAAGGCCAATAAGAATGGTTTTCTGGACTGCTGGCAGGGAAAATATGTGCCTATATGCAGTTTTTTTCTCCTCAGATATTCTCATTCTTTATTAAATAATCAAATTTCTGCCATTCTAGCATCATCAACTGCCCACTTGTTGTGCCAGTGCCGTTTGTCAGAGGCTGGGCTTCCTAACAACATGTCACTTTCTTCCAGGATGGAAGAGCATGGATGTAAACAAATATAATGTTCTGTGACTTTTTGAAGCATTACAGTCAGAGATAAATGCTTACATGCTGTATTCAGGAAATGATGTGTCAACAACCCAGTGTGATTAACCTATTTGGACAAACCAAGAATTGGAGTTCATACAGTTCAATACATGGTTTACTGTTAAATTGACAGCACTGTGTGGAGATGCTGTCTGTACTGTTTGATGAGTACTGGTATAAACAAAATCTTAACCCCAAAGAACATGCAATCTAATGTGAAACAAAGAGACCATAAGCTATCACTGCGAACAGCAGGCATGAAGGAGAAAGTGTGGTAGCAAATCTGAATAGTTCTGTATAGTTTTGATACAGTCTGAATGAGTTTATTTTCTTTAGCTAACTAACTAACTAAATAAATAAATATAATCTCTGTCGGGCTGAGCTCGCCTAGTAACTGATTCCTTGCATACCTTGAAAGGACGATGTATATGTGCAGAGACTGAAAGCAGAATGTGATCTGGTATGGTTTGCCACATGAACTAATACCAGGAAAGAGAAAAGGAGACTATTATGTACTGAAGCACAAAGTTATGATCCCATTGAATACTCAGTCCCTCAGAGGCTTACCACCATGGATCTGAAGGGAAAAATAAACAAAAAAAATTATTAAGCAGAAAGATTATATTTGTGAAGAGCGTTGAAGGTGCAAATGAGACATTTGCATATGATGCTATGGAAAATGAGGAGATAATAAAGACATTCACATAGGAATAATATAGACTGACAAGCAAAAAGGATGTTCTTAGGTGATGCATTTTGAAGGGATTGAAAAGTTCCAACTTGCATAATGACATGTTAGTGATGAGCACTTTGAAGGTCAAAGCAACATTTTTTTCTGTGCACCTTCTGATGCCCATGAATTATCCTCAAACCAACAAATTCACCAGGGTTAAAATAAATTTCCTCAAGGTCAGCACACTCTGCAGATAGAATAACATACAGACTTCTTTGACTAATATGACCTCAAATTAGCACATTATGCAATCTATAAGAGACTGCATACTTAATGCACTGGAAGGAAAAACAGATTTAGTTTTTACATGATTAAATAAAGTCAAAATAAAACTGCTTTAGAGGAGTAAATAAATGATTCATTACTTTGTGTCTGTTATTTGTCAAAAGGCCAGGGAGATAATGACTTTGGATCTTCCTGCAAGGACCATCATTGTTTTTGGCAGCTATCATGTTCAGAGCTCGGCTTTATTTCGATGGATGCATGTGATGGCTGTATTTGTGTGTAGTGCAGCCCTGTAGGAGTAGATCTAAAGCACAGAACAGCCGCTGAAGACGATTCAATGCCCATGTAACAAGTACACAGGAGGATTTTTTTCAGGCTCCCTACTTGCTGCCTGTTCTAGTGTTTACATTGTCCACCAGCAACTTGAACAGATTGAGTGTGCTCCTGAACTGCCACTTCTGTTTTAGCCATGCCTGAAGGAAAAAGAGTTCATGTCCTTTATAACAGCTTGGTGATGAGGGCCAGAACACTGAATGATCCAGAGACCTGAGTCAAAAGTGTACCCAAGGTTACACCAAAGAACGGCATGCACAAGTACCATGCACAGAGATCCACTGAGGTGGAGCTGGCCGTCACTCCCTTATAGATGTTTTATTCCCTTCCCTATAGCTCCTACTACTTGCAAAATCTGCATAGCATCATAGCCCTTCTATCAAAATTCCTCTAGGCACAAGGCAGATCTCCTTGTTCCTTTAGAATATGTTATTATTAATGCTAATTTCACATTCCTGCACATGTTTGATGAAATTATTAAGAGAATCTTATAGACACTAGTTTTGGAAATAATTCAGACTTGCTGGAGATAAGCAGAAGCATGATAGACAGCATTATGCTACCAGAACTGGAAATCTGCTTGAAAAGGATTAAGGGGCAAATATTTCTTTTTAAACATGAAAATGGTAAGTGAAATGAATAGTAAGAACAAAATTTCAATTTTATGTACGTATAAAAATGAAATTCCAATTGCAACACTTGTACGAATACAAATTAAATCAAGTGGTAAGTGATGAACATTAGTTTCATCCAGATGGTCTCTATCACTGAGAAGTAATAAGACACAGAATGGAAGATAGGAATAGAGGAAGAATATTCTCTAAAAGCAATGACAGGATAGGGTCATATGCATATTTACTGGATTGTTAATTCATGAGGAAAAAGACAATCTTGAATTTAGGAAAGTCTCCATTCTTCATTCCCTGGTAGGACAAGGCTGTAGAAGCATCCCTTAGTAGTGTCCTCTTACTGTCCTTCAGGGACAGTAGCATGTCTCTCCATGTTCAAAGTCTGACCAGATGCTATAGTGCTGTTCAGATAGAAGTTCACAGGACATTATTCATTTTAACAGGAATTGGGAGAACTATATTAAAATTTGGGGTAGAAGAATTCTTTGAAATGTATGTAATTTTCTCAGCATCAGTGGGAACTGTATCCTGCTGATAGAATCTGGATCCTGAGTTATCAGACAGTGTGGCCCATTCTGTCTTTTTTTTGTTCTGCTTCTGCCCCTCATAGAATTATGTATCTTTCCATATTAAGGAAGCAAAGCTATCCACAAGGACCTGGACAAGCTCAAGAAGGCGATCCATGAGAGTCTCCTGAAGTTCAACAAGAACTTCAGGAGGAAGATTCTGCACCCAACTTGAGGCAATGTCAGACATGGCTGCAGACTGGGAGAAGACTTCCTTGAGAGTGGTCCTGCAGAGAAGGACTTTGGGGTTCTTCTGGATGAAAATCTGGACCTGAGCTGTTACAAAGGAGGACAGTGGAGTTTTACTAAATAAATATTCAATAAAATAAATATTCAATACAATCCACATCACTGTATGGGACAGGGGGCTTTTGGTTTTGTCAGGAAAGGCAACGGGCCTGGAGGCATTAGAGTGTGACTTTCTTTTGGCTAAGGCTGAAGAAAGGATAAGGGGCAGGGCTGGGGTCCCTGATTTGGAGGGATGTTGCAATGCCCACACCACCGATGATGCTGGTGTCCCCCACGATGGCGAGACGTGTACCAGCAGCACAGCTCCTGACGCAAATGGAATAGGTTTCCAGGTTTTTGTTTTGCCCTGTTCCCCATGGTTTGCCAGATCTGGGAGCATTAAACCCTGTGAAATAATTTGTCACAGTGTTTCTTTTTGTTCTCTCTAAGCCCATGTGGTCCAGCACCAGGGCTCCCTCCTTTCTAGTTTTGCTATAGGTGGTATCTTGCCACCTTGTTGTTAAGGCCATTTCTCTCTCTTGCATAATTTTCTTTTTATTGCTGTGTTTATTGCTATTTTCTGTAGTAAACTGTCACTCTAATGAATAATTGCTCTGAGGTTTTTTGGGTTTCTCCACTATGGAAAGGGGATGGTTCGAGCAGTTTTAAGCTCCCCACTGAGTTTTAACAACCATCACATGAGCCGACAGTGTGTGCTCCCAGCCCAGAGTGAAAACTGCATGTTGGATTGCACCAAAAGAAGTGTGACCAGCTGGCCAAGAGAGGTGATTCTGGCGATCTACTGTGACCTTTGAATCCCCATCTGGAGTGCTGCATCCAGGGTCCTAAGCACAAGAAAGAGCTGTTGGGGCAGATCCAGAAGAGGGCTGTGAGGATGAGAGGGCTGTTCCACCTCTCCTGTGAAAACAGGCTGGGAGATATGGGGTTGTTCAACTTGGTGAAGAAAAGACTTTGAGGGAAACCTTAAGCAGCCTTCTGCTACCTAAAGTTGGCTTAGAAGAAGGAGGGAGAGTGACTCTTTTACGTGGATTAATAGTTATACAACAAGGAGAAACAGTTTTAAACTAAAAGCTTAGAGGTTTAAATTAGGTGTCAGCAAAAAATTCTTTACTCAGAGTGTGATGAGACACTGGAACAGATTGCCCCAGGAAGCTGTGGATATCCCATCACTGAAGTGTACAACATCAGGTAGAATGGGGCTCTGAGCAACTTGGACTAATGGAAGGTGTCCCTGCCTAGGCAGGAATATTGGACTAGGTTACCTTTAAGCTCCTTTCCAGCACAGGCAGTTTTTTGATCCCGTGATGAATTGTGGATTTTCTTTAGTCTGACTTAAAATTTGTGTAAATTCTGGTTCTGAGATGATGTTACTTTTCCTTTATATTTTCATATACGCTTTCATTTAAAATATTATGGTAGTTTTATTTTAATGATATTATGAAACCAGATTTATTGTTGCTTTTCTTTCCCTGACAGCCTTTTCCCTTGGCACAATATCACATTATTTCTTCACTGCACAGTCTGTGATAAACATAGAAAATTCAAATAAAACAGAATAGGATAACAGAAAGAAAAAAAAGTAGATTTTAGTTTAATCTTCCAGTTGTACTCCTGCTCTTTCCACCTTCCATTTTATCATCGCCTTGCTATTCAGCCATTCTTGTCTCTGTTTTTCTCTCAGCCCTGTAAATAATCTTCAGCTCATCTCTCTCTCCTTTACACAGCACTGCTTTTTATCTCCTTGGTATTGCTTGATCCCAGCGTTGTAATAAAGCTCATCTAGGCTGATGAATTAAAGCATTAGTACATCTGACTGATGTTTACTCTCAAATAAAGTTATTTCTCCCATTTGCCCTTGCCACCACACCCTGTGCTTTTCCACTTAAATGAGGCTTAGCTTTGCATGGTTCTGCCCTTTCTCTGCAAATGTAAACTGGTGGTTTAAAGACATTCACAGCCTCAGAGTCTTAAAGAAGTTTTAATTTAGCTTTTATTAGGTGCTGGGCAGCATAGTGCCAGACTGTGTACACAGTTAAACAACAAGAGCTCTCTCAGGGGAGTATATTGTTGCAAGCTTCAACATCTATATGCAAATTAGCCTTTGAGTATTTGCTATCAGTTACAACAGAAATTTTCCACACAGGCAAGCCACTTTTTTCTATATCTTTCAAAAAAAAATAATACAAACCCTGATCTCAACGTACGCGGAAGTTAGAGAAATTGTATTTTGTTTAGGGATATTTTTAAGAGGCAAGCTATCCTAAAGCAGGGTTATATTACAGTTGCATAATATTGCTGAAAAAAGAAGAGAGAATGATGAAATCCTGCATCAGCATTGAAAGGAAATTACATTAAAAGACTGTTGCTATTTATCATATGGAAGATGAATCCTATACAAAGAACATTTGCATAAAATTTCTTAGGACTCTAAAATGCATCAGGTACCTTCCTCTAAAGGCTGTCCTAAACAGTTTTTCTGTAGATCTTGTGGATTCCTGGAGCTGAATCCCAGCAAAGGTCTCCCAATGACCAATGCTTACTTGACTGGTTTCCCTTGGAAGCTGAACAGATAAGCTGTATTATAGAACTCTGGGGGATGTGCCTTCCTCAGTTGCTTCAGAAAAGGTAAGCTCAGTTTCAAATAAATAATAATAAATAATAATAATAAAAATCAAATATTTTTGATTTCCATGCTACACATGTACTGTTGAAATTGACATCTCAGACCTCTGTAAAAGCTATCCACCTTACTCACACTGTATGGAAGCACTGCAATATGGAACAGGCATTGGTCTGTCATACACCATATTTCGAGCTGGCTGTTAGTAGAACTGCTTTTGTGTTTTTCTTTGTGTTTCCCTGTTGTGACAGTGTTTCTCATTTTGGTTTTTTTTCCTAGCTCTGTCCAATTTATGCAACAGAATAGTCACATCTTGTTGTAAAATGTAATCACCTTTTTCACATGGGGCAATGATGCACAAAAATAATTTTAATGATAAATAGATACCAGTTATGAATAATGACTCACCAGCAGTTTAAGAAGTGGTTCCAGTGCTTAAATTCATAAAGGAACGATGCCTTTAAATACTTGAATTCTGAGAAATGCATCAATGCTTATTTACTGTCTTGAGCAAGGTCTTAATATTTTCGCTTACATCTTTTCTCTGTTTGAAAAAAAGCCAGTGTCTATCTTATCCCTGTTCTGCTTCCTCTCATGTCCCTGCATATATTACAGATCCAGTGGTGTGTTTCACAGCTTGCTGTGAGCTGAGCATCACCTTGCAATTTGCTCATAGAAGAAGGGGACATAGGGGACATAGGAAAAATGTGCCAATGTGAAATTTTAGAACTTGAGGATTTTGAGGGATAAGGAGGTTGTGTGCAGGATGGGCCAAGTGGATGCAAATATGCCCACTTTACTGTCCAGGAGCCGTGCACTTAGATTTTCTAATGTGGTAGGTTATTGGCTCAGTAATCACAGGCCTAGCGGTACTTATAGTTACAGCTTACTTTCAGGACGTCTATTTTACCCTTGGCTACAAAATGATCCTGCAAGACATGTTAGATGCATGGCAGGGAGGTATACTCTTGGATCCACGCTGCAGGATTGAGCCAGTCAGTGCATGAATAGAATGTATTTGGGTTAGAATGTGGGCTCAGACATTCATTCAAAACAAAATACAGACCTGCCATGTGTTGTGTTTGCTCCTAAAAGGTAATGTTCTCCTTTGACAGAGTAGTGTTTTTATTGAAATGTGTCTAAAAATAACCCTGTTGGAATAAGAGGCAGCTCTGAAGTGCCTTGGCTCTGGCTCCATACCCAAAGTTTTCCAGTGTTTGAGGATTGTAGAGTGCATGAACTTGAGTCAGTCCATCATCAATGAAAAAAAATTGTATAGCTGTAATGCTAAAAAGATAAAAAATATATGCTCCAGATAAAAAGTCTGAAGCTGAATTTTGTGGCTGTTTTCCTGGGAAGCCTGTATTTGCTCTGTATGGTGTGTGATTGACACTGAGCCTTATTTCTAAATGGGCCTGTCCTTTCAAACAGAACTGTGGATTCTAACTGATAGTTGTCCACAGAGAGCATTAGAATGTAGCTAATCATGTAATATTTTATACTTCAAGACAGTTTTTGGCAACTTCCTGAACCCACTACTAGCCTTCTGAGAATAGCGTGCTCTACTATATACGTGACATCCACTTAGAAACTTCCCCATTCAATGGGCAGGATTTTTCTTGAAAACCCTTGAGGGATCCATTTTCCCAAGCATCCATGACCACATTATTGAGTACAAAACTTAAAAACCACTTGTACATACTAATTTAAACACTTAAGATACAGCGTCATTGAATTGTGCGCAAATCATGTCACTTCCCTATGTGAGTGTCCACTCTTATCCTGCTGTTTGTTTTGCTGCCCAAATGGCAAGCCCATTTAAATTTGCCGTGGTGTGATGACTTAGAGGATGTATGTGCACTTCATATTTTACAGTTCGTGTTTATGAAATACACATACACTGTGTCATATGTAAAGCCCTCACTCTGTAGTGCATCTTGGGACGAGAAGGTGAAGTGACATTCACAGTTTTGACTGTGAACAGATTGTTGGCTGAGGAGTGTGAAAACTTGGAACATTTTTATCTGCATTTACTTAGGGAGAAAAAGGAGCGATAGTGTTTTGGGTACAGAGCAAGGAATTGGTTTGAAGATGCATCCTTCTGCCAAGCACAGGGACAAGGAGAACCGTCCAGGTAGTTAACAAAGGCAGTTGGTGAAAATGTCCTGCTCTTCTAACAGAGATATTCTTTTCAATTGTTATAATAATATATGAAGGAGAACCTGCACATCATGATGGTCTAAAAATCCTTGTGCCCAACAGACAGAAAGAATAACAGTGTGCAGTGAATTTGAGGAAAAGGGTGATATCAGAACTAACACCTTACTTCAGACCTGTGTATGTTGTGTAAAACTCTGTTCATTGCATTCTTCAGATGGCAGGCATCTGAGAGAGAGTATACACAGAGGGAGGGCTGTAGAAGTGTCTAAGCACTTGTGCAGTCTGCCCAGGATGTGTAAGTGCTCCAACAGCAGTTCATAATTGTTTTACAGAATAGCTAAGCCTAGGGAACATACCCAAGAAGTCAAAACCAAAGAGAACATCCACGCAGAAAAATTATTTTTATTTTGCTCACCAGTACAGAATAGTAAGACCTAAGCATGGGACTAATGAAAGTCTGTCTCAGAGACTTCAATCAGAAGTGCAAGGGGCTCTGTCATGTCAGGTTTGAGCAAGGCTGAACTCTGTGATGCCCTGATTTCAGTCAGAGGTTTGCAAAATACAAATGATGGATAGTGTGAGAGTCTCCTGGAGCAGCTGGTGACTGTCAGAAAGCCATGGATTACACAACTTCTGCTATATTTGTTTCCAGAGCAACATCTGGAAAATGGGTGCCCAGACAATAGAGTAGGTAGAATGAGTGGATACTCATTTGGAGAATGCTATTGCTGTTATACAATTCAAATTTAAATGCAAACTCTAAACTTAAATCCTACTGGCAGAAACACAAAGAAGAACCTCTTCAGCAGAGCTGAGAGATATTTTTATCCTTGTTTTCAGAGAAAGCATGATAGCTCTTTTTTACTGCTCTTCCCCCTGCCATTTTTCCTTGGTGTTTTGTGAGATTATGTTGATTTCACATTGTTGTAACACCAGGCATCAGGCACTTGCACAGCTGGACACCCTCTCCCCTCTATCATCTTTATTCTAGTTCACAACAATAAACAGGAAAAGTATTCTGTGCATAAGTTCAAGGCAGAATTATCTTTCTTTTCCTTGAATGCCGCAGGTAGGAAACTGTATCAGGGGGAGGTAATCTGGCAAGAAAGCAAATTCTGTCTTCTACCAAGGTAGGTTGCTGGCTTGAGTGCACGTAAATGAATACTGAGAGGGAGAAAGGACTATTTCCATCATGTTTTTCTCCTTTAAGACAGTTGAGTCTGATTCATATGTTCTGCTATGCTTTTGGAGATGTCAATCCAACAGCATGGGGATGGCGAAGGGGCACCCCAGGAAATCAAAGCAAATTCAATTATCTATCTGCTGACAATGACAAAACCATTTCATTCCTCAGCTCTTCACAGAATGTGAGGGGGGAAAGATTAAAAGCGTGAACATTTTTAATGAGTGCAATTATTGAATCATCAGTCACACAGTCCATCTGCTTCCGAGTGTTCCAGTGACTGGAGAAAGACTAAAATACTGCATTGCCTTTTTGCATTCATATAATCATATAAATATTCTTTAAGAAAAAGCTAATCATTTTCATATATCATGGCCATCATTTCAAATAACTTGCTGCTCCCCTTTGACTTACTTCCTTTTATTAATCACTAATTTTTTTGACACAATGATGGTGGAAATATCTTGGCAGATGCATGGCTAACAGCTAATCCCATGACATTAAATACAGAATCATGTAATATTCAATTCGAGAGATAAACTAATGTAAAATTTATCTCAAAGGTCCCATTTAGTCTGGAGGTTAGTGAGTAGAATAAACTTCCCACTGCAGTAAGAAAAAAATTAGAGGCTGTGTTGGATCTAAAATTCCTTTCTCACAGCGTTATCAATCCACTTGGTACACAGATCTGAGTATGAAAGCATGTCAGGAAAGAGCCAAAACTTATTCAATAGAATATGAAAACCTTTGCAAATAGTCAGGACAGATAGAGGAGGAAAGGTTCAGATAAATGCCTGAACCTGAGAAACAGCGACAGAACTATAAATCTGTTTTGGCTGTGGTATCCTAAAATCTATCCCAGAATGGCAGGGAAAGTAGAGATTTGGATCTGAAGCTACTAGGAGGCTTTGCTATGTGCTAACTTATTATTATGTTGGGATTTGTGCTACAAGCATGTGGTGGAATAAAAAGGACGATTTTGTGCAAGGAATGTTTTCTGGAATTGCAAATAAATGCCACATTTTGCAGAGATGTCCTTTGTCTACCTCTTTTCAGCTTTCCTCTGCAATACCCAGCTGAGAATTGCCCAGATACAGTAATGTGCACAACTATGAGACATATTATTTGAGAAATTTCTGACTTTGCCACAGGCATCAACATCAGAAGATTCTAAAGTCTGAACTCTAAAAAAACTTACTTCATATTGGGTGTTGCAAACAATATAGAGTAGGTTTTTTGTGGACAGCACAACATAACAAAATAACACTTCTTGTTCCCTTCTTGAATCTGGAAATACCATTTTTGTAACACAGCACAGTTTGAAAACAAAGTTTAATTTCAAAGTATGAAAGTCACAGTAACTGATGGATGCAAGTTATTTTCCCCAATAAATTAGATCCTTTTAATTATGCAATGGGTCTAGTATAATATTAATACCAGTATTTGAGCTAAATCCAGGAGGATTTTATGAATGGTGGTGAAATCTCATTGTGGTTGTTCTGGCATGATAAGGTGAGCTATTGTTTTAAGTTTTATATTTTATATTGTTAAGCTATACTCACTCCATTAAATAATTATTCATTATTGTTTCAGATTAAAAATTTATCTAATCAGCCAAGATCAAAAAAAAAAACCAATGGGCCATAATGTAATCATGGCATCTAGGTTATGCCTACTCATTATGCTGTTTACTTTTTACTTTTCTCCCAGTTAACATTAAGCCATAGTCACAGCAATAATTTTTGCTATCAGATAAAACAACATTATATAAATAAGTAAGCCTTGAATTGGCAATTTGTTCTTTTTGTAGGAATGAATTAGATACTGGATTACCTTTCTTTTCAGTTTTAAATATAGGGACTCACTGAACCACATCTCTGTGCAGAAGTATGGCTCCATGTTCACAGTTCCATGCTTTAGTAATTTAAAAGCAATCAGTAATCTCTTGCATCTCTAAGAAAGTAATCAGTGACATGTAGGAGATTATTGTTAGAATCCAGTGACTGGTGCTAGATTGATTGGGGGTTTGTTTGTTTGTTTGACTTTTTTTGTTTGGGTTTGGTTTTTTTTTAATCCATCCCTTCAATTTTGACAGCTCTGCTTAATGACTGACAGTAAATGGGGTTTGTGCTGTGTCAGGTGCTCAGGAAAGGGCTCTGGCAAGGAAGATTTGGCTTATCACATTGCAACTGAACATCCTGATCCAGCAGACATCCAGAGCAGTAAATAGCATTGCAGCAGGGACTTACTCCTTTCGTTTCAATGAGAGCTCTTACTCACATGTGTGTTTAATTTCTAAAGTGCCAATCTTGCTCCTGCAGTTTCCTGAGAACGCCTAGGCAGATATCCCTCAGTAAGCAAGGGCAGAAGTAATTTAATGCCTCTTTGTGTATTAATAAATTCATCCTTGGAACAATAATTATTGTTTTATACTTACATCCTACCACAGATTAGATAAATGCCTCACCAAAAAAGCATAGAGATTTTACCTTCAATAAGCTTGAACTCTGGAACATGGAAGCAGAAAAAGGAATAAAGGAAAGAATAGGGAAGAGATAGAACACAGTGACACATAATATTCTCTGACAAGGCAAAAACAAAATGGTAAAGCTTGATTTAACTGTTATGTTTTTTGCAGTCTTCAGGGCAGACTACAGGATGAGACTTTTCAGGATGAATTTGACTGAGATGAATGTGGGGCCCTGGCAAATTGGTTTGGGGATGCAGTTCAAGGAATTAAAAGCAGAGGGAAAAGACAACAGGAGAATTGTAAGAAGGGATGATTTGGATATCTGTGTGATAAAAAACAGAGAAATGAAAAAATGGCAGAAATGTTAAACATCTAAATGCCTAGGAGCATGCAAAAAATTTGAATTCTGCAGAAATCATCCCTAAATGAGAATAGAGAAGAACTTCCTAATCTGATAAATGAAACAGGATGGTTTTAACTGAGGAACCTGAAGTAAAACGTGTGACGATCACAGCAGAAGCTGTCAGGCCCAAACCAAGCAAATGCTTCCTGTAGAGAGATAGGCACCCTTCTGCCTGATGAGGGGAGAGTTGCAGCATTGCTGTCACTCAGGAGGGAGGAGGAAAGAGGACAGACACAGAAAGGAACAGTAGATAGTGAAGCTGCTGACACCAAAATAGAGAACGGAGTGTTCTGAAGAAAGCACACTGAGAAGCTGAGTTTCAAACCACTCTGACTTCTAGATGTCAGCAAGTAATTTAAAATGGCGTGTTCATTGAGACAAGAACATCTAGGGGTCTACAGCGTACTCAGGAAAGGAGAGGCAGAATTTAGAGTTACTAAATTAAAAAAAACAGAGACACTGAATTCTGCTGAGCAGCTGAAATGAGATGTAGTTTTGATAAGGATGGACTAATTGTTGGTCTAGTGTCATAGACTGAAGTTCAGATATTGTCTCTGCACTTAGAAATAGTGGTAAAGCTTTGCACTGAGATTTAAAGATACTTGGAACTAAAATTTGTAAAAGCTCATTAAGGAGCAGAAAAGAAGTAAAAACCAAAAGCAAAGCATTGTCTTTCAAAACAGTTGTGGGAATTGTGAGAAGTAGCAATAGCTGCTTACTATAACATATGCTCATTTAGGACAGTTTTACGACCTTGTATCCCAGAGCATTGGGCCAAATAAAGGTCAGTGCTTTACTAAAATTTTCTTACTGTGAAACTTGGCCCAAAGAGCTCGAAGACTGAAGAACAAGACAAAATGTATATGTGTGGCAAGCAATCTACCTTCAATTTGTAAGGAAGGCCAACAAAATTAGAAGGATTAAACCCTGACCATATTGTATGCAGTGGCAGACTTCCCGTTGACGAACACAGTATGCAGGAGCTATTAGCAATCACAGGAATCACAGCTAATCTCCTGACTCACCATGATCACAGGCATATTTCTGTAGGCTGTCTGGCAAATGCAGGCAGCAATAACCTGATGTTAGCTCAGCCTCTTTAATATGACTTCCAGAATTTCTGTTCAACATACCACATTTGGTCCTGACAGGATTGCACCTCCCACTGAATTCAGAACTTACTGTGGTTAACTGCATTAGGGTTTTTTTTCCAAATGAGTTTTCAATTAAAAAAGCACCAAACACTCTCTTAAAAATAACTTGTTATCCGAAGTTAACTGCTGGGTATTTCTGGTTAAAAAAGCCCAAACAACAAAATGTTTACATAGTCAGAGAAGTGTACTGTTACTTACAATATTTTCTACATAAGTTATTATCTGAAGCACACTCTGGATAGCTATCACTGAAAAGTTGTCGGAAGAGTATTTCTAGGTCATTCTGGGATGAGACACAATTTTACATGTTTTCAATTTCTGACCCTTCCAAACCTTTGTTTTATAACAAGAAAGCAGTAACTTACAATCCATATGTAGCCTAGCAGTATATTCGATGATAGAGTAATATCCATAGCACTGTATTTGATGGTAGAATAATATTAATTGAAATGGGTGAGACAGAAGGGAGGAAAAGTAGGGGGAAAAAAAAGAAATGGGTTTTTTTGAAGTGTAAGGGAAGGAATAGAGAACATTAACAAAGAATGTAATTTAATACCTAATCAATTTACTGATTGGATTTTCCATGAGATTAACTTTGAGTCCAGAATGAATTGCTCTGATCTTGGAAGCTGCTATAATGGCTAGCAAGCAGTAGTATAAGCCTATAGTGATAAGAAAATAATAATAATAATGTCAGAGACTTCAAACAGCTACAATATTTAATTAAATGTGTTCAAATAACATTATGGTTGGATGTCAACCCACAAAAGCAAGAAGATTTTGAAGTAAGCCTGCCAGAGCACTGTCCAACCATCTTCATTTGCTGATACAATGCAACAGATGTTCCTCCCAGGGTGGTGAAACACCACATAGGGGCACGTTCTGCCCCCCAGTGAGCACATCTGATTCCTTTTGGTTTCCATATCCTTGTCATACGTGTTTCTAAAACAATCAATACAAGTGTCTGAGCATTTCATGCTTTATAAAATAACCCAGATATTATGGTTGTGGTCTTTGGCTGAGGAAAGGTGTCAGGCAAGACTGGCTCTTGGAAGGTACCTTGGGAGGCTCTTTGATCTTGGCAATGAAGCACTCTACAAAAAAAGAGACAATTACATGCAGCTGTGGACTGGACACTCCTTCATTCCCAGTCTTCCTTTTGCCAAGATGAAGGAAACCTGCTGGCTTACTTTTCAGTGGTATTTGATAGTACTAATGCAGGAAACAGGACCTGTGTGTTCATCCACAGACATGATGCTGGGGTTGTTAAGGTTCTATATCTGCATATAGCATTTCGACTGACTGTAGGGTTTGTTCGTTCTTCTGTCATACTCCCTGTTTTGTTTACTTTCTTTCTGGGCTTTCATCAAACCAAGTGCAGCACAATACATCTGAGAGAATCTTATTTTCCCAAGTAAGTAATCAGGAGCTACTTGTTCTGCAGGGCAGAGGGAGAAAAGGTCTGGTGAAACTCCTTTTGTTGTGTCTTTTGAACAAAGACAGGCTGCTATAGCTTATCTTGCAGGCTGTGTGCTGGGACTCTGCTTGTTGTGAGACCTGTTCAAGTCACAGTAAGAGCAGACTCCCTCTGCCTTGTCTCTGAGCTTATGATCCTCTAGTCACTTTGGCAATTGTATAGCCTGGTGCGTGCAAGCTTTGAATGACTTCCCCTTTTAAAAGTCCCCAAAATAGCTGGATTACAAAAATGGAGACATGTTTGTATCTTTCACTATATTTATTTGCTCTTAAAAACTGAGACCATAAGCATTACATCTATTTACATGAATCAATCTCTAAAAATAGAGGGAGATATCCCAGAGTGCTACTCCTACTAGTCTGAAGTCAGCAAATGGGGATGAGTTTTTGCCTCTGTACTGAGCAGTGATAGAATCCTTTTGATTCCTGAAGCTGTCCTGAGAGGAATCACCCTTGACAGTATGTGCTGGCCAATAGGACCAAGTTGAAATAGTTTTCATAAGAAATCACTAGAGGAGACCTCAAAAATAATAGGCAAGGAGGAGAAGGAGAGGGAGAGGGAGAGGGAGAGGGAGTCCCTCCCTCCCTTCCCTTCCCTTCCCTTCCCGTCCATTCACTTCCATTCCCTTCCCTTCCCTTCCTTCTTCCTTCCCTTCCCCCCTGACCTTTCCCTTCCCTTCCTTCCTTCCCTTCCTTCCCCTTCCCTTACATTCCCTGCACTTCCTTCCCTTCCTTTCTTTCCTTCCTTTCCTTTCCTCTCCCTCGTCGCCAACCTCTCCTTCAACTCTCCCTCCTCTCTTCTCTCCTCTCCTCTCTTCTTCTCTCTCTTCTCTTCTCTCATTCTTTCGTTTCTCTTCTCTTCTCTTCTTTATCTTCTCTCTTCTCCTTCTCTTCTATTCTCTTCTCTCTCTTATCTTCTCTTCTCTTTCCTTTATTCTCTTTCTTCTTCTCTATCTTTCTTCTCTCTTCTAGTACTCTTCTTCTTCTCTTCTCTGCTTCTCTTACTCTTATCTTCTCTTCTCTTCTCTTCTTCTTTCTCTTCTCTTCTCTTCTCTCTCTTCTATTCTCTTTCTCTTCTCTGCTCTTTCTTCTCTTCTCTTCTCTTCTCTTTTCATAAATTTTTATGCGCTGGGGATGCCCGGGATGCCGGGGACAAAACATTATTTGTGATTCATGTTTACAAGTGACAAGAATGGCCACCAATTCAACATGATTTTATTGTACAAAACAATTGAGTATGGGTTTTTTCCATTATGTGCTTTCTTGGAGATGTTACAGGGCAAGTGCTCCCTTCATATTTGAGACTATGCTGGTGGAAAACAATATGTTGAAACTTGCAGCAAATTAATGAAGAAAAAGCCTAACATGCATTGAAAAGAGGTGTTTAAAATAGCAACATAAAAAGTCCATACTTGGGCGGCACTTGAATGATATACAAAAGGAACAACCTCTTCCTGATAAACCCAGTGGATGATCACACTCCTCAGGACTGTGTACCTGCTTTTTACACTTACCTGTGTACGTATATACATATATATATATAAGCATGTTTATGTATACTTGCTATGTCAGAGCCATGGCCTCTGACACGTTCCTACACAAAAGGATAGCGCACAGATGTCTGCCAGCATCTGTGTGTTCATAGGCTTAACAGGTCAGCTCCTCTTTACTAACCTGCACATTTTTTTTCCTCCAGTTAGACACAACTGAGAGGACAGCCGTGCCCTGCAGGCTGCAAGACAGCCCCAGGATGTGAAAGCAATTGTGTAAGAGCAACTTGTTTACCAGGATTCCAGCCCTCACAAGAGATGGCAGCAACTACAGTAGCAAGAACAGCAGCAACAGCACTGTTAACAGGAAATCCAGCTGTGCTTTCCACAGCTGGGATGTTTGATTGGAGCACATCCAATCACTCAGGAGTGACTGAATCAGCTTGCATGGATGATACTGCTCCTGAGGGTGCACAACAGACCTGGTCAGAGCTGTAGGGCTGTGACATGGGTGGTCCTCAGGGACAGCTCCTTGAGGCTGGCTGTGAAGAAGGCTTCTCTGCAATCTTGTTTTGTTTCTCATTCCTTTTGCAAAAAGTGAACAAAACCCATTAGTCCCTCTGAGACAGCCTGGAGGAGCAGGCTGGGCATGCTGCCTGTTCACCTGCAGGCAGAGACACCACACAGGAAACACAGTAGGTTTCTGTCTCCAAGAAGATTCAAGGAGCTTGTGGGTCTTTTCCTTGACATTTCTGTTTGCTCGACAGGAACCAGCATTTCACAATATTTTCTTCCTCTGTCATATAGTATAGCCTACTCATGTACTGATAACCCTTCAAGTTCTTAATGCGAAACAGCTAACTTTCAGAATCAGGTCAGTGTTACCTTGTTTACTTACTCTGATAGGTCAATTCTAGATAAAATGAATGCTGATCTCATCTTTCCTCTCCTAAAAAAAAAAAAAAAAAAAACAAACCAACAAAAAACCCAAAAAAACAAATCAAACCAAAACAAAAACTAACAAAAAACCCCAACAGACAAACAAAAACAAAGCAAAAACAGAATAAAACAAAACAAAAACAAAACAAAACAAAACAAAACAAGACAAAAAAAACTCCAATAAAACCAACAACAGCAAACCCTTGAACCTTTTCCAGATGCTGAAAATCATCATTTCATGCTATATTTTTCAGACCGTTTTTTATTCTGATGTGTCTGAAACAGGTATTGGAATATTAGACTGCACCTGATATTTGTAATTTCTGTTCACGAAACTTAAAAATATCCCAGTGTTATTCCTGAGAAGTTTCTAGTCCATTCTTTATAGAATGTAAAGCAAACATTTGTCCCTCTTTCAGTGTCTTTGTGTTTCTCATCACCTTAACAGCAGAAATGACTGGTGAGATAGACAAATAATTATCTTCAGTTTTTATAAGTAAATATAACTACATCCTTACATCATTTTCTTAAGGAAACTGCCTTTAGTTCAGATACTTTTGTCTCTATCTTGTTTATTCTGTTTTGGTTTTTATGAATGAGATGAATCTGGTTAATCCAGAGTCTGTAGTTCCAAGTTCTTATTCTCTATTTCTTGATAAAATTATTCATGTCTTAGGATTACATGTTTTTCTGTGTCTTGATTTTCCCATTTTACCTTTAGAAAAAAATGTAGTTTGCTGCCTTAAACTACACCTGGAATTTATTGATGATAAATGGATCCAGATAGGAAGAAAACTGACAGAAATACATTGCACAAAGGAAGATGTGGAACAATGCTTCAAGAAATATTTAAGAAAAGCAGGTGTTTCCCATCTCCTTTCATTGCAAATATATTGTAGATCCTCTACCAAAACAAAAAGTGGTAAAAATATCCAGCAGCTTAATCTATAGCTTAAAAATGCTTCTCCTGTTTGGCAGCTGAAGGAATGGTAGAAAATTTAACAATTTGCTCTGAGGCTCTAAAAACTAACTCACAGCACTTAAAAGTAAATATTTCTACTTGATACATAATATTTTACTATTGATGGATTGTTAGGACAAGAACTTCTGACTTTGGGATCCAGTGGAAATAGTGAAGATAAATCAAACTGTCATGCCTGAGAAATTAAAATAGGTTAGGATTATTAATATGATGTAATTTATCAATTGGCAATAAACATCTCAGCATCATCAAATTTAAAAGAAATGCTCTGAATAGTCAGGATGATCACTATCTCTAGCTATAGAAGATGTTTAATAAAGTTTCTCCAATGCTTAACAATATCTAGTGTGTTTAATGTTTAATACCATTTAGAGCTGAATAATGAGACAAATCCTACTTAATAACAATAAAGTGTCATTGCACATTTATTACCACTGTAAATTTAAATTATAAAGCATCAGAGTTTATCTTATAGCTTTACCTTTTAAATGACAGAATCTTGTAATAATCAATATTTAATTAACTTATAATTACTCACAAAAACTGCCTCCTAAATATGAGTTAAATGACTCTTTGAGGAATTTTAAGCATTATTCATTTCTCTGGTCAGGTCCATTTTTCTGCTTTACCACCAAAACTTATGCCTAATCATGCTGAAGCTAACTGGATAATATATATATTCCTTATATATTATATATATATTTATGTTACTAAAATAAAACCTGGTCATATTAAAGTAATAGTAATATTTTACAAATATTTTATCAAATATTTCATTACTTTGCAGATGATGAAATCTCTTTTTTATTTTGTATCTGCATATATTGTTACATAATGTCCTGAAATTTGTTTAGAGTGAATTGAAACAGTATGTATTTGTATATTTCTCAAATAATGAAAAGTATAAATAGAGGTCCTCACCTCATACATTTTTTATTTAGTTCAGTGAGTACTTACCTAAATGTGATTCTCTGGGGCTGATTCATCAGCTTTCTAATGAACAATGTCACTTTAATGGATAAAGTCTCTGCTGAATAAGTGACACAACTTTGCCAGTCATAAGCTAAAAAGGAAAGTAAATTTAAAAGATATGTCTAGAAGACATTCTTGATAGAATAACCATGGTCTGCAAAGGCTGTTTTTCTCAGTTCTTGAGGGATTTGTAACCTAACCAACAGATGAGAATTGCAGTAGTTCATAGATTTCAAATTAAATTTAAGTCTCAACATTGTATAAACATAAAGCCTTTAACTTAAGTTACGTGATCTATTGATAATAAACTTGTGAACATTTTGTACGTCCTTATTGTCTCAATAATATTCTCCAAGCATGAACCAAACTTCTAGGGGGAGGCTTTCTTTCATTTGTATGTACCAGCATCATACATGTCTTAGTCCCCAAGATTTGAAAACATCATGTTTGAGTTGGCCCAACAGATGTTCCAAGGAAAAATTGTTATAGGCATTTGCTTTGAATTTAGTATTGCTGCCTTTGGTTTTTAAGGTAAAATCTCCCCAAAATTTATTTGTAGTGTATGATAGAATTTGGGATATATCAAGTCTGCAGTCCATCACTGCAATAGAAAAGTGAGTCTTTTGGGTCATTTCCACTAAAATGGAAAAGGCAGGCAAAAATCTACAAGGCTCAGCAGACTGAGACATAGATGTATTAAGGGAAGCAATAAGGAAAAAGAATGTGCCAAGATGCTCAGAAGATATGGTGACATAAACAGAAGTTGAAAACTGACAGACAAGCACATCAGCATACATAACAAAAACTGTTCTCAGAAAGTCAGGGAAATTGCTTGGAGAAGATTTTTAAGATGGCATCTGAAACACAATGAGTTAAGCACAGTCTGTATTTCACTGAGCTTCTTCAGCCAAGTAGAATTACCACATTAAAAAAAAAAAAAAAAAAACAAAAAAAAAACCAAAAACAAAAAACCCAACAAAACAAAACCTGACCCTAGTAGCACAGATTCATTGCCTGGTAGGAAAAATAATTGATCTTCAAGGAGAAAATAAACAGGTGGCTGTAGTGGCTTGCACAGGATAGGAATAGGTATGTGATTTTAAAATACTTCAGATAAGTAGAGGAAGCCAATGCAAAACCACAGATGATAATGGCATGGTATGCTTTCTCTTATTTTGCAGAGCATCATCCTGGACTTACTTAAATTTTAGAGACAGGATTTAGGAAGATCATAAAAATAAAATTGCTGTCACTGACAGGGGAAAAATTATTACAGATTTTAATGGTGACAGAAGTTAAGCTTCAGTAAACCCCAAGAAAAATATTGGAGAAGCTTCTGAAAGAAAAAGTGCTTTATAGCTGGGCTGAGGACAACCTGAATAAATTACAGGTTCAAGCAGTGATGTCACAGTCAGACACGTAATCCTTAGAAAACATTTCCTAGGATCCTTCTGATGAAAATCCTGCGATTTTAAATCCACATAAAAAATTATGTGATTGCTAGAATTGAGGTTACCCAAGACTATCTGTGGCTACTGTTAGAATCAGTTGTTGGCTATTTTTTATGAAGGAAGAAAAAGACAACGTTTTAGCACCCAATAATCATGCAAGAGAATTTCTTTGCACAAGTTCATCTGTATTTTTTTATGCTGAACAATCAGAACTTCACCAAAGCAAAACTTATACAAGTCTTTCCCAAGATTCATAACTAGCGTATGGAGTTAAATGGTTTGCCCATTTGGGAACTTGTCCTAAAGCCTTATTAAAAGAAGGTACTCTTCCAAGAGTCACTGAAGGTTCACACTGCAGAATATAAAAGAATCACAGGACTTTGCACATGTATTTTTTAAGACTTGCATTCAATATCTACATGAAGTCTTCATAAAACAACAATTTGCATCAATTCATAGCCTTTCTAAAGAGACACTGATGGAGAGCTACAGTTAAGGTGGGGCTGGAGAGAGGAGAGGAGAACAAAACTCATAGACATAAAGTGACTAAAATTTAAAGAATGTCATTATCTTCCAGCAGAGGAAATACAATTAATTCCAAAGACATACTTCAACTATGACGTGACAAAATACAAGAGAAAAACATTTTAAACTAAAAGCAACCTAATAATCATTCCTGACACTATTACTCTATGTAATTTTGACAGAAACAGCACACTTGGCAGCTACACATTACAGGAAGCACCTGAATGACATTCACAATATATGATTAGCTGAAAAGCATGTTTCCTGCTGGGTTAGAAGAGTTTGTTTTGTTCTGTTTGACACAATATTTAAAATTTGTGAATGCTGAAACATACCCTCAGAATTAGCAAAGAGAAAGAATTGTGAAAGAGAAGGGTAGAAGGGAAAGGGCTATTACAATTTTAATTTGGTGGAAAAGAGATGGGAAAAAGAACGGAAAAAGCAAAATAAGAAGGGCTGACTTACGCAGTCTTTATTCTCATTCTAAATGTATGAGAAGATACATAGTGTGTCCCTTTCCTTGTTAGCAGCTCACACAGATGTTTATGTGAACTGAAGTTTAAAAATCATTTCACTGCATCTTCCATAACATTCTCTAAGTTAATTATGTACAAAACACACACAGGCACATAAAGCAAGCTATTAAAAATTTTAAAAGTTAAAAAGGTAAAAAAAAAAAAAAAAGAAAAAACAGGAAAACAGGAAAACAGTCATGCTTACTTACTTAGAACAAAGCCCAAGGGAAATACAACCTTCAAATGGTTATTTCCCCTTGCCCCCTTCCTCCATCTTTTGCTGTGCTGCAAAATTTTAATATCTCATCAAGTATATAGCAGCCATAAACTGCTGTCCCTTTTTATGTAGTTTCAGATGCAAGAAGGAGCACATACTTTATAATGACCTAAACCTATCAAATGAAGAAGTAACGCTTTGGGATGATGAACTCTGAATTATGAGTGATTATTTCTAAATTCATTACAACATTGTTTGACATTTTTATTGCCTTCTTAATTTCTTCCAGCAAGCCACAGAAGTTATTACTCATTATACAAACAGTGCACCAGTGAGGAAAAAGAGTTTTCCTAGGCTTGTACTGTAGCTGTTTGGCTTCCAAACTAACATGACTGAGGCAGTTATGAGGATATCATTGAACCAACTTCAGCATCAATACCATAAAAGTAAAATGAAGTTATTCATATGTTTTGAACTCCAGAAACTTAATGCATTTCTCACACATTAAACAATTAAAATGCATAACAAGATTTTGATGAAGTTATTACTAGCTCCACTTTACAGATGGAGGAGAAATGTGAGGAACTGGGTCACACTGTTTTCTAATACATCAACAGGACATCAGTCTGTAACAATGGCAAAGGTAGAGATATTTTGACAATGAACACTCAAGAGATTTGTGACGTTGGTATGAAATGTGGTACATTGTGGGCTGTGCAATTGTGTACTACTGTGTAAATATAAATAATGACTTAGTTGAGAAGCTGAAGGGAAGAGTGCTGTCTCACCTTGACAGAGGGCACAGTTGCCAGAGCAGACTGATCTCCACGCCTCAGTGGAGTTCTGCTCAGCTCAGTAAAGAGGGCAGAGCGCATCCATCTTCATTTGCTGCAAAAGAAATCCTAGTCTTCTGCTCTGACATTTGGATCAGGTCCTAAGGTAGATGAAGTCTGAGATTCACACTTTCCACTTGTCTACACAGAAAGAATACATTTGACTGGTGAAAAAAAGGATGACAGGAGAGAGTGCAGGGGTGTGATAACATTTGTAGAATTATGCTCAAGTAAGGCTATGTACTTAGATTTAGGCTTCCAGGCATTTGTCTGTTGGGATCTCTTACATGACTGACTGAATGTGTTTAGAGGTTTTTGGCCTTCCTCTGACAAATCAGGTATTGGCCATTCCCTGAGGCAGGACATACATCACATTTGGCAAATCCTGTGCTCCTCTGATCTCTCCCTCTGGTAGGCTTTGCAATTAAGAACCTAGAAACAATTTTCAAACTGAAGCCAAGAAAACATCAAGAAAACAAGAATACTGAAAGAGATGAGAGACGAATTTAGCCAAGGAATACAATACTCTAAATAGAATCACAGTAACTTGTAAAGTTAGTCTAACACAAATGATCACCATTCTTTGGTGAATACCTTCATTTTTTATGACATATTCAACAACAAAGAAAGACATGAGTTTTAGGTCTCTTGCCTGATTGCTTATTTGCTTCATTTTTTGTTTGATTTTTTGTTTGGTTTTGAAAGGAGTATAATTTCCTGTGGTCCGAACATTTAACAAATATAGCACAGTCAACTGCAGAAGTTTAAGAAACCTTCTGGTTTTTCACTGAGTTGCTGATAGTAGTACACTGAATATATAAGTTTGCACTGCTTTTTTCAATAGATTTCATATTGCATGGTTAAGTGTCTTCAAGGTCTCTTCACAGGAGAACAGCATCCTACCCCTGCAAGAAATTATATAGAAAGGGCAGCCTTTGCTACAACCAGCCACATACTTACTCAACCTCCTTCTTAGAGTCAGAAGGTGCAAGAAAAGTTTATCCGAGTAACTGCTTGTGAGCCTTCTCAGGCTTGCTTTTATTTGTTCACATGAAAGAGCTTCCAACAATAGCTGAGCTCGGGCACTCTGCCTGGAAAGTTCGAGCATCTGCCAGACAGCTGCACACTGTTACACATTTTGCCTCATGTGCTAAGACGTGTCTGATGAGAAAACAGACAGATAAACTTACTCGAACTCCTTGCCAGTTCCTGATTGACAGCCTTGCATCACTCGTCTCAGGAGGGTGGCAGAAGTGGTGCGAGGCTGTCCAGCAAGAAGGTAAAGTTATGGCTGTGGCCAGGGGATGTACCCCTCTGCTCACCAGTACTATTCAGCACCATTACAGTATGTGATGCGCAGCATTGCTCCTAGAAGATACTTGCACACTGAAACTCAGTTTCTGACCTTTGTCATGAGCTCAAAGAGCTTCAGAGGACCAGCCAGTAGGCACGTAAGTAATTTTACTTTTTGAATCTGCAATTTCTGTCAGAAAAAGCAGATACATCAGGTAATTTTCCTGCTGATTAAATCCACCTTATAGAGTATCAAATCCCCTGTGTGCATCTTGAGTATTCGATTTCACTACTTTTAGTCTGCATATGGCTTGCTTTTACTAATATGTGATCATTGATCAATCCATGAAAGGTCAAGGTGCCGCTCTTGAGTGAAATGTTTCTTCAAAGAAAATTTAAGGATCTCAAATATGCTGGAGAAACGACAGACTATAGCAATTAAATACCCTCCAGTGTGTAAGGCTGTTGCTGATACTCATTTCAATTAACAAGAGCACCATGAACCAATCTCTTCCTGCCCTCCCCTTTCCTAAGACTGCATTTCTTCAACAATGTAAACATTTTGCATACCCGTAGGGCCAAGTTTTACCTCATGTGAGAAAAAAAGACTCAATAAAATGGCTTATATTCATCCTTGAAAATGTCATAAACTCTTGTAAAACAGAGGCAGTATACATGTGACTAAAGATTGATTTAGAGAAGTAAACATTTGGCAGGAATATTTGTATTAATTATTTTCCATGCTTGTTTCAGTTCCTAACTTTGTTGCCTGTACATCCTTAAACAAGAACTTTTTGCATTCAGATTGCATCTTATTCTTTCCCTGGGCACTGTACTTGCGGTGGGGATTTGCAGTGATTAATACTGAATTATCAGTTTCTTTAATCAAATGCTGTTGTATTTATTCCCTGCTCAGGATGAGATTAACTGTAGGGAAGTGGTGACTGTAAGGGAGCTCCAAGAGTCTTTGAGTCTTTCAGAGAGAGGAAAGAAGTCATTCATAAGGGTGCAAATATATAGGCATGGAGTATTAGCAATTTTTAGGGTCCATGAAATTGCTGTCCAATGACTCAGGGCAGATGTGGACTGAAGTGACACATGCCCACTAGATTAGTTGCCTCCTCGGTGCTGAGCAACTGTGGAACCCTTTGCCACTACAGCCAGGGGTTCTGTTTGACTAAGATCTGCTGTAGGATTTGGCTGGGCAGAAGGCTTGTAAGATCAGGAGCAGAGTAATCAGAAAACCTTACGTCTGTCTTTCAGGAAAGTTTTTCAAGATGGTGGGATACAAACATTCAGCAGTTTGATATTTTTTTTCTTTTGGATAGTTACAGCCATGACATACTTGCAGAGCAACAAGTATTTCAACATCCAATGATGGCTAATTATTTATAGTTTCTGAATTCTTCTCACTGTAAGGATTTTGTAATAGCATTACATAAAATAAAACAGATAAACTTTTCTCAAAGACTTCTTGGTAACATATGTCCTACTAAAAAGTTATGGTCTTGTGTTCATGAAGCATAGAAAATTAACTGAATTTAAAGGTACTGGGAAATAGTAAGTTTTGGAAGTATATGGGTCTAAACCATAAAATCTGCAGTTATTTCTCCCCAGCTTAGAAGACTTACTGTCATGATCATTATAAAAAATTAGCACAAACACAGTACTAATATTTCTAATCTTACAAAATATTAGGAAATAATATACTTTCTTAATTCATTGCCAAGTATTAAGAAGTCCATATAACTAATAAATATTGATTCTATTTCTGTGCTGCAAAAAATATTTGAGAAAACAATTATTAAAAAAACACTGAAGAAGAAATACTTTTTTTAAAAAAAAACCCTTTTTTCTCATATACTTGCCAATTCAAGAAGTTAAATCTTGAAAGCTTTGCTGAGATTTTATAAGTAGAGCTTTTCCCAGATAAAAATGGCTCCAAGACAGGGTGAGTTTAGATATTAAGATTCCATGAAATAATTGCTCAGTTTTGACAAGCCTTCCATCCATAAAAGTAATTCAGCTGTTCTCAGGTTTTTCAGACTGAGCAAAAGTGTGTGTTTTCCCTCAGTTTAGAGACTGCAGATTGGACACACAGAAACGTGTACTCTCATCTTTCCATTAATAGTTTAATGCAGAAGATATGAACCATGCTGATAGATTTTTGAAAGATTAGGAGAGGGTTTTTTTTAATTTTTGTCCCTCATTTCATTTGCACAATACCATTTCTGCAGCATTTTTAGTCTCCATATTCCAGATGCTTACTATTATGCATCACATCAAATGGATCTATTCTTCTTACAAGAGGAAACTCAGTTTGTGGTATATGAAAATTTTTAAAGCACTAATAATAAATACAACCTACAGAACACTCACTTTATTTAGGGATTTATTTATAAAAAAATAATCCAAGGTAAGAGACTGTGGAAAAGACAGGAGTGTGGACAGGGATTTGCAATTTGGTATATGCCCAAAAGACTAGACAAATTAATCCGGAATTCTGTGAAACTGATGTTCATTTCATTATATTAAACTAATTTCACTCAGATTTTTAAGCAAAAGTATTGCTCATAATAACATCCTTGTGACTAAAATTTAAATAACCATCCCCTTTTCCTTCCATCTGAGAAAGCACTTGCTTTCTGCAGGAAGTATTCAGCTCTAGTGGTAGTGATTATGCAGCTCTATTACCCAGGCAGTCCATGGCTGAAAACAGCATGTATCACTGCAAAACCAGCAATAAATAACCACGTCATTTCACAGATGAGGGAAGGCTGGTGTTGTCAGATAAGTAACAGAAAGTTTTACTTTTTCCTTAAATTATTTGAATAAAAAAACCAAAAAATGCAAAGCTGCCAAAATGGAATTTTAAGGCACCATTAGTAAAATAAAATTACAAAGCTCATGTGTAGTCATGTACACCTGCTTGAAGTGCACAAGAAGAAATCCGACAGATCCTGACAAGATCCCAAAACATAGATGCACATGTTAATTTTGGAAGATGAACTATGGTAGAAATTTTCAATAGGGAAAAAATTGTCATGAGATCACTATAATAATTTAACATAAATTCAGTTCCGTGACCTGGTAGTCACAGAATGGAAGGCCATTCTTTCTGCTGCCATGGAAAATAATAGACACACACACACACACACACACACACACACACACACAAATAAAAAAAAAAAAGAAGTAAAAAAACGATACCAAAAACCTTCCCTAAACACTTTCAATCAAACATTAAAGAGAAAAATGGACAAAATATAGACCTTTAATACAAGTCATCTACGTGTCAATCCTTAAAACACATTCATTTCACATCCATATTTGCAGGATGTGAATAATTTCCTCAAATATTTCAGGTTATACTTGGTGAAGGAGGAAGAAAAATAATAGAGGGCATGATATTTGAGAAGTGAAAAGAAACTGTAAAATTTAGTGGATGCATTTTGCCAAACAACATTATGTAATACAATGTCTTACGAAGTGAAAATGTATTAAAGCTGGAAGATATACTCTATTTACATTCTATAGAACAGCTAAGTCTGTATGACTACCTATGCTATTTGATATGATTTTTATTTTTATTTTCTAATAAATTTTTTCTCTTTTTTAACTAGGTCAGCTTTACGAGGATTTCCTTCACATCTGCACATGCCCAGCCCTTCGTATTTCCAACCACATTTTGTAGAGAGTATATGCTAATATTAGTACACTCCCTGTCTGCAGTTGCCAGAAGGCAAATATTTTTTATCCAGTAATAATGAACTATACCTTTGAAATATAACCTGCAAAAATTCTTTCTTGGGATGCGTTTAAAACTGTTTTTATGGTACTTAATTCTTCTTTTACAATATTTCAAGTCTAAAGAAGACTGACTTAATTAATTTGAAAAAAATCTAGAATTTATCAGCAATGCCATTCTGCAGATAAGTTCTTTTCTTTCCTGTATGATACCTTCATTGAACAGCTTGAAACAGCTCTCAATCTATGTGATGGAATCTTTTGCATGCATAATATTAATGAAGAATTTTGTTTGGAAATCCACATTAAGATTTTTTTTTCCTGTGAGTAGGCTGGACTTCAAAATGCTATGCTTTAAAATTTTGGATTTTTGAAGATATTCATAATGCAAACTGTGATTCTAAGATAAGAAAAAAGTGCACATATTCTCTGGTTTCAAAAATAAAACAGGTTAACATCTGTATTTCACTTTGCCACCCACTTATTCTTTCTTCCTAGAGAAAAAAAAGAAGGAAAGTGAGCCTCCAAGTGAGGCTGAGAGTATATAAATAATCCATGACTTCTAGACAATATTTATTTGAATTGGGCTATTTAAGAACAGAAGACTTAGGCATGGATAAGGAGGTAATATAAGAGCCTAGTGTCTCACAGGCAGAATACATTGAACTTTAGGTTCAAGGCTTCCAAGAAAGCCTGTACAGAATTCAGTCTCTGTATTAGTCAGGACTGTGAATAATGTCAGAATATCTGACAGCAAGGCCTGCCTTATGTTCCACATACTATATTTAATATCTCCCTTAAATTAGCTGATATTAAAGACTTGCAAGTCCCGCTCAGCTTTGTGTATCAGACACCTAGCAATTCTCACATACAAGCACATAGCAAAGGCAATTACACTTACAGATCTGGGTCCATAAGCTGTGTGTCACTTTCAGTAAAATTGTCTCTTTTGAAATGTGCTAAGCTACCCAAGCCTAACTCGGGTAGTCAGCAAACTGCCTCATCTGCCAGCTCAGGAGCATGTCACTACCAGACATAACCATGTCCACCATCTTCCTTTCAGACTCGGTGCCAGCTGAACACATAGGTACCAAACATCTGAAAGAACAAAAGCCTGGGAGACAAGAACAGGGAGTGGCAGTTTGCATTCTGATTAACACAGATTCTCGCTCTCTGTTTTGTGATATTTCAAAAACATTGGATCATGAATGCTCCTCTGCATATGGCATTCACTAGGTATCTAGTGAAAAATAAAAGCATCGGCAACAGGGAAATTAAAATAATTTCTATATTCACTGAGGCAAAAGTCAGGTTATGATTTAAGAATCATCAAGTACGTTCTCAGAGCAGCCAAGAGCACTATTATTGCACTCTAGATTAAGAAAAGATGTTGTAAACAACTGTTCACCATAGTGGAAAATAACCTAGTGATAAATATTGTTTCTTAAAAAAATTCATTGCTGGAGTGAAAACCACAGCTCTGAAAGCAACATGTTTAGCAAGAGAATCATGATGAAACTGGAAAGGATCAGAGCAAGTATGAAGGCATCCAATAGTCAGGATCAAATAGATACTACTGCCCCTCTATTATACACAGACTTTTTCCTTTTACGCTTACCATCATGAAGGATTTGTTGTTATAGGCTCCTCCCTGAACTAGGGGTCCTGATTCAAACTCATGAAGAAACCCCTTATGCTTCACAGTGTGATAAATTAAACTCCCTAGTCCCTCATGGCCTTTGCAGTCTGTTCTCTCCAAGGATTCTTTATACTGCCAAACACTTGTTAAGAGGCTTTTACATAAAAGAGGCATATATGGTTAATTTCATTAATGCTTAAATATACAAATGTGTTTCCATGCAGGTGAATGTCAAAAATACGGGTCAAGTAGCAAGTCAGTTGTTACCTTTTGCAGCCCCAGGTGGCTCTGGGAGACGTGTCTCAGAAGATGTGGCACCTCATGGTGTTTCCTCGTAATGTTAATAAGGTGAGCAGGATACCCACCCCTCACAGCTCAGAAACAGACACTGGATTTTCCGTGGGGGTCTGCTCTTTCCTGATTGATTTGATCCTCAGTCTCCCCACACAGAAGAAGCTGGCTGTACCACCATTGCTGAGGTGGTGACCTGCTTCACACCAAGGCTGCAGACAGAGCTGCATGTAGAAGCGATCAGTGAGCCTCCAGAAATTGGTTCAGGAGCTTGTTCAGCTAAATTTGTCCATTCTTCTAAACACTTTGACCATTCTTCTAAACACTGAGACAAAAGAACCACAAGAAAATCACAGGAACAATGCCAGTAATTACATATTTTTAGTTATTCTTCCTTACCTACTTGATCATGAGGAAGGCAGAATTTCTTCTCAACATGGCTACATGACCGCTTCTAATTTCCTTTTGCTCTGGAGTCAGCATGATCTGAGAGTAACACTTTGTTGCTAAGTAGGTAGGTCATTTTTTTACAGATGTCTGAACCTTTTCAACTCTTCATCTAGGCTTTATAAAGTTGTTAACATTACTAACAATGACAATAAGCACAACAATGAATGTCAGTTATGATTCATCTTTTTTTTTCTTTTGTGGTATATATTTTTTTAATATATTTAGTACATGGGTGTGGTTATTTTAGGGGTAAAAAATTAGAAATAAATTAATGTGTCTGACTGTTAGATATGATTTTACAGAAAAGGCATTTTTATGTTCTGATGCATTGAAGCCTAAGTGTGTAAAGTGCAATGACAAAAGACATAAATACCTCAGCTAAAGTGAGAACCAGAACAAAAGGACATGATTCTCCAAGATTTTTGCTACTGTTTTCAGTTGTTCCTTCAATCAATGTTCCCCTGGATTGTATATCACAAATAAAGAACTAAATGTAGAATGTTTATATTCTTAGAAAAAATTCTGAAGATAAAATTCCTTCTGCTGTTACAAACAGGGTAGGTTGGGAAGCATGCAGGACTGATGACATTCCTGCAGCTCTATCCTGCATACATTCTCTCAGCTCCCTTCTGTGTTCCCTGTGGAGAAGATGCCACACGTATCTTTAATATAACTCCTGGTGCTATAATAAAACATCCTGTGGGTTAATTTCTCTAATCCTCTAAGCAGGAGGCTTAACAGCTGGAGCTTATCATGTCTTCCTTTTATGCTGATTCAGTGGTCAGCAGAAAATATGATGATTCCCAGATGTTCACACTTGATAGACTCAACAGGCTTGAGAGGAACACAGGCAAAATCAGTGACAGGTGGGATGGTTTTGATCTTGTTTATTTGAAGGTTTAGGGGTTCTTTTACTATTATAAGACGCACAGAGGAAAAGGAGGTCATATTTTTAAGGGAAATAAATGTTTTTGAAGCTTCAAAATGGTTGCAGAATCCTTTTTCTCTTATCCTGAGATCCAGAGATATGTACATGCATAGATGCTATATCATTGCATAGATTTAGCACATAGTCCTACATGTTTTTTACGGGTTTATTACATTTTCTTTTTACTTTGGTTTGATAACAAAAACCAAACCACCCTTTCAATAACACCAGCAAAGTGGTTGCAGCAGGCAATAATATGCAAAGTTAATTTGAAATGTGAATTATTTTTTGTTTTGCTCTTGTAGATTGGCAGCTCTCAAAAGAGTGCACACAGAAGATCAATGACAGCCACATCAATCAGGAGTCAGGGAAAACAAACTGATTGGCTAAATGCAAGAGGTGATGACATAATTGCTCAGTTTTTAATTGTGTCACTAACTCTTGAAACTTAAAGGATGCAGCCTTTCTGTAGCTAGGAAGGCATGTTGAACACTTTGCCTGTTCACTCAGTTTCTTTGTTGGATGCACAATTAATTCTTCAAAAGAAAATTCAAGGAGTTCCTCCTCCAAATAGTTACAGAAGTGTTTTTACCACAATTTAGAACAGCTGAAGTGGGAGAGATGCCATGATCCTAGTAATGTCCTCATCTGATTAGGTGTTTGGCAGGGATATAGAGGACTCTGGCCTGAATCAGGCTTAAGTGAGGGCACACATTTGAAAAAATGTTCTCATTACATGGAAAGGTGCTGCTTGGCAGCATATCATCTCTTTTGAAAACAGTGATTTTCTTTTTGCTATCTCTTGGCTAGTTAATGTCCTTTATTCAGATAATATGCTTAGCTGTCATATTCTTGATAACTTGATGAGTCTTTTGTTTAGCTACTGCATAAGAGACCAGGATCTGAGATCCCCCAAATAATGTTATGTTTCAAAAATTATGCATCTGAGAGGAAGATTCCACCTCCCAATTATGTCCCCAAAGCCTATTGGTCTGGCCATCCCTTGAAGATGTCTGATCAGGCAGAGAGCAGGTAGCAGTTTAGCTTCTCAGGTTAGTATCAGACACTCCTCCACCTTATTGATGAATATCTTTTCAACACAGTATAGATGAAAAAGAGCACAACAGAGAATCCCAAAGTGAATTTGTTATTCGAATATTTAGCAGAGAAAAAAAAATAGGATAATGAAAATTCATCAAGCCATGATTAGCATCCCACATCCGAGAGAAACCTTTAGGTTCTCAGCTGAACTGGAGCACTGACTGCATCCTGCAGGGGGTTTTTTCCCTGCCTATAGATGTGTGCCACATATTTGCAGTGTTCATCCTGTCACAGCCTCTAAATTACAGGTGTCTCATCTGCCTGGTGCATCCTGCCTGTCTCTCCTTCACAAAAGATTAGCTACATGACATTGTTGTGAGTGAGTCCTTCACAGCTGAGGACAGTGTTATTGTGTAGGTGGCTGAGTCAAGCTCAGTACAAGAGCAGATTACTGTGAGTGCACACAGAACCTTGGCACAGGCAGAGTTAAAAAACACACTGCCTTACAATAGCCTGGTGGCTAAGTTTCACAGAATTTGTTTTCCTGAATTAATCAAGGTACTTAAAGCCCACCTTCTCCACTTGTCTGAGGCATTTTTTGTGTTCCTCTCCTTTCAATTCCTTTTTTTTTTTTTTTTAGAATTATCAAAATTGCCCCTGTACAAGTAAGAAAAGTAAGAGAAACATGGAACTTAGTCAATGTCTCTGGCAGTCCTGAAAGAGCTCTTACCTTTTGCCCAATCCAAATGTTAAATATATGGAATGCAGTTGCTGCCAAAAAACAACAGGCTGGACATACAGAAAGAAATTCATTATACATAGCCGTAGCATTCTGATATGTGATAATAGGAAGGATTGAGAGAACATAAAAAAACTTTCATAGCAAGCACTGAAAATTGTCTTCCAGTAGATGATACAGCAACAATCAGATGGCTGTTTATAATTTTGCTTTATTTCCAAGATGAAATAATGTATGTTGAAAATTAAATATGCCAGCTAGAAGACCAAATAATTGCTATCACTACAAGTCTTTCCTTTAGCAGAAACAGAACTACTCTGGGTGCTACTTCAAAGCAAACGATCCAATTAACCAATCCACCATAAACTTCTATAGCCTTCACTTAGAGAAACCTCTGTAACTAAAGACAGCTAGGTAGTGTGACCAAGACAAAGAGACAGAGTGTACAACAGACAGTGACCTACCCTAGCCCATCAGCAATCACCTAACAACCACTTCATCATGCATGACCTACACCACTCTGAGGTTCTGACAGTAGAAGGATCATCCTTTTTTCTTTTGCTGTTCTAAAACCTGTGTGTTCTCCATATATGGTTCAAATGACCTAGACTTGTACTTGAGCTTTAAGCATTTTGCATTCTGTTCTTCTTTGTCCATTTTTTTTTTGTTTGGTTTGTTTTGTTTTGGGTTTTTTTAGCCTTTGCCCAAGGGTAGACACATACTAATACTTAGAAACATTCCAACCTCATTTTTAATAAAATGCTTTCTGAAAAGGTAGTAGTCATTTCAAACTAGGATGAATTTCAAAGCTTGTGTTTCAAATGTGTTTGATTTGGCTTCCAAATTATGCTTTTTTCTATTCCTCTGTGTGTGTTTTATGATCAGTAATGATAACTTTTAAACAAAGTGTGTTTCTGTTTTTATTGTGTCCTTTGAAGGGAATTACTTATGCAGCTATTATACATTGTTTGCCATTCATTCATCTGAACACTGCTATGCAGTGCATCCTTTTGTGCAGCTGGCATTACCTCTCTGGGCTGTCTCCAGCAACTAGTTAGCATTACCTTTTCCTTTCAAGAGCTAAGTGGATATGCGCTATTTTACTCTGACAGCTGGGCCATTTTATTTGAGCCTTATTGGACTTGATAGTTACCTTTAGGGAATGTCTTTTTCAATTGTTTATTTCCAAAGTCTTTTGTCAGTTCAGACTGTGAAACACAAAGAATGCTGAAATTGTTGGTACTGATGCATCCATATGGGATAACAAATGATTGGGGCATCACTGTTCTTTGGACATTGCAGGAGGTTATTAGTATTATAGAGCCCCCAAAAGGAGAAAGAAAAGCTGTTTGCAGTTTCTTTAAAATTATTTTACTTTTCTTAATGAAGGGGGTTTTTTTGTGTGTGGTGCCATTACATTATTCAGGACTCCACAACTTCAGCGGAAGCAATGACACAGTTCCAAATGAAGTCGTGTCCCACTCATGGCAATGAAACACAGCCTCATACATAATAAATGCATAAGGAAGACTTAAAGATGCCACATCATTGTGGATATAGCAATTATCAACCCGAATGGGCAGAATATTTTGTCACAGAAAGGTATCCAACAAGAAGGCCACCCTGTCTTATTTAAAATACTTTTAATGTCTCTGTACTTGATATTCGTAACAAGCCAGTATGAAATTTGGGGATTGATTTGCAAGTACAAATAAACGGTTGCTAGCTCTATCTCCAGTTACACAGCTATGAATATACCTGTTTGAGAATTATTAATGTCATCACTCAATTAGTGACTGGAAAGGGATTTTGTTCACAGGAGAATTCCTGTAAAATCCATTCAAGGTAGGCAGCAATAAATGCAGCCCTAAAGGGAAGTGAAAGCCTGGCCTGAAAGGCTTCTGTTTCTAAAATCTGTCAGAGAAAGTTCTTTTCAAATTAAAGAGCTAAATAAATCAACTTATCAGATGGGATTTTTCAATAGTTATTTACAGCTAATGTACACACCTCATTCCAGACAAAACTGGCAGTTTATAAAGCTAATATTTTGATTCTTTTTTTTTTGTCCATGCTATAACATAAAAAATGTCAAGACAGAGAAAAGTGTTTGCTCTCTCTTTCTTTACCTTGGCACCACTGTTTCATACTAGGTATAAAAGACAAAGCAAAAAGACATTTATTACTTGTATAACCTATTCCGGTTAGCCTGAAACTTGCTTGTTCCCCCAATAATTCTGTAGTCTTGTGAGGATACACAAATCAGATTTTAATTCTGAGAAATCTATTTTTTTTCTAGGCTTTGTTTTTCAGTTTTATGATCCTCACAGAACTGAAATTTGTTTCCTGTGGCTCCTGGAAAAAATCCCAATTGTCCACACCAATCCAACAGAGTGACAGGAACAACTAATTATATATTCTGAGGCATTATCTGATGCCCATCACCCCACTCAGTTCAGCCTGCCCAAGACACTGAAGGGGCTACATCCCACAGGGAGAATCTGCCTCACAGAGCTGTCCTTGACTCCTGGACTGTTCCCATTCCAGGACTGCCAACAAGAGAATTAGTCTCATTGTTTGAGCTCTGAAAAGGGGCCATAACATGCATTTCAAATTTAATGAAATTTGGATTAATTCCTAAAAGCAATACAGATTTTTATGAATCAAAACCAGTAATATATACAGTGAGGGTAACTTACTTTCAAAATAACAGGAGGTACCTTCAGATATGGCATAAATTTACCTCTCAGAGTTAAACAGCACAGATTTGTGAGCTACAAAGGAATACTACAATGTATATTAATATCTTCAAATTATTGCAGTGACTGGGGTTTTAGATAACAGATTTGGAATGTAGGCAAAAGATTTCAAAAGGTTGGAGATTGGCCAGAGTTTTTGATTGCAGGGCTGCTGGACTGTTTAATAGATCCTTCCTTCCTTCCTTCCTTCCTTCCTTCCTTCCTTCCTTCCTTCCTTCCTTCCTTCCTTCCTTCC
>CM031878.1:27788997-27856904 GCA_018697195.1 Certhia americana | reverse complement strand
CTTCCGCACCTTCCTTCCTATCTTCCGCACCTTCCTTCCTACCTTCCGCACCTTCCTCACCTTCCTTCTGCACCTTCCGCCCCTTCCTTCCGCACCTTTCGCACCTTCTGCACCCTCCACACCTTCCGCACCTTTCTTTTGCACCTTCCTCACCTTCCACACCTTCCTGCCTGCCTGCCTGCCTTACGCACCTTCCTTATGCTCCTCCCTCTCTTCCTTATCCCTCCCTCCCTCTCTTCAAAGCACTGTAGATACTCATATGCATTCTGTGTTCTCCATGTTTTGTATTCTACACATCTTCAAAATCTATTAGAATAAACCCCAAAACAAAGCTGTATTGAACCTAACAAGCTGTGGAAAAGAAGTGAGCATTTACAGAATGGTTCAGTCATACATAACCCAGTACGATAACATTTAATAAAGTGGGGATTATGAAACAAAAGGGCAACACTGGGCACTAAACAGATGGAGGGAGCAGCGGGAGAGGCAACATTAGCATTCTGCAAGTCAACTTGGCAGCAGTAAGTTAATACCAGTAAGTCAATGGATCAACAGGCAAAAGAAGGGCATTCAGCTTTTCAACAACATCTAACCATACATTCAATTGTTGCAATTTAGTATTTCTTTCTAACTTTCCTGTAATTAGAAATTTTAATTTTTTTTAACTAGTGGCATTTCTCTCAGATCCAGTCTTTGTAGAAATGTTTCAAAAGCTTCCATAGAGGACTTAGTCATACTTTACAACACATAAACCTCTCCTGCATAGAAAACCGTGACAGCCAAGGTATACTTGGAGAAGCACAGAGAGTGCTGGAAATTTTCATGTGATAGACATATATCAACACACCAAACAGGCCTGGTTTTATAGAAACTCCTGTTCCTACTTTGTCTTAAGCAGTCCAATGTGCATATTTGAATATAGTAACCAGGTAATTGTAAAATTCAGAATTTGGCCTTCTCAATACCTGTGTGGGTGAAGAAAATAGTCACATGATGAAAAAAAGTTCTGAAATTAAAATGGGTGATGGACACATATCTCCAGAACATAGATACAACTGAATGTGAATGAATCACGTCTAAAAAGACAGGAGCTGTATAATACAACTTCCCTTTATACTTGGAGTATTGTGGTGGGGTTTTAGGCGAGTACCAAAAGAACAAAGAACACTCCAATAAATCTCAGGCTGCTAAGGAAGAACTAATTCTTATTTTAGTGTGCAGACTTCTGATATTAAGTGTTTAAATTCTCTTCCAGAAACAATTGGCAGCAGGTCAAGGGAGAAGAGAGGAGCAAGTTCAGAGTTAAACATTTCAGCAACATTAAAAGTTGTATCTGGGGTCATGTAGCTGTGACCAAGCCCATGGGAATCTTTCTGAATTACCTAAAAAACCAATATGTACCAATGATGTAACAGAAATGCTAGTTCTTTCTTTCACAAGTCCTGTGCCTCACTTTTAGGCCAAAAATATAAATTTTAATCAACGTTTCGCAGGCAGCTGGAAGTTGGAATTAAATACATTTACCTAATAGTGTTGTTGGGGAAGATCCATGTGTACACAACCACACTCAGATTTTAAAAATGGATAGTTATGCTGTGAAATGATAATAAAAATCAGAAAATCAAAAAAGTCATAGATTCACAAAAATATAGATTTTGCCATACTGGTTAACATCTTTTGAAGAACATTGACTTTATAAATAATTTATAAGTAATTTAACTGGTAGTTAACTGGTAGAGCAAAGATAAATTACATTGTTTCGAGCACACTGCTTTTACCTTCCATGGCCTAGAAGCAGCTTCTTGTTTTACTTTTTCATGCCTTACACAGTGCAAAGACAGAGGTAGGAAAAATTTTTTTCAGGAATCTCTAAGTCAATTAGAAATTTAAATTTTAGGCTGAATGCAATGTTTTGATTTATCCCACTACAGATAGAAATTACTGATTGACCTACTAATCAAACTACCAATAAATAGAGATATTCTGTATCTATGGCAACTTACATACACATGTATGCATAGATAGATAGATAGATAGATAGACAGATAGATAGATAGATAGATATATAGATAGATAGATAGATAGATAGATAGATAGATAGATAGATAGATAGATAGATAGATAGATAGATATAAAGCTATAGAAAAGATAGAGATAGAGACTTACGTATGTATGTGCATATGTATATATATATATATATATATATATATATGCATATATGTATATATATGGGCATACATAGTTTATATAATGTGCATAGTTTGCACATAGTATGTGCATAATTTATATGATTTATACTGTTTGTATAATTTTTTATATATGCTTTATATATGGTATGCGCTTGTTTGTGCTTGTTATTAAAAAGCACCCCAAAATATTGTGATACTTTCTGAAAGCTTTCCCAAAGTTTTCTTGGGGGACAGTGTTGAAGAAAGGAAGGACAGGTGCTCATGAGGAAAACACTCCCTGTGAGGTTCACTACTTGTTTAAAAGGAGGACAGGAGGGTGCACGGAGTTTCAAACAAAGCATTGGTAATACGAAAAATGGAGTGGTAATGTCTGCCATGGAGAGTTAAGAATAATACTGACAGCATGTGAAACATATTTTTAATGCCTTTTGAACATTCTTTAATCTTGAAATTGATTTTTTTCACCTATATATTCAAAATTTTCTTTATATTTTGGTTTTTATTACAGCTAATGCACCAATGTTTCAAAATACAGCAACATTTAAGGTTGAACAGAGAGCATCTGAAATAACACAAAAAAGTTTTTAAAAATTGCTATATAAGATATTTTCAGAACAATGAAAGTAAAACTGCGATGGAAAACACATTCTGTAAGTGGGGAAATATAAAAAATTAATTCCCTTCACAACATATGGTAGCTACATATTTGCGTGTTAAATATTGAATGCAGTAAAATGTAGTGCAATACTTTGGTCTGCAGGGAATTCTAATTTATGGGCACCTTGACTTGTACACAATGATTTGTAAGGCATTCACAGTCAGCTATGTCCAAATGAGTTGTATCACACTTATTAGGAATTGATTATTTCTTTATCAGTAGAAAAAATTGTATTATGCTGAGTCTCAAGAACTGAAGATACTTGAATATCTTCACTCAATATACTTTTCATTAATTGCTCACAAAATCAGTTAACCAAAGAAGAATTAGACTACCTTTCAGGATAAAACATAAAGTTACTTTTGTTTAACTCAAGACTGCTCTTACATGATATGGGGATAAGCAGTAGAAATGAAAAGTGGTTTTACAACTTTGCACACAAGTGGTGCAATAATAAACAACGTGAATGTTAATAAGGAGGTAAATGCATCTTCATTTACCAAGAAAAGAAGATGTTTATTTTCTTGAGACTTGAGCTAGATATTTATCTTGCAGGATAAGTGTGATAGAAAAATGTAAATGATGCACAAAATTCTGGTAAGTCAAGAATTGAAGAATTTTATGGAAGGATGTTGTTAAAATCCATCAACGGGTTTTCAGTTTCTGTCTTTTACCAGAAATGTTGACATGAAAAAATTTTCAAATAAATGGACCCACCCTGCAACAAGGCATCATGTCAGCTAGATGGGTTTTTATCACTACCCTCTATGCTCTCCTCCTGCTGCTATCATTATCTCATATACACACCGACTTAATCACACATCTTGGCCTGCTTGTGACTTCGGACTCCAGTTCTGCATAGCCCTGACTTGGCAAAGGCTGACACATACTGTGAGATGGTTGCTGATTTATTTTCTCCTTTTAAAAAATTTATTCTTAAATTGATTGGATTTCTCTCAGGCAATATTAGTAAATCCTACAGCAGATAAACCCGAAAGAGATGGGATCGATGATTTGGAGGTTGAGAGTCTTGCCATGAAGTTACGTAATGGATTTTATGCCAGGAAAACTGCCATAGAAATTCCTTTCATTACTTTTTTTACCATGGATGTTATTCATCAGCCATGCCAACTCATTTGCCTATTAGACTATAATATTAACCAGAAAAAATAAGTGATCCTAGTTAACAACAATTCCCTTTTTTTGGCAACTACATCTGAGCCCGAGTTTCTGCCAAATCTGATGGTCATATAACTACACATATAAAAGAACAAACCAGACAAACCCCTATGGGAGTACTTTTCATTTTGTGAACAGCAATTAGGCATCCAATTACCATTTAACCATTCTAAATACTGTTCCTCCATCATCCTGTTCCTCCTTTTCCCCTGTTTATAAATTTGAAAATACAACAGGGGTTTTTTTATCCACTTTTTCAACCTTGTGTATTTGACTTGCTGGCCATTAGATTGGGCAAGATATGTTTTATGCCTCCCTTTAGACTCCTAAGCCTTTTATGTCTGTGTTCTGGATTTCAAGAACAAGTTGCACTCTGGATATGATGACCATTTCTTTCTGTATTCAGCCTTTAGCATCAATTATTTTTTTTTTCTCTTACTGTCCCTTTGAGTTTTTTGTATTGCTTTGTTTTGTTTGCCACATCATCCATTACACACTGACACTGATGAGGAGAGAAAAAGGAAGAACTTGGAAAATTAAAGTCTTTGTAACTCCAGGTGTGTTGTCAGTTGCTTCTCACTGTCATTTTTAGTTTTCCTCGGACTGCTAACATGAATATGTAACTGAAAAATACACAAAACAAAAATTAATAGCTACCTGGAGAAAAAGGAACAAAAGAAGTTTTATTTCACGAGTACTTTGGAACTGGCAGCTTGAAGCACCAGCTGCCTGTTTGTTTTACTATTATTTGTTTTAAATTTATACATTGATGGGTGGGAGGGAAGGCAACTTATAGTACTTGTTCCTGTTATGCTCATTATTTTATAAAATTGAGCTTTATCCAAGAACAATTGCTAATGGAAAGAAAAGAATCATTGTTCCTTAGATCATGAGAAGGAGAAGGCTGTTCTGTGCCTATTTCTATTCTCTCTCTGGTATCTATAAAGTACTTCCTTCAATGGTGAGAAGGTCAGTATCTCACAGAGAAATCTTTACTTCTGTTACTGCTTAGACATGTTTTGTGTAAAATGCAATGAAGTAGGACATCCAGATTACAACCCTTGCTACCAATGCACTTCCAAACACCTATATATTTAATAGTATTATCCTAGTCAGCATTCTTCTGGCAACGCCTCTTGTTTTGTAGGTGCTTCTGTTGTACTTATTTATTTTTGAGCACGGATCCAGAAGCAGCCCCAAACCAGCCCAACACTTTTTAGAAACAGTCCAATCCAGAAAAAAACAGAATAGAATGTAAGACAAACTCATGCTTTTCATAGAACAAGCACAAGTAGGAATGTACTTGTTTCCAGATTTTCCTCATACTGATCTCTAATCTCTGACCCCATTTTCTACTCTCAGTATTAACGTATTTGTACTATGGTTACTAGTAAATCGTGTGTGCGGTGTCTTTCTCATACAGCTAGCTATGAAGAAATTCCTCTAGAAATGTACACAGAAAACAGAAATAATGGAAAACTAATAGAATGTATCTTCAGTGTATTTAAAATAAATGATTCAGAAAAAGACTTCCTCATTCCTAGCAGATAGGGTAAATAAGAAACTAACTGTTGAGGTGGTAAATGCACACTCTTGTGGATTTTATTTATGCTAGTTTTCAGGAGGGGATACCTTTGGGAAAAATCTCACACTACAAGGGATCACATGAGACTGTCATTGTGTCCCTTCTGCCCTTTAAGTCTCTGAGAAAAGCTTTAGCAGCTAAAAAAAGGCTCTGTAACTGCAAGTGAGAATAGAAGTTGTTGCTAATGGGCCCACAGCTGACTAAACTCTTGTTCTCTTGGAACAGGCTGAATGCCTCCATTTCACAGCCAAACCAGTAAAAGGCTCAGAAATCCCCTGCAGCTTCTGAATTCCTGAGAACACAACACATTTAGCATTCTGCATTGTGACCCCACCTGGGTTTCAGCTATCAAATGTCATACAGAATGCAGAGGCTGAATATGTGAAGGAATGAGTTTCTCAAAGGCTGAAAGAACTGTCAACAATGTCTACAGTACAAATTCGGATATAATACTTGGCATTTACCTGGATCATTTCAGGGTATGACATTAGCATGGGCATCTTTGTGTGAATTTGAGCCTCACCACTGTAAAAAGAAATAAAAAGCAAAAAACCTTTTTTGATATCCTTATAAATTCCAGACATTCTTTAATTACATTTTTTAAAGGCAAGAACTACAAAGTAAAATGGAAGCTGTTTACAGCCGGATATCTATTTTACACACCTTTGCAAGGCAGTGTATTACATTCTTCAGAACCAGCTGGAAAATTAAGATTAAACCTAACTCTCTTCAGGATTAGTAAATACCTTGCTGGATCTAGTAATTCTGCCCTTTAAAAACAGAACAGCCTAATGGTCTTTTCCAGTCTAAGGCAAATTACTTCCAAATATCTCTTTATATACTGGGTTTTGGCTGCTGTTTGAAAACATGCATCATAAATTCAGCTCAGGGAGTGATTCCTTGGGTTCGTGCCAAATTACCAGGCCATTTAAATAGATGCTGTATGCTGTAATGCACTTAAAATTATTTACACTAGTTTTATAATTTCTTCAATCTGCTCTTTAACACTAACACAGTGGATAACCATTTACTCCAGAAAATCAGCATCTTTCCTTTATTTTCTTTTTGTGGAGCGAATGTTATCAAGCATCAGCGTAGCTGAAGTGATGTTTCAGAGGATGTTTCATTTACATTGCAAATAGCTTGATTCTTTCTATTTTGAATACTGTATCTTTTTGTCTTGTTAATTTCCCTCTCTTTCATTTTTCTCTTTTGAGTTCTGCCCATACTGCTTTGTAACTAGCTTCCCAGGCTTCTGAGGCCTGAACATTTAGTAGTTCACATTTGGGAGATGGTGAATGGCTGATTTTGCTGGCTGAGGTACATAATGCTTGTAGCAGTATGGGCAATTAGGACTGATCAGAAATAACTGGTTTATGAGACTCAGAAAATGTCAATCAAAATAGCTTTGGTTCACTTTAATATCAGTTAAAACTATAGATAGATATATGGAAATAATTTTACAATCATTAACTTTACATAGTAGACACAAGGGAAATGACTTAAGGAGATAGCCTGAAAAGTTAAATTTGGAACTTTACTGCTTTTACTATGTTGTATAATTGCCTAGCTGCATGCCATCTGTTCCTCTTCCTCCCTTCAGGCAAAAGGGCATTACAGCCGAGCCAGTAGCAGGAGAGGGTTGAAACAGAGTCCTATACATAGAAAAAATAGCACAAAAAGCAATTGTAAATGTCAGCAATCAAACACAAATCTATTTTGGGTTGTAAATTAGCACAGGAAGAGATCTACTACTCTCAGCCTCAAATCCTTTCGCTTCTGGGTAAAACTCACAAGGGTAATAGGGTAGTCCCAAGCTCACACTCCAACAGCTGCAAAGAAGTTCTGGTGCCACAAAGTCAATGATAGATCTTGCACTCATTTTGAAAGAGACAAAAGACTACTCTTATGTTTGTTCTTGTCTCAGGAGACTTTAAAATAATCATCCAAGTTCAACTCCTGATCCTCATTAAAAATATGCTTGTTAAGCTCTCTGGTTGTGTTTATTGACAATTTTGCTTGGTAAGTGTTTTTCAATGCATGAAGTGCATAGGTTCAGTACATACCTTTCTGAAGAACTCTTTCCCAGGTACTTCTGTGATGAAAGTTTCTTGTGTTTTCCTTTCCTCCACTGTGCCTGCCTTCCTGCCTATTTTTCCAGAGACCAGAAAGAATCAGAAAATTTTGCTCCAGGTGTTTATTTTCTTGAGAAAACCTGCATTTTTGTACTGTTTCTGATCTTGACATATCTCTGCCCATGTTTTGGCAGCTCAGACATGCTACTATAATAAATCCAAATTATTTTTAATTAAGTTATAACTGTATTATGCTTATTTACGGTTGCTTGAAAGTAGAAGTTTCAGGGTACATGCAGATCTGCCTGCCAAACATAAACACAAGCCTCATAGCTTAGTGGGCGAAGACAAATGTCATTAAATAAAATCAGGAGGTGCTAAAGTCATTTGGTTTGTTTTGGTGAGCAGCAGTGGTGGTCACTTGTTCACAAGTATTTCCTAGCATGCCACACTTTCCTACAACAATTTCACTTGACATCTTCCATGAAGATAATCTTTAAACCAAACTGTGTTGCCTTGATTTAACTGCACTTAAAGGAAAAGCAAGGCATTGTAAAAAGTCTTGGTCCTTGAAAATATGGTCATTATTTATCTTCCATTTTGCTGAGATGGTTGGATGCTGATCTCTGGCTTCCATGGATGCTAGGCTAATGAACCATCTCTCAAGCCCCAAAAGGATATTAAGAGACTAGTCAAGAGACTAGTCAAGAGACTCACCTCTGTGCTTTTCTCATCTTAGTAATTATCTGAGAGAGAAGTCTGTTAGTTCCTCCAAGGTCTTCAGTAAGGATTGCTGTACACTGATTTGAAGCACAGTTGTTACAGACCTGAACTGCTTTTTTTTTAATTACATTTTTTTCCATTAATGAAAAACTAAGGGGTTCTCACCTGAAGGGAAAATGTCACCATTCTTGTTCAGCTATGTATCTAAACTTTAACCATCAGAAAATAAAAATCAACTAAAGTTAATTCTCATCAAAAAATTACTCCTGTTGTGTAATGTTATTCTTCCAAAACATATATATTTGAAATAGTTTCAAAGTCTGTGTATATTTGGAGTAAAATGGTATGTTTCTGAATATATTAGTGAATAGTCCACATGTTCTTACAACTAGAAGCATATTCAATTATGTTAATTTTTAATTTAGCAATTTAGATCCTGGCACTGTATGACTAAAAAAAATTCACCAGGTTTCAGCAAACTTTTTGATATATAATGACAATATGTTATCCCGGTCATGTTCTTCATTTTCTTCCCCGCTTGTAAATTGATTGTTAACTTTGTTGAAATGGTTTTAATGTCACTAGCTTTTCCAGCAGCATAATCACAAATCTCACTAGGCAAATACAAGGGTCTTCTTTTCTCTTACTTACTGAGGAAAAATGATCCTTGAAGTTTACAGCAGAGATATGAAGAAATACATGCACACACATATATCCATATGTACATATTCTTCTTTTTATTTCTTAGTAGGTAAAGCATAAAGAACCTGGTGAACATAAAGTCGCAAAAAATTCATAACTAGGAAGATAAACTTTTATGAACAGTTTGTGCAATTCACTTAACGACCTTATGGGTTGCAACACAAATGTTATGCCCTGACAAGCTGATGCATCCTGTAGTATATCAGTGAACCTCAGCTTTTAAATAAACATCCTAACCCTTTTTTTCATTTTCTGCTCATGTTCCTAATTTTCCATGGGTCATTTAGTTCCTTTCATTTGGCCCTCCTATCTCTCCCTATGCCAATACCATATCTGGAAGTTTGCAGGGACTCAGTAAGTCCTTGTGCATTCATGAAAGACTCAGAGTTTCTTTCCATACCCCAAATGTCAGTGAGATAACCTGCTTGGGCTTACTACGTACTTTTTTTCCCCTCGAGATTTACAGACCACACCAAAATGTAAAATGTAAAAACAATGCATGGCATAAGCATGACATAAGTAACTACCATGGGGAAAAGAGTTAGGGTGGTGCTCACGTTTAAGCTTTCAGATTAACTGGATCTAGAGAATGGTAGAAATTTGCAACTCTATTAGGCTCCTGATCTAAAGATAGCAACAAGAAAAACAAAGAAACAATACCAAACCAAACAAAACAAAATGCCACACAACTCTTTTCTATGGGTTTGCCACCACTGGGAGCTACCTCACAGCATAGAGATCAAGGAGCTTTCAACATAATCCTCACATAGCTCCAAACAATGGTACTGGTTATTGCATTGCAGACTCTTGTAGTGCTAAGGCCACATGACTTTGCTCTTTGGACTAGTTTTAAAAAATCTCTACTGTGAGGTAGACTATATCTACAACAATCTATTATGAAGGCAGTCTATAATTTACAAAGCAGAGTTATGTGCTCCAAGAGTGTTTGAAAACTTTTCAGTGTGTGATTTAGTTTTCCATTCCTTCTTTAGGGTAAGAGTAATAGTTCACCTATCAGTTCTCTTCAGTTCACTGTCTTTTATTTCTATGCTGTTTCATTAGATTACCTGTGTAAAATTCACCCAGTCTTCTAAACATCCTCTTTGAACTCTTGTACCTTTCAAGCTTTGAACTCTAGATTTTCAGGCTTTCGATTGCCCAGTGGCAAATGCTCATTCAAATTTATGCTATTCCTCATACTATTTTTTTACCTGCCCTTCTGCTTACCTCACTGGTTACATTTCTGCTTTAACAAAAGACCAGGCTTCACAAATACATGATTCCAGAACTGGAAAACATGAGTAATTATCCTAGTTGCTTTAACTCATTAGCATTTCCCAATTAAGTAGCTAAAAGTACTCAATATTCTAGGAATATTGACATAGCAGCTTTTTAAGTATTAATATGTCATTATCTATATAATTAATGATTATATCACTTCCAAACTGCTGAGTCAGAGAAGAGTAGTGTTTTGGCAATTTCTCCTCATTTTTCCATCTAAGAAGGAATAATTTGATTTTCCATGCTAGTCTCTGCTTTCCACTGACAGGATCTGACCCAATGATCTGCAAATTAAGCTGCCGATTGATGTTGAATGTAAATTACAGACCCTAAAACCAGGATTCATCTCATCTTTTCTCAAGCTATACATGTCCACAGTGTACATATACATGTCTGAGCCACTCTCCTAAAATCCTTTCTCAATCACTGAAGTTTTCTTCACTCAGAAGTGCCTTCATAGGCACTTTCCAGGTTTGATTGATCTGGCTAACTTTAGATCTATACTTTCAGAAGAAATTAATCATGTTCACGACACCACTGGCAAGTTTGATTAGATTGTCATAGATTAGACAGGAAAACCACAGTGACTAACTCAGATTAAACATCTCCATTTAGTCCTGTGATTCAGGAATAAGCAGAATAAGCAGTCCAGATTCTTTTTGCCTACCTGGTTCTTTTCTCAATCTTTCTGTTGCAAGTATCTTTTCTCTTTCATAGCTCTTCCATGTTAGATATCTTATAGATGTGTTTGGCAAAGGTAGCTGACCTCTTAAATTCCTATATTGACAAAATTCTTTAGATTATATTTCTTATATTCTTATGTATGCACATTGTATTTTCCAATAGTTTGTTTTAATGAGTTCTGTCTGTATACTTCTTTAATTCATCAAAACTGTCAGTGAGTGTTATCATATATATCCCTCTCTTTTGGCAGTGTTATTTTAGATAACATTTTACAGCTTTCAGAGCAATAGTTATTACTCTTAAGCAAATGAAGAAAATTTGGTTTTATAGTGATAGCTAAAATAAACCCTACAGATGTTTTGGGAAATTTGTTAGTGGTTCATCAGTTACCACCTGTTATCTAGCATTAAGAAAGGTGAAGACTTTCTGCAAGGCAATACGACAACATGAGCTTGATATTAAGTCTTAGCTGAAAGTTTGATAGATGGGCTCTTCAGTTAAATCTAAATCCAGAACATAGGAAAATGCTTCTGATTCAGGTAACTTGGACAAGAAAGATAAGAAGGAAGACAGGAATGACACATGGAAAGAAGAAAAAAGACATATTAATTTAGAGTTTATATATTTTACATATTAACATTACTTTTGAATAAAGAACATGGCTTTTCTTCAATATTTAGGTCAAGGTTTGTGGATCAGGTGAGAAGCCCAGTTTCTTTTTCTTTCTTATACCACTTTAAATAAGAACTACTAGAAATGTTTCAAGGAAAATGCTAGCTGAAAAAAAGCAAGTAGATAAAATAATGGAAGATTTTACATTCTGTCTATACTGAGTGTATAAATTCACATGAATATGATGGCTATTGTACAAGGAGTTAAGAACAGTAAGGAAAGCATAAGGAATTGTCATCTGTATTTTAATTTTAAAAAGTACCTAACAAAACTATACAGAAATAAATTTCCAACAGAATTTTCCCAGTTTACTTAATGGTATTCTGCCTAGCATAGTAATTCTTGGGCAGAAGTCCAAACATGTATTTCAGTCAGTCTCACAACACTCCTGTAAAAGTTTGGCTATAAAACCGGCTGTAATACAGCTTTGCACACTGTCATTATCTTTATTGACTGAAAATACAGCACATAACTCCTTAGATTTTTGAGGCACATTTTAATTTATTTTATTGCTGACCAAGAATTTTAGTAAGTCATTATAAATGTCTATTTTCAATTTCTGCTAGTGCAATTGATGTGATTTCACATAGAGTCATGGGATCTTTAAATCTTATAAATGCACAGATTTATGGAACTCTAGTCCATTGCTAGTGAAATGAAAATAGCACTTGATCCTGCATTAGCTGTTCCTCGTGGGAATTCAAACTCCAAACTCATTGTGACCTGCCAGCAAAAGTCCAACTTGATGTTTTAAAAGGGCAGGGTGGGAACAGGTTCCTTAGATTGTCTCAGTTAGCCTGCTGCTTTAAACTGATAACAGTAACTAAATCTGTTAACAGCAGATTTATATGTTTTTGGGCCAGATCCTGATGATTTTATTTAATTTATTTCAGTTCAAGTGAAACCCCACAGAAATTAATATGGATTTGACTGATGGTAGGACTAGGTGGATCAAGTGGCTGAATGAATTTCAAGAATTTCAGGGGGGGGTGAGGTGGGGTAGTGTAGTTGTTTTGCATATGCAAAATGAAAAAAGATGTGAACACACTCCTTTGCTTCATATACTTCTTGAGTTTTGCTGTGCTGTTATGAAAGTCTGTGCCACATAAACACCCCTTTCACCCTTAGTAACACAACAGCTAACTATTCATTATGAGTGAAATAAGCAATAGTTGCTTGGAGTGCTCAAGCTGTTCACATTTAGAAATATGTGAGGGGATACCACAGCAGAGGATGTGTCTTCTTTCTCATCATGTCAAGCTTTCTTTCAAGTACCACACATTATTCATCAGAAAGATATTAGAGAGCATTTAAAATGCACATTCCATTACTGTCAGAATATTTACTATGCAATGCCCAAATTTCTACCATCGCATGCCTGAGCTCAATATTGTGAAAAAAAGTGATGATGCCATTACACTTCCTCAGCCCATTCTCATTTTTTTTTAATCACCTTTTATTTTCAATTCTTTAGTTCATTTCATTTTGTTAGAATTTCTCACACAGATTCTGACTCCTTCACTCACAGGTGGTGAGAGTTAAAGAGCTCATTAGGGGGAAATCTACTGTCACTGGAAGTTTGTGGCAAACCTCCTGATGTCTTCCCTGTACACTGAAGGTAATGAGAATTGAGGGGGTATGCATCACTCTGATCTCCTTGCTTATCATCAGTGAATGTGTGTAAAGCAATTTTGGAAACCACACTGTGCATTTCTAGGGGAGGCAAGAACGAATAATTTAAAGCTTTTCCTTTGGCTTCACTCTGAACACTGTTTTCAGAATATACACAAGAACCAGTGGGAAACTAAGGAAATACAACATATCTTTAGAGTTTCCCCTTATTCAAACTATTGCTACTCTGTGCCAGACAGATTCCGAGAGCAATGCAGTGGCAAAAGAAAGTCTGTCTGCATGTCCAAATTATTCCCAAAGCTCTGAGAATTGGCTGGGGTGGAGGGGAGAGGAGGTGTGGACAACTGATACTGACCATGGAAACAGTGGCTGCCCAGGAAATATGCTTTACCTTCATCTCCCATTAGGGAAAGATGGGGCAGCTGGAGTTCTTGCAGCCACGCTTTGACTGAGATGATGCTTTCTTGATGGAGCTACATGTTCATTGAAGTTATTGGCATTAACTAAATGGGGTTAAATTTCTTCCTTTTTCATCTCTCAGCACACCTGTGCAAGACCAGACACAGTTTAGTGCTTATTACTGAAAGCTTATTTTCTGAGAAATGACCAAGATACAGCATAAAAAGAAACCTGAAACTGATACTCAGGAATTTTTTTAGATCTCTTCTTCTCACAGATTTCCTTTAGCATCAATTTCAATTTAGATGCTAATCTCATTTTTGCTTTTTGGGGGAGTGTGAATTGAATCCTGTGTGATTTGAAGCATAACATAAGGGCGCACTTTATATTAAGCTCCTATTATGGAGTGGATCATATCAACATAAACAACATATATCAGGGTCTTGGAAAGGTGCTGCAGAAACATTTCACATGACACTTTTAAAGAGAGTCTGGATGGGGGAAGATCCTGATTTCTTTTGCTTAAACTACCACTGCAAAACAGAAAAAGAAAAAGGTGGGGAAAAGGGTCAAAAGCAAAATAAAAAAAAAATCAAATGGAATGAAGTAAATTAATTACTGTTCTAAAATGGAAGATAAAAGAAAAGAGCTTGCCAAATATAAGATAGGGTAAAATTTTGCTTTTTAGATCAAAGTAAATTAAAATTAATTCCAGTGTTTTCTGCAAATTCTTTTAGATTTGCACTAGTCAAGGTGACAGATGGAATTAGTCAGGCTTTATATCAGTTGCACTGAGAGCAGAATTTGTCTCCATAACACTGCAAGAGGGAGGGCTGTCTTTCCGTGCAAAGAATCCTTGTATTGCTCCTATGTTTTTCCCCCTTTGTTTGTCCTTAGCTCTTCATATTAGTTTTAAATTCCCTTCATTCACTCTCTTTCCTTTGCTTCCTCAGTCTGCATAAAAGATTCTGAAACATGCTTCATTACCAGTTTCCACTCCCACATTTTAGATTTATTTTTACAACCCTCCTACCTTTGCAGTAATTCTTCTCAACACTGTTCCCACAATACCAGTATCTGCTGCTTCCTATCCCTCAGGCTCTCACACTGTCATACCAAACACTGTTTGGCCTTTGACAAAAATGCTAGCACACCATAACAAGCTGAAGTACACAAATTCTTCTCTCATACTGATTTTACTAACTTTTTGATGCAGCTATTATCTCAGTTAACTCAATAAATTTTTCTAAGGTTTTCTCATCATAAGGAAATTTGTGCTGTTCTTCTAAGAGCATATAAAGTCACCACACTGTCTTTGGGTTGCATTTTCCACAAGAGGTAAGACGGATAAGTGAAATACCGTTTTCTGTCAGAAAGCTCTTTTTAGTCAGACAAGATGTCACAATATAAATTTATAAATCTTCTTAAACATTTTTCCCTATCTTCCTATCAACCCTTACCTAAACCACGCAACAGCTTAGTCATTTATCAAGCACCACTCCACATTTACACATGAAAACATAACATTAGTTATGAAGGGGTTTACACACAGGATGTGGAAACCCACTCTGAAACAGAGTAAAAAGCAACAAAGGTTCCAATTTCAAGGAAAGCGTCATGGTCTGCTGCTCCAATCTATGCAGAGATCCAACACAAGGCTGTTTTGCAATTGCAAACATTTATAGCCCTCTGCTTTCCATAAGAATGACTATTATTTCTAATTGGAAAGCACAGCTTTGTGATTACAGAGTTGAACAGGAATTAAAAAGCAGGTTGCTCTTCAGAGTTATTCCTCTTATCTCCCTCATGGACAGTGAACAAATAATTTTTTCTTTCCTGTGCTTCAGTTTCTTTTTCTGTACAATGCACTCTGAATGCTGTCATGGTTAGTTGTCCATATTTATGGCATGAATGGCTTGTGTACAGAGCTTGCAGTAATGTTAATCAGGATATGCATTAACACACACAGAAAAAAATCTACTGTTCACCTTGAGAAAAATTGTATTTTCTTTTACTTTGTTACTTTTTTCAAGGCATAAGTAGACACCACTGAAGTAACTATTTTGTCACTTCCATTGACTGAAGTTTCCAGTCCAAATCCATTACAATCACACCAAAAAATAAAGAAAAAATTGCCACAATATGCTTCTGACCTGACTTTAACTGACTATATATTTTATTTCCACCATTTAGGGTTCCCTAACTTTCCATTTGCAGGTGGTTTTGGTCATTTTTTCCTGGATAAAGCTGTCACACTTCATACACCGCTTGAATTTTGAAAAGGAACAAACACAACTACATTAAAGAAGAAAAGGAAGGAGATGATGGATCTGGTAAGGCAGGGAAATTGCTAATTCTTTCCTTCAGTAAGACTTGCTCCCACTGTGTCCAAAGCAGTCCTTTGCACACAGCAAATTGAAAATGCGATGGTATCATGTGCCAGCATTTGGATTTAATAATAAGAGTGAAGATGAGGTGGCACATGCTTCAGCATATGTTAGCAGGCCAACTTTGTCCCCTGCTCCAGGAAGTGTTTGAATACTGCCTGTAGCTTTTCCTGGAGTTCACATTTGGCTGCTTCCAGTGTTATTTGTAATACAGAATGCTCTGCAGGAAGGCCTTCAGCAACGGTCAAATGCAGATCTGAAGGGATACAGAATGAACACAGGAACACAGAGTGTGTTTAGCACTTTATTATGCAGTCTGTTCAAAGAGAGTTTCAGAGAGGAGTTCCTGCTCCATCAAGTTTCACCTTTTACGTAATTGTGGATATGTAAGCGGGATTCTCATTCCTCTATCTGAGGTGTGTTTTCACAGCATGAGATGCTGACACAGTGCTGTGGCATCTTGTTAACAGACAAGGTTACTGCGTCAGCAAACAACTGAGTTACAGGAACATCTTAGTACAGTTGAATGAAATCTCACAAACCATTTGCCTGGGTCTTGTAATGAATGCACAGACATAAACTAAATCACATAAACTTTGAAATGAAGTCTTTGTAACTAGCAATGATTGGATGATAAGATTGTTTCTCAGTAAAGTCTGATGTTTTAACTGTTTTTCTGATGTAGGTCTTTTGGTGTTTGGAGGTTTGGGTTGTGTTCAGGGCTGTTAGTTTTGTTTTGGGGATTTTGTGACTTTTTGTTTTGAGGGGCACTTTTTGGGTTTGCTTTGTGGTTTTTTGGTTGTTTGGGATGAGTTGTGTTGCATATTTGTTTGTTTGTTTGTTTGTTTGATTTTGGTCTCTATTTAGATTTGTCAGCAAAAGGTACTCTTCTCATAGTGAAGTCATAGTGTCCTGAATGACTCAAAGGACCACTGCAACGATAACACAACCATTCATGTGGAATTTAATACAAGCTCTTAATCTGAAATGGACAGCTCTGTTTTGAAAAGCTGTCTAATCCAAAAATGCAAACTCAAGGGAGTCTCTATCAACATAACTAAGAATATCTATAACTCCTGTAGGAGTCAAGACAGACATGCACATTTCCATCCAAGGAAAATCTCACTGTATTTAACCACATTTTATGGAGACATTCATATATTTGCAGCTAAATGCTCTGGAGCTGTAGGAAGCTCTGTCCCCTAGGATTTGCCCTGGGCTAAAATTAATGTGTATAGAAAAAAAAATATTTACTGAGAAATAGGAAATCTCTTAGATATTTGATTTAGACAAATATTCCAAGAAATCAAGCATTAAATAAGCATGTTTGTAATAGAAAAGGCTGTAGAAGAAACTGCAGGTAGCTTCTAAAAGCCCTCACTGAGATTTGGAAAACACAAGCAGGGCAGCAAAAAAAGGAGAATCCCTGATAATAGCACTTCCTAAAAATACCTTCACTCTGGAGAACACGAGCAGCCAAAATTGCTTCAGGTGACTGTATCAAAGAGTGAAGCCCCATGCATGCTAACAGCCTCAATGATGGACAGTTAACCATCACTGCAGGAGCTTTCCAGTTTTCCTGAATCACCTGAGCTACACACAGATATGCTAGCACCTACCTTTTACTTCCATCAATAAACCCACAACATCTACAAGTTTTTTTGACATCACTGTCAAAAGGGAGCCTTTTGATTTGGATTCTTAACCCTCTACTAATTTTCTTCATCTCTTTGTCCCATTAGTCATGTAGGAACAGAAAAAGCATTTAATTTTTCTCATATGCTTACTAGCATTAATGCAGCTGAATCAATTAAAGCAGATTAGTTCTTTCTAGTAATTTTAAACATGAGGAAAGACACCAATTATTTTTATTTTCCATAAGCCAATACAAATGTATATTACACAATACAGGTGTATATACTTTTAGTCAAAAATCTCAACTGTGTTACAAGAGCCATCTACAACTCAAACCAGGTATAAATAACAAATTTTAGCAGCAAGCAAAGAGCAATACTATCTCTCTTCTGTGGGACCACACAAATATTTGTTATGTGTGTTCAACAGCAAGTAGAGCAATACTCTCATAGCTTGGTTCCAGGACCCAGTTTTGATCTGGATCACATTAGGTTGTGATTTCTGTTGTTATTCAGGAGGTAACCACACTTAATTATCTGTCTCCTTTTACAACAAAATGGAAGTTGCAGGACTATCTGATTACTTCAATGACATTCCCGTTCGTAGACCTGCAGTTTTATGAAATTGAACCTCATTAAATCAAAGGTCCTTTTCTATGTTACACTGTTATATATCAACTCCCTTCACTGCAGGCACTTTCATTTGACATTACTTTTATCCCATTTTAATGTACTGTGAGTATCAGAGAAGTCCTGGCATCTGACATTATTTTTGACAATGCCCCATTTTATCATTTGCAAATTCTTGGCATGTTAAAAACTTCAGTTGATTGAATATCCCAAAGGGAAGGAGGCAGGTAAAAGTGAAAAGAGTGAGAAGATGAGATATGAAAATCCTGATACTCATGTTTATTTCACAGATTAATTATTACAAGTAATTTGATTTCCAAGGATTTATGAGGTCAGCTGTATTTGTTGTAATTTATTTAGATTTTATAATTATTATAATTTTTAATTAGAACAGATTTATAATTTTTAATTATAAAAATTATTATAATTTTTAATTAGAACAGATTTCAAATAGGCATCAGCCTTGCCTTACATATTACTTTCAGCCTCATTTTTTTCTATTTCACATGATAAATATTTTGATGTGAAGTTCTGTGGCTAATTTAAAGTGATAGTTTTACAGAAGATATTGTTGCTTGTTTTATCTGGCACTATTTCCCAAACACATCTTAAGGAGATATTGAAATAATTAGGCTGAAAGTAATTAACTTTTTAAGTATCACTCAGTTCTAAAGTTGTTGAGGTACCTCAACAGATCATCTTGTCTAAACTTCCTGCTCAAACACAGTGAGCTGCAGTGGATTGCTGAGGGCTGTGTCCTATTGGATTTTGAATATCCCCAAGGACGGAGGCTCTACATTCTCTAGACGAACTGTCCCACAAACCAATCTTGCAGTGGGAAACAAAGAAAACAACCCACTCGCCCCATGGAAAATTTATTGTATTTTTCCCTATGTCCATTTCCTCTTGTCTTACTTCTGTCACTTTTTCATCTTTGAGGTCCTTTGCTTGACTTACTCCCGTCTTTTGATGTCTTACTTGTACTGGAGAGCCCAGCACAGGACCCAGTACTCCAAATGAGTACAGGGAAAGTATCACCTCCCTCTACCTGCGAGCAGTGCTCTGCCTCATGCATCTCTTAATGATTTTGACCTTTTTGTTTTCCACAAAATCACATTGCTAGCTCATGGCAAGTTTGGTGTCCAGCAGGCCAAGTCATTTTCTGCCACACTGATTTCCAGCTGACCAACCAGCAGCCTCTCCTGATGAGTGGGATGAATCTTGTCCAAATGCAGAATTTTGCAGTCACCTTTGTTGAGACTGATGAGGATGCTGCTAGTCCATTTCTTGTCCAGGCACCTCCAAGCTGCAATACACCCATCTGGTCTATCAACCACTCTTCTCACACTTTCTGAGGAAACACTCTGTCTCATCATCCAAGCTACTAAAAAGGACATTAAATGGTATTTGGCCCAGTTTTGATCTCTGGGGCACTTTATTAGTGACTGGCCTCAATCTGAAACTTGTGTTCTGATCACAACCACGAAAGCTAGTTTTCAATCCACCTCACTGTCCATTTATTTAGCCCTCATTTCAGCAGTTTATCAGTGAGAATGTCACCAGAAATGAAGTTGAAAACCTTGCTAAAGATGAATAGCATCCAGTGTTTTCCCCTCATCCACCACGATAATCACCTCATCAAGGAAGCCTAAGAAGTTGGTCACATATAATTTCCCCTTTGCGAATCCCTGCTAATGACTTCAAATGATGTTCTTGTCCTTCATGTGTTGGGAAATGTTTTTGAAGAGGATTCAGTTCATTGCTTCAATCAGATGCAGGAGAGACTGACTGGTCTCTGTTGCTCTGGATCCTCCTTCTTTTCCTTCAGGAACGCAGAACTGGCAATTGCTTTTTTCCAGTACACAGGAATCTCCCTTACTTGCACAGACTTTCAAATCTGGTCAAGATTGTTCTTGCACTGAAATGGGTCAGCTCCCTCAGCACTCAGAGGTGCTTCAGGTTCCAGGGTCTCATGTATGTCCAGTTTTGTTTAAATGTGCTTATGTAGATACTTATGGCCCTGGAATTCCAGAAGATGGGTCTCACTAGTAAAGACCAAGGTGAGAGTAGCAAAAAGACTCATTTTGCCTTTTCAATGTCCTTTGTGATGAGACCCCCATTCCCGTTCAGCAACTGTCTCACACTTTTCTTCAACTTCTGCTTTTTGTGCATGTGTAGAAACTTTCTTGCACTTCACCCATGTTTCATCAGGTTCAACTCCAGAAGAGCTTTGGTTTTCTTAACATGATACTTTCTTGTTAGTGTTTATTTGTCCCCAGCTACTTTTCCTCTGCTTCCACCTTTTGCACTGCTCCTTTATGTTTCAGTTCAGTCAGAAGCCCCTTGACTATCCATGAAGTCCTCCTGTCTGTCAAAACGGAACTTTCTTGAAGGAGGCAAAACTTAAAAATCCATCAATTCTCCTGGATCCCTCTTCCCTCTAGGACTGTAACTCAAGGAATTCTTTTGAACAGATTTCTAAAGAGTCTGAAGAATCTTTCCAAAGCCCAAGCTATGACCCTACTTTTTTTTGTTTGTTTGTTTGTTTCCTTCTTTCAGATTCTTTCCTTAACACCTCACGGACACCACAGCCTTTTCCTGAATTTTTTTTCCTGGGTAATTGTTCCTTGTTTGTATGAGGTCCAACAGAGCATCGCTACTCATTGGCTTCCTGATCACCTGTGTCAAGAAGGTGCCTTCAATGCTCTCCCAAAATGGCTTGAATTTCCTATGCACTGCTGTAGTCTATTTGCAACATATATTGTCGGGCTTCTCATAAAACACAGGGCCTGTGAACACAAGAACTCTTCCAGTTGTGTTAAGAAAGCCTCATGTACATTTTCTTCCTAATAAGGGAGTCTGTGATACCAAGCACATTGTCATCCATTTGGTTTGCCAACTAACCCTGACCATCAGCTCTCCCCAGCTCACTGTTCATCTGCAGACTTGCACCTTGCAGTCTCACTGTAAAGGCTGGTCCCCTCATGCTGCCCCAGCCTGTCCTTCCTTGGTAGCTTGTATCCACCCACCACAGTACATCAGTTGTGTGAGGTATCCCAACATGTGTCCATGATTCCAATGAGATAACTCTATAACTGCATACAGACCTTTAAGTCTTCCAGTTTGACCCCTTCAGAGAGGCAATAAGTCATCCTGATTTCCCAGGAAGGTTATTGGGAAACCTTCCCTACAGTTCTTTCTGGTAAGCGCTTCCCTATTTATGTGGATGTATTTGGATGGGGCTAACTTCTGCCCTGATCTGTTGATTATGACATCCCTTGTGTTTATATCAAACCTAACACCCCAATCTTGTTCATCACTTCCTCATCTTCTTCCCCTGTTTCTAATTCAAATGTTTCCTCATCAGGCTGGCCAGCCAGCTGGCAAAATTCTTTTTGTTCTGCTTGATCAAATGGACCTCATCCCTCACAAGCAATCCTCAATCCTCACAGTCCTTGGTTGTATAAAACAGTACCATGTTGTCATCAATGTTTAACAGCTGCAAAACCAATTTTTGACTCACATGTATATTTGTTGCAAAAATATATACTGGGTGTTAAAGATTAAAGTTTTGTCCAAGCCCTTTGTTTTGTTCTTTATGAACACAGGTCTCCAATGCCAGCATGTCATTTGTTACTATTTATCACAAAATTCACATAATGATTCACATAAGACTGTTCTTGTTCTTTTTTTGCCTGGCATGTTGTCCTGTGTAGCGTTTCACATTGCCTGCATTCACTTTCTAATCTGTGCACTGGGAAAAAAAAAAGTGTCCCTTCTGACACTGGGAATCAACCTAGCGAAACTACAGATACAAGTAATTGTAACTGAGAGAATAGTTTAATTTCCAGCTAATTTGAAGAACACCAAGAATTCACCAGTTTTAAGCAGCTGTGTATTTCAGAAGGGATACATATTCTTTTAGAGCATACTGCACCAAGTAAGCTATGACACTAGAAGACTATCAGTGGAGAGCCCATGAGTTCTAAATGCTTGATAGCACTACTATATGTGTAGTCAGAAAGCAAAATTGTAGTATGCTTTTGAGAAATTATTCTAACCCCATCATTCAGATAAAATTATGAACACACTAGATTATGTTCTATCTGGTCCTATGAATACTTTATATTACATATAATAATTTGAACAGCATTTGAAAAATAATGGGCAGAGTCTGAGAAAGGAAGCATGAAATAAACAAGAAAGTCAGATTTGTAAAGAAAAATTGTGATTCCATTTAAAATAAACTTTAAAAAATACTCTGTTGCCTACCATAATCTAAATGTACTAAGCTTTGGAAATTCTGCACAGCTGGGGAATCCCATATATCAAAAAATATTTATCTGCACCAGGCCAATGCTTCCAGCTGACCCAAACAAAAGTTACATTCACCAAAGAACGTACTCCTTTTCCTTTTCTCCCAAATTTGACAAGCACTTTTAGAGCTACAGAAGCCATTTTAAAGAGCAGTAGTAATGGGCCGTACAAAAGCAGATCTAGGAGTGCAAAGGATATCTCTCAGGAAAGTCTCCTAGGAGGGTGCAATCTCTTGTCTAGGAGAATGTATGCAGAACTAAGTAGTGCCTTCCTCAAAGTGCTGTGTCCCCCATATGGCAGCTTTGGATCCAGAGGCAGCTGTACTATTCAGCACATACAGAAGCGATGTACCTGGCAACTCTCAGCCACATCCTGGGCTCATACCAGTCCTGCTGTCTCTAAGGCATGCAAAGTAACTGTAAATACCTAAACCCAGTGCTGTATTTTGCCTTGAATCCACATCCAGAAAGAGGTAGAGTAAGGTCAGATAGGGTTATTTCCTGAAGCCCTGGGGATCTGCTCATGTTCGCAATTTCTAAGGAAGGAGGGGTGCAGCAAATTAAGCGCATTGCCCCTATGGCACTTCATCACAGAGCAGGAAGGCTTTTCAGCTCTTAGCACAAAAAGAGAAATAAGGAAATAAAAACCTAGGGATGGAATGAGAAGATGAGGGCAATGAAAGCAGCTGCCAAAATTGAGCCCAAAGGCAGAAGGTCTGCTAGTGACAGACGGTAGTGACCAAAACACTGCTGGAAGCAGAGACCATATGCAATATTTATTTATTTGAGGTTTATCAGTTCCTATGTGTCCTCCTAACAAACTGCTTATAACCAAGGTTCCTTTGGCTAAGGTTTTAATGATACTTGCCCATCTGCACAGTTTCTGTAGTATATGATGTGTCTGGTAAAAGAAAGTTTTCCTTAGTTAAAACTCTCAAAGTGTGTCTTGTGTCCAGTTAGTGTAAAGATCAGAGGCAAAATCATTGCTGCCAGGATCATCTTTAGCAGTGGAATAGAAATATCCTAAGCTCCAATTCTCTCATAAGTGGTCAATTAATAAACTGAATTACATGAATGCAGCTTTTTTTTCCTGGGCTGTTTCAGTCACACCTCTGGCACAGTAAAAAATGATACTTTTCTTGGTCAACTTATAATAAATTAAATTCAATTTGTAATTTAATTCCACAGAGAATTTTCTTGTTTCACAGGTCCCTGAGGAAGCTGGAGATATCACACAGATTCTATTGAATACCTATTCCAATTCCTGCCATGCAGTTACAGAGCTGTCACAAAAAAAAACCCCTATAATGGCTACATCATCTGTTTCATTATTTTAATTTTTAAAAATTTTCAGTTAAAAAAACCCCGACTCAAAACATGAAACTTCTTAGGCAGTATCTATCTTCTTTTAGAGGCCAGGTGTTTGAAGTGTCATAACCACTAACCACTTTTTGGTTTAGTTTTATCACAACTTCTTGCTTTTTAAATTTATTTTCAATTATCTCTTTTCCTGTAAGGAATCTTGAATCAACATCACTATGAAGAAAAATAAAAAGTAATTGGTGGCTTGATGGCGTTTGAGATAATAATAGCGCTACTGCAGAAAATAAGGATAATATTCTGCCTTTAATTTATTTCTTTGCTTTGAATGTGCTTTGGAAGCAGACTTAGTCAGAAGTCCCAGAAATGCTGAAATGCTGTGCCTAAGTGTTGAACCTGGCAGCCATTAAAAGCATTCAGAACTCAACAGGAGTTCTCTTTGGGAATCCAAAATAACTTTGCAGTTTAAATGACAGGTATATTTCATACTGGCAGAATGTGGTTTCACTATCTGGAATTTGGTCAAGTTATCAGGGTCATGCTCTTATTATTAGGAAGATAGTCTTGGGATTTTTAATCATCTCAAGCAGTTGGAGGCTTGGTTTTATTTCTGAATTAAATTTAACACTTGTCTCAGGACCCTGAGACAATACTGAAGCACCTGTTCAGTAATGGTTCAGGAAAAAATGCATGTTGCCTGATTCTAACCCTTACCCTCACTTGCTGAATTTTCATGCCTGATGCCATCTCCCATCCAAGAAATTACCAGGTATGACCATGCTCTGCATACGAGATCTGATGACTGCAGCCCAGCAGAGGAAGCACATGCTGGTGATGTTTTCACTGCCTTCCACAATAATTAAACCTTTCTTTCAGACTGAGAAAATGTTATTAGCAAGGGTCTGAAAAAAACCTCCTTCCAATTTGGCTAATCAGTATTAGCATAAACAAAGTTGCAGTGCAGCCAGGCACAGCAGAACCAAGAGAGCACATGCTTTAGTGCTGACAAATAGCACAACATATTTCAGGGCAAAGACAAAAAAGGAAATATTTGTCAAATTAAGAGGATCTTCAGCTTACTGAACAGGAACACTGTTTGCAATAACATAAGGAAAGGCCCTCTTTCACAAGCACAATTTGCAGCTGTAAAATCAGCAAAATTTGCAGCTATACAAATGGAAACAGAAGGGTTTGTTGTATTGCTGGAGGAATACATTATCAGTCAAAGCAAAGGCAAATACAGGACACCTTCTGGGGAAAGACAAGTATGGAGAAAATGCTCCTCCCTCCAGTTTGCCATCTTTACTCATGAAATCTTGCATTAAAATATTTATTTTTGGTTGTTCCATTCCATCTGGGTGGAAGATTGAAAGATTGAAGATCAGCCCTTAGGTAACACTTAGCATCATGAGAAATATGGGGTGTCCATTGCTCAGCCCGCAAAGTACTGGGGAAGGGGCAGGAAAATTTTTCCGCACATTTAAAATCTATTGAACTAAAGAAGTTTCAAAATCAGCCTAATTCCATGCCACAGAGAAAAGCTTCGAAGAATCTTTGAGGCTTGTGGAAGGTTGAAAGAAAAGTGATTGCTGGTACTTTGTAATAGATATATAACTACATCAGTGATTCACGAGGCAGTCTGACTTTGTTTGCAGTGCAGGACAGGAAACTCTGTTTGATTGTAACTTGAAGGAAACATGAAGGTATGGTATGGGAGAACGGTTGAACAGATTTTCATCAGGAGTCAGGAGGTAGCAACTTCACTTAGTGAAGAAGGGCAAAAGAGAACAAATCGAACTGTCTTAGTAAGAACATTTTGCTTGATGTATCAAAAGAAGCTACTTCCTTGCTAGTAAATGTTAGATTTTAAAGGTAGATACCTACATATTCAGCCCTCTGGCATCTCCTTATCCTTCTGACAGCTGTGAGGACAAGGAGATGGATTAGTGAAGTGTGATTTTAAAAGGTAATGGAGAGTAAATATATGTATGTTAATGAACTGAACCCATTAAGGTAAAGAATGGGGTTGAACTGAGGAAAAGAGAAGAGTAACAACAAGGAAAAAAATATATTTTACTGTAAATTTAGAACCATGGCCTATGTTGCAGGAATCTAATACCATGAAGCCACTCAATATGCAGTTTGCTTCAGGCTCAAAGACTATTGGACAAAATGTGAAGTAAATAGTTTCTGAACAGAAGGAAAATCATACAGATTAAGGGCTAATAGATCATTATTGCATTGACCTTACACTGTAATTGGGTACAAAAACCATTTTCAGAGTGATCTATGCTGCATATATAATGTTATATTATACATGGGCATTCAAAATTATCAAGGCTTGGAAAATTAAATACTGTTTCCAGAGGGGTTTTTTTCAAAACTCTTTTCCTCTGAGAAAACCAAGACAATTACTCTTGCATACTAACATCAAGACCCTCCACGCACTGGCTAAGATGACGCTAATAGGAAGCTTGACCAACTGAGCCACTTAATATATCTTATTATGCCAATGACAGAATCACACCATATTTTGGGTTGGAAAGAAACTGAAATATCATCTTGTCCATCTGCCCTATCATGACCATGGGCATTTTTTCCTAGGTCAGTTTACTTAAAGCTCTGCTAAACCTGACATTGAACACTTCTAAGGATGGGTCATCTACAGCTTCTCTGGTCAACCCAGTGCCTGATCACACTCATAATAAAATAAATCTTCTTAAAGAATCCTTCCTGCATCTAAATCTTTTATGTTTAAAACTCTTCTTCTGTTCTGTCACTATGGGCTGCAGTTCTCCTTCTTTCTTGTAAGTGCCAGCTAACTATTGAAAGGATGCAATAAGGTCTGTCTGCATCCTTCTCTTCTCCAGGCTCAGCAACTCTGCATCACTCTCAGCTTTTCTTCATAGGAAGGATATTCCAGCCGTTGATCATTTTTGTAGCACTCTTCTGGACCTGCTCCAGCAGGCCTATGTCTCTTTTGTACTGCAGACCCCAAAGCTAGATGAAATACTCCAGGTGGGTTCTCATGAGAGCAAAGCAGAGGGCAAGAACCACTTCCCCTAAACTGCCAGACACACTTCCTTTTATGCAGCCCAGGATACAGTTGGCTTCCTGTGCTACAAGAAGACAATGCCAGCTAATACTCGCAAGTTCTCTGTAGAGTCCTCTGTTCTCAATCCATTCATAACCCAGTCTGCATTGATACAGGGCATTGCACCAACCCAGTGCAACACCTTGCACTTCATCTTGTTGAAATTCATGGGGTTCACATGAGCACTGCACATGCCAGTCAAGGTCCCCCTGCATGGCATCCTGACCTCAAGCACATCAACAGCATCACTCAGCTTGGTGTCATCCATAAAATTGTTGAGCGAGCACTGAATCCTGCTATAAATGTAATTGATGAAGGTAATGAACAGTACTTGTCCTGGCACAGCCCCTTGAGGGACACCACTTATTGGTAATTTCCATTTGCACATTGAGCCATTGGCTAACTCTGTAGATGTGGGATCCAGCTAGTTCCTTATCCACATCAAGCCTATCTCTCCACAACTAAGATGCAAAAATATTTTGTAGAACACTGTCAGATACCTCTTAGATATCCAGGAAGATGACATCAGTTGCCCTTCTCTTGACTGGAATTCAGTCAGTCCAACATTTGTGAAGGAACAGTTTTCAATGGATGGTGCTATATCACCTGTCCTTCATCACTGCCCTACCTGCTTATGCTTCAGCATAGCTACCAGTATGATCTTTCCCATGATCTTAGCAGTTACTGAAGTGAGGCTGGTGGAAATTCCCAAGGTCCTTTATTTTACTTTTCTTTAGTCTCTGGGAAATTCATCAGACTGTCATAATTTTCATAGTATGAATGGGGCATGGGTTGGCAACTATGAATATTCCAATCAACAAATTAAACTGTCCATATTATTTATGAGAGGCCTATCAGTCCTAGTATTAATTATGGATAAGCAATTACTGAGTTTCAAACAGTGGTACTGACAATTTTTGTATTTTCTCTTGGAAAACATCTTCTTAGAAGTTATTTCTAGCAGTGACAATGGAAAGATTAAGATTTTTGCCTTGCATAAAGTGGACCTAATTTGTTTTAGATGAACAATCTCTGTTCCAAATATAAAGCCAAGTAAGATGGATGATGGGTTTCAGTCCTAATCTGAACTCTGGAGTGCTTGCAGACAGGAATGTGCAGATAGATGTTCAGGCAGGCCTCAAGGGCCTGCAGTGGTCTTGGATTGAGGATCATGATCAGAGGATTTGTTTCTGCCTCCTATACTGCAGTAGTCAGAGCCACCATAGTAGCTTCCTTGGAGTGTACATGGTCCTTCAGCAGGACCTTCTCTGACAGCCAGAGAGCAAATACCATGCCAGCTCGTGAAGCTCTATCCACGAACAATGTGGGAGACCTTGCTTAGGAGATTATTCTCTGCTTCTTCAAGAACTTTTAAGCAGGTGTGCCAACTAGTATGAACTTAAACATCTGGAATTGCAATGTAATTGGCAATGTATGGAGCTCCTTGCTTCCATTCACATGGTAAAGAGTTTCATAATTCCTTGCTGCAATGCTGAATGGAATATAAGAAATATCTTCGTTTTTTAATTTTGACCAACTTTCTTAAAAGATCTTAAAACAGTTGTATGTGAGTCCATACTACTGCTTACCACAAGTGGTAAGTCACTGTAACAACATTTGCCATGAAAAATTCACTCGTATTACAACATTGTAAAATTCTATAGGACATGTTCCTTTGTTTCCTTGAATGACACCACTGAAATTATCAGTACCATGCATTTTCTATGTATTACAACTGTTCTGGACATAGACTTCTCTGTTAGAAGCAAAAAACACCAACAGACATACCCCACCAATGCCCAAACACAAAAAGACACACGTGCACATATTGAAGGAAAAAAGTAGGAATGATTTGTTGCCCTTGCTTTTGCATGTTTCGTCTAGCCTTCTGATGTTTTGAACTTCTGGAGCCAGATTTCACACACACATTTTTGTAAACAACGATTACTTACATTCCTTTCTAAAAGGAAGTGAGAGTTGACGGACCTATGATTTGACCAGTGTGGTCTCAAAGGAGGTCAGTTGTTTGACCAATCAAGGGGACAGTGTGTGTAACCTATATAAATCAGAGTTTTATAATAAACTTCCTCTTTTGCTTCTGCCTTGCTCGGAGAAAGGTGTTTGTGTGTCTGTTCGATCGTGTCGAATTGTAACAATGATTGTATTGCCTTTTTGTCATTTATATCAATGATTGTTTTGTGCTGTCAGATCCAATAAAGGACTCTAAACTGCTGCCCATTTCTCCACGATCCCTTCATGAGTCAAAGGGGTACAAAAACACCCCAGTCCATTGGCAGCCTTTGGTGCTTAGCAGCTTTTTTGTCAGAGGACAGTTTGCCCAGGAATGTACTGATGTCTCCTCTTTTCAAACACCTTCACAAGCTCTCTTCAATCTATAACAAGAAGCCTGAGTGATCTGTCTTCACTCTCAGTACTTCTCATAGTTTAATACCACCCAATTGATATGAGACATGCAGTTACGTAGATCATATTTCATCCAGGCTGGTCCATGATATATCCTTACCTCACAGTTGGTTCATCTTGAAATAAACATTTTCCTGCTTTTTCCCTGAACTGCTCATTACATGACACCAAAATTTTCCCATAAACACCCACAAAATTTCTTCCTTATCATACTTAATTTGTGCTCAGCATCAAGTATTTGAAATTTGCTTATTTTTTCCTACCCATTTGAAAAAAACAAACCCACAAAGCATAGTGCTGCAGATTAACTGCCACTGTTGCCATTCATCCTTATTGTGTCAATACTTTCTTGTATTCTTTCATCTGACTATATACATTTGGGGTATTGTGAGGCAAGAACCAGCATTTTGCTGGCTTCAGTCTCCAATAGGAGGTAACACAAATAAGCAAATAATGACAATTAAGAGATGTGGAGATTCCTTTTTCACGTTGGCATAACTTTGGTAAGGGTAAGACATGAGTAATGACTGTAAAAAAAAGAGAGAAAAATGTCAGCAAAATAATATTTCTTTTTTTTTTCTTCTACCTTTTTCTTAGGGCAAACACCATATATTTGGCTAGTCTTCCTTCCTGAGGTGTTCTCTGCAGGCCCAGGAGGGTGACTGTACTATGGAAAGATAACTTGGAATACATTGGGACAATTGCTATTTTGCATAGGAAAGTGCTGCTTTAACACACTTTTTAGAAAAGAACTGAAGTAGACAGAAAACACTATTTTTATATTTTGTCCTAATCACCTCCTTCAGGATATGAGAGATATACAAATAATTGCTGAGTCTGGAAGTAGGAAAGAGCAATTTCTGCTACCAGGATTAAAGGAGCTTTAAGAATTCATTTCCTTTCACAATTTTCTAACCATGAATTAATTAGCTATATATGGTAATTTCACTTTCTTAATCATTGTCAATATTTGGAAGCTCCTTTTATAGATTTGTGATTAACTTTAATTGTAAACTAATTACACTGTTCATAGTAATAGAGGATCTTGTGGGTTGACAGAGAATCTATAAATGATGCCCAGGAGACAGCAACAGATTGAATACATTCCAGTCTTGTCATCTCCATTTACTAACCAAGAAAGCCTCAGGACACCTAGTGCTCGATCTTGGGAGCTATTTTTGCTTCCATTAAAAAACTGAGAAAGAATTTCAGCTGCCAGCTGAAACGACATAGGTGAACTTTCCGCTTCCTTCAAGTTTAAGCAAGGTGATAAGAAAGAATAAAATGGAACACAATGACAGACAGCAGTAGCTCAAATGAATTGCTTTTTTATGTGGTGGAGAATGGATTCAGTGCAGCTGTCTGAAAAAAGTCTTCATTCCTCATGCCTATTTCCTAAGAAAATACAGCTGAAAATTCAGAAGAACTGGGGGATAAAAAAGCACTCATCCTAGCAGAAGTGGGATTCAATCATACTTTCTGCATTATTTTCTATTTTTTTCCTTGTTTCATCACTTATTTTATCTGTTGATACATTTCTCTTTTGGGGTATTTTTTTTTGTAAATACTTCCATCTAGTGATGATCACTTTTCATTTCCACAAAAAGTTTTGATACCACTAAAACTTACATTCTTTTTCATGTTTCAATTATATTAACTGTAAATACTGAAGTATTTTCCTGCTTTCATTGCATCAGAATACAAAATCTTTGCTCTGCAGCAGTGTACAGCTTGCCATTTTGGTCTATTTGCAAAATACCTGTGTTAATACAGCTCTCCCCAAAATTCAACTAGGCAATGGATGGTCAAAGGGCAGAGTGAGCAAGAATAGTAAAAAAAATCATAATTGGTAGGGGATGACCCAAAATATGTCCAATATGTTCCTAAGAAGCTCACAGGAAGCCTTGTAGTGACTAGATCATACAAACGGACCAGGTGTAATAACAATTTTCAAGGACTAGCATGCATAGACACTCAGATACTGACATAGAATATAAGGAAATTGAAGAACTGGAAGTTATGTCCAGAATTCTGGAAAAAATAAAAGGGGACAGTCAGAATTAAACAAATGAGCAGACACATGCAGATTTCCAGTCTCCACAGCCATCTCCATAAATCTATGTGGGAATCTATGATTCCCACAGAACAAACTCCACCAATGTGCAGTGACAGAGTTGGATGCAATGCACACTAAATGTAAGTTAAAATAAAAACAGCAAGTTAAAAGCACTTAGAGTGTTTCTGATATAGCTGACCTTCTCAGTCCAGAGATGTAACAGGATTCCATCCCTGGACATCTTGCTTACCTTGGTTATATTAGCTTTCTGCCTTAGAAAACAGGTTAAAAGCAAAGAGTACACATATTGTGGAGGTTGTTTTCAGGCTGGCACTTCATCTGTAATATTTTAGAGAAACCCACTTGCCTAAAGGACTGATCACACTGAGACTCTGACATTTGGTTTGTTGCTATGGGATAAAGAACAAATGCTTTTCTCTTACTTGATAGGGAAAAATTTGTAAAGTCTTTTATTGGCTAATACATTTAAATTTGAGTCAGCACAGATATATCTGGTTCATGTAATCATTTTTTCTATACTTTGATCACAAACAACACAGTTCCTTCGTCCGAGGTTTATTGTTTTGACCTCTTTAAAAAAGCAAGCAGATACTGCTTATTAATTTCACTTAATTTAGGTTAGTACTACCTCTTCTTTCTTTTCTCCAGACGTCAAGATGAGCAGATAAATGTGTTTTTAAGGAAAAGACAAAAAGTTGTAGAAAGGTCTAGTTCAAGCATGGGGAAACTACTTGAATTAGTCTGGGGAAAAGGTAGACTTTAAATTATTTCAGTTCAAATTATTCAATTATTTTACTGTGTCTAATAGTTGTATTTATTAAGACCATGGAACTGCACCCTTCCAGGAGATCACTGAATCAGGAGATGCACCTTCCAGGAGATCTCAGCCCAATTGATGTACTACCATCATCTCACTTTGGTATTTCATCTGGTGAGGAGACAGACTCCAAGACAGGGCAACTGTGAACTTTTTAGCCATTTGGGGCCTAGGGCAAACTTGAACAGGAGACTCATCCTTTACACTCTGTCAGGCAGATTTCTCTATTGTAAGTATATCCCATCAGTAGGAGTATCAAAAGGTGTTTTGGATTCTCTAGCTACAGGTAAGTAGGCTATTATCACTGTAATAGCTGTCTGAAAGTAAATTCACTATTGACCCCTCAGGAAAATACTCAAATGTAACCAGAGTTAGAAAGACCTGGATGAAAGGAAGCAGAAGAGAAAAAAAAAAAAAAAAAAAAAAAAAAAAAAGACAGGCTTTTCTCTGACAAAAGAACCCTATGTATATTTACTTTTGCAAAGGAGAGTAATACAGAGGAAATAAAAACTCTGAAGAGAGCAGTCCTGCATTTTTCATGTCTCTTCAATGGTCTTCTGATGTCTAAAATAGATCATCTTTTAAAAAGCTGTTATAAATACAGATATCACAGTTTTTTCCACAGAGCAATTGGGTAGATTTGTAATATCTCAGGGGCATGAAATCTAAAATTTATTCTCTAAGTGGGATCAGAATTTTTTCTAATCTCCCACTAAGGCACATACACATGCATAGAGTTGTAGAATAAATTACACTGGAAAAGACCTCTAAGATCATCAACCCAACAATTAGCCTAACACAGCCAGGATGACTACTAAATTAGATCCCTAAGCACCACATCTATGGGTCTCTTAAACACCCCTACAGAAGGTGACTCAAACACTTCCCTGTGTAGACTGGTCCAATGCCTAACCACTCTTTTGGTGAAGAAATTTCTCCTAATGTTTAATCTGAACCTCTCCTGATGCAACTTGAAGCCATTTCCTTTTCCTCTGAGGCTAGGTACTTGGGATGAAACCAACTCCTAGCTCACTACAACCTCCTTTCATGTAGCTGGAGATAATTAAAAGGTCCCTTATCAGTTTCCTTTTACCCAGTCTAAACAACCCCAAATGCCTCAGCTGCTCCTCTTGAGACATGCCCCCCAGATGTTTCAACAGCTTTGCTGAATTTCTCAGGACTAACTCCAACATTTTTCCTTTAATGAAAGTCCCAAACTGGTCACAGGGTTTAAGGTGTGTTCTCAGCAGTGCTGAGCACAAGGGGACAATCCCTCCCCAGGTCCTGCTGCACCCCCAGGTCCTTTTCCTGTGGGCAGCTTTCCAGACACTCTGCCCCAGCCTGTTGGTTGTTGTGACCCAACAGCACAACCAAATATTTTCTTTTGTCAGACCACTGTCCTCAACCTATTCATCCATCCTGTCCAGATCCCTCTGCAGGGCCTTGCTGCCCTGCAGCAGATCATCAGTACTGCCCAATGTGGTATCTTTAAGTTTACTGAGGATGCACTTGATCCACTCATCCAGATCATCAGTAACAATATTAAGCAGAACTGGCCCCAGTACTGAGCCCTGGGAACACCACTGGTGACTGGCCACCAGCTGGATGTAATTCCATGCACCACTGCTCTCTGGGCCTGGCCATACAGCCAGGATTTTACCCAATGAACAGTGTGCCCATCCGAGCCATAAGCAGAGAGTTTCTCCAGAGGGATGTTGTGGGAAAGCATCAAAGGCTTTAATGAGGTATAGACACACAAAATCCACAGCCTTTGACTTGTCCACTAAGTGTGTCACCTGGTCATAGAAGGGGATTAGGTTGATTGAGCAGGGCTTGCTGTTCACAAGCTAGGGTCTGGCTGGCCCTGACATTCCTGGGTTGTCCTGCATTTGCCATGTGATGGCACTCAGAATGACCTGCTCCATGACCTTCCTCAGTACAGAGAAATAGGTCTGCAGTTCCTCAATCCTTCTTCTGGCCGTTCTCATAGATGGGTGTCACATTTGCCAACTTCCAGTCACCTGAAACCTTCCCGATTAGCCCGGACTGCTTCTAGAAGATGCAAAGTGGTTCAGCAAGCATTTCCACCAGCTCCCTCAGTACCCTTAGATGAATCCCACTCAGACTTGTAGACTTTTGTCTATCTAAGTGGTGTAGCAGGTTGCTGACCATTTCCCCTTACCTTCTGGGGGCTTCTTTCTGCTCCCTATTCCTGACTTCCACCTCAGGGGCTGCATCCTCACAGAACTGGTCTGAGGCAAAAATCTGAGACAACCGACTGAGGCAAAGAAGGCATTAAGTACCTCAACCCCTCAGCCTTTTCCTCACCTTTTGTTACTCTGTTTCCCCTCACATTCAATAATGAAGATTCTCTTAACTTTCTTTTAATCACTAATGTGCTTATAGATACATTTTTAATTGTTTCTTACTATAGTAGCCAGATTAAATTCTACACTGGTTTTGGTGTTTCTAATTCCTCCCTGTTTAACTTCCTGACATGCTGTAGTCTTCCTGAGCTTCTTTTTTCAAAGATCAAAAACATTCACAGAATTGTAGAACCATAGAATATTTGGGCCCAGCCATACAGCCAGGTTTTTACCCAATGACCAGTGTGCCCGTCCGAGCCATAAGCAGAGAGTTTCTCCAGAGGGATGCTACAGTAAAGTGACAAAGGCTTTACGGAGGTATAGGCACACAAAATCCACAGCCTTTTGTCTTCCTAATTTGGAAGGGATCAACAAGGTCATTGACTCCAGCTCCTGGGCCTGCACAGGACCATTCTCTGATGTACCAGAATCACACCATGAGCTCAAGAGCATTATTCAAATGTTTCTTGAACTCTGTCAGGCTGGAGCTGTGACCATTTCCCTGGGGAGCCTGAGTGCCCAGGCACCCTCTGGGTGAAGAACCTTTTCCTGATATCCAACCTAAACCTCCCCTGAATAGGTTCAGGCCATTCCCTAAGCTCCTGTTACTGGCTGCCAGGAAGAAGAGATCAGTGCCTGTCCCAGTGCTTTCCCTCATGACAAAGCTGTGGACTGTGATGTAGCATCATTTCAGGATACTCCTCCAGGGTTTAGAAGCCAAGTAACGTCAGCTACTTTTTGCCATATAGCTTCCTAACTAGGTCCTTTACCATCTTCAGAGTCCTCCTTTGGACACTTTCTAATAACTGTTTTTCCTTACATTGTGGCACCCAGGACTGCCCCCAGCTCACAGCAGAGCAAGACAATCCCCTCCCTTGCCTGGCTGGCCATGCTAATGCTAATGCTAATGCACCCCAGGACACAGATGGCCCTCCGGGCTGCCAGGGCACTGCTGACCCATATTCAACATGCCATGGACCAGGACTCCTAGGTATCTTCTTATATTCCTCACTTCCAGCCAAAGTTCACTGTTCAGTCTAGTTTGTCTACTGCCCCAATGGTTCGCCTTTTAGCACATTGGGACAGGCTGCTCCAGAGCCTTTAGCATTTCCTTCTTAAAGAATGTCCAACTTTCATGGACTGTTTTTCCCTCAATAAATCACTCCCAAGGGAATCTCTCAACCAGTCTCCTAAACAGGCCTAAGTTTAGGAGGTAGGCCTCTGGAAGGCCAAGGCATCACTTTTGTTGAATCTGCTCCTCATTTTTCTGAGAATAAATAAATGTAATTCTATAGATGCTGTGCCCAAAATTACCTCCAAGCTTCATATCAATCATATGTCCCTTCTGTTCACAAACAACATGTCCCAGTTGGATCCTTCACCAGCCATGTCAGGAAGTTACTTTCACACACCCTGGAAACCTCCTCTCAACTGTGTTGTATTGCCAGAACACATCTGCTAAGCTGAGGTCCCCCCTGAAAATAAGGTGGTCCAATGATCATGAGACTTCCCCCAGCTCCACCCTAGTTTATCCCTTTGAAGAGTTCATAGCCTTCCATTGCAGCATTTCAGTTGCCTGAATCATCCCACCATGATTCTGTGATGTTGACTATGTCATAGCATTCCTGCTGCAGAGTGGCTTCCAGCTCTATTCCTTGTCCATGCTGTGTGCATTGGTGCAGAAGCAGTTCATTTGGGATATTGATCCTGCCACCTTTTTGGGGGGAGAGGCTCTAATGCTTATGTCACCATTTTCAGGTACAGCTGTGTTTTCTAATGCATCAATAGCCCTCGTGTCTTTGCTCTTCCATGTTCTCAATCCCCTCTGTCTATTGAGATGGCCGCACAAGCGACCTGGGTAGCATACCACCCCTCAGTGTCATGCTGTCCCCAGGCTTATCTCTAAAAGGCCTGGTTTTATCCCTTTCTCCTTCAAATCCAGTTCTAAATTCTCTCAATGAGTCTTGTTAAATCCTATGCAAGTTTCTTTTCCTCCTTTATTACAAAGGTGCCATGTAAACCAATCCATGATCAAAGAATCCACAATTTTGTCAGTGACACTAGGAATGGAGTCAGGTATTGATCTTCTGGCTCTTCTTGCTTCTTGCAACATTCCACACTCTGTACAAAGCCTGTTCACAACTAGCCAAGAACCACACTAAGGACCTCAAGAAGTCAGTCCCTGACCCCAGCCGTAGGGTACTCCAATACCAGTCTGACAGACTAGCTTCCTCATGCCTTCTGAATGGTGCAGACACCCATGGATTTGTTAACTGTCTAAGGCAACACTGTCTTCCCTAATATTTTTCTTTCTAATTTAGATGTCCATATGTGCCATCACAGGCCTCCCTGTCACACCATCCCAAGCCACTATCTTTGACTTTCTACATTACTAAAGTGAAATAGCGGTCACTGAAATTATTTTTAGCCTTTTTCAAGTATGTCACTTGTTGCAGAAATGAAAGCTGTTAATATTCAGCTGTATTTTCCCTTTGTCATATCTAACTACTGCGAAAGGGCAATTGTGGTCCAGAACTTTTGGTACTCCCTTTCCCATGACTCTACCTTGCTAGTTGTCTCTACCTTACTTTGTTTTCCCTGCACACATCAAAATTAGATAATGTTAGAGCTGGGCAGATATGATCAAAATATCACTTCTCTAAACAGGACTTTTGTGTAAGCTTGTCCTAGGGTCAGACACATACTGCCTGTTAAAAACTGTCATCATGCCCATCTATAAATACTTCATATTGCAGGCTTCTCATCCTCTGAAATGATTTCAGCATCCCTGAAGTCATGCAAATTATTTAGTATTTAACAGGGTGATGAACTGGCAATTGGCACTTGCCCATAGAGCACTAGCTCAAAGTCAGTTTGCCATAGCTAAAATAGACGAGATGGGATGGGATTCAAACTACAGACACTCAGACAAGATTGAGTGCTGTACCTGTGACACAAGGTAATGTGTAAGGACAAACCTGGAGAGTAATTAAAACATAAATCCATCTAAGAAGTGTCTCTAGAGCTAGACAGATTGCCAGTTTGAAATAACAAAGTATCAGAGAGATCAAGCGCTAGTTGGCACAGCGCATGTATTCACTGTAAGCACCATTTCAACTCTGAATTCTTATTCTTTAAAATATTTTAAATATCTACACTGTTTCTATCAAAATGTTTAGTTTATCCCTGTTGATTCCCCAAAGAAGCAGAACCTCAGCTTTCAGTCTCCACCAGTATTATGAGATCAGCTCAGTTAGTTAAAGCATGGCATTAGTAGTGCCAAGATTGTGGGTATGATCCCCAGGAGCCATTCACTTAGGACTGGACTTAAACGATCCTTGCGGGTCCCTTCCAACTCCGAATACTCTGTTTCTGTAAATTATATTTGAAGCATTGCTGCATGTTTCCTTAGGGACCAGCTTCCTAGCTCCTAAGGAATCTGGCATTATTCTCCAGCATTCGTTCCTTCTCTCTAGACAGATATGACAGTTTTAGAAACCCAACAGACAGGACTGTTCCCTCTGATCATAAAAGACACAGGAAGAGTTTTGCTTACCTGATAACTTCCATTCTTTGACAGTTTACTCCGGTAATCTGATCTGCTTAGGAAGTTTCATTGCAATGTTTAAACATAGCTCTTACTGACAACTATTTGAAGATCATTTATACAAATGAATCGTAATGCACTTGTCAACATACAACCACTAGGGAAGAACTGAAACTTAATTTTCGAATATTTGGCTCTGGGATCTGCTCATGCCAAGGATAAGATTAAGCCTCAGGCACATGGGATAGCTCTGTTTTCTGATATATTACATAGGGAAATAGACAGCCACAAGTCAGTGAAGTGAAAAAAATCCCAGCATATATTTCATCTCTAATCACAAATGTATTCAAATTTATGTACTTCTAAACTGAAAGAAATTGGAAAAGACTTCAGGGTCTGTTTAACAGCAGTCCACTTGCTTATGATGTGATTGTGCATGTGTTTACATTAAAATTAATACTAATATATGAGCTGCAAAGCAATGGCACAAAAATTCCTACATTAACAAAATATACAAGTGGCATAATGAAGAAAAATATTTGCTTGATGATGTGAGATCTTTATATCCTGTTTGGCTGTAAACAGTGGGAATATCATGCCTAAAAGTATAAATATATTGGGTCAAAATTTCAGAGAACTGTGCTAAATAAAGAGATCTGCTTTAGAGAACTCTTAGACTGACATGATGAGAGAAGAAAACAACAATTTTTTCTTCTGAGGAAATTTGAAAGAAATTACATTGTGAAAATCCATGCTCAGCAGATACAGAGTCTAGAGTTACCAATTTATTAATCACATACTTGCACTGGCTAATAAGAGCTCCTGAGACAAACTTAGATAATATATAAATGTATAGGTGTGGCTATACATATAAGATATATTTTCAGTTATATTTTGAAAGTAAAGGAAGATGTCAGCTAATGTGAACAATTTATAATTTCATTTCATCCACGTGACTATGAAAATCAACTTTTAATTTCCATTTTTCCATGTTGTATAGTATTTGCCCATGTAAATAGTGTTAATGAATGTATTTAAACAGCCTTTCATTATTCAGTTCACGTATATTCTATTTGAGGAATGCAAAATATGATTCATTTCTGTATTACCACTATTAGCATCAATATGGAGAGTATATTTTAAACCTGGGTTAATCATCTCTGCTATGGCTTGCATTAGTTGTTTTCCAATGGAAAAATTTAATCTGTTGACTTTAAAAACTGTTCTTCACACTGTGTAGATAAGCATGCATATAAATTCAATACTCAATACAGCACTGTGAAATCCTTACCCTATTCCTGAATGGCCCAGTCAGATGTCACCACTGTGTTACAGGCAAGGTTCCTGTGGACATACCAAAGAGTTCAAAACAGGGCATAGAAAAGTTGTAAGGGTCCCCAAGAAATGATGAGTTAAAAAAAAAGGGTTACTACTTTTGAATTAAAAAAATCCATAATTTCAGCAAAATTGCATAGTACTTTTAATCATAAAATGTTTCAACAAAAAATTTCAAAACCTTATTTCTTGAATAAAGAGTTCAATTCCGATTAAATGAAGGTTGCATTGCTTAGATATCTCCTCTTCAGCAACTTGAAAAATGCTAACAGAAAGCTTTGGTGTGATAACCCTGTAAGATACCAAAGACATTTACATTTCACCAGCTTTAGGTCTCAGAATCAAAACCTTGTAAGACAAGTAACAATTTGTTTTTAATAAAACAGATTTCCTGATATTTTGAGAGAAAAATAATCACCTCAATATTTTCAGATACTTCTGTTCCTTTTGCATTAATACTAGGGTTGTGTTTGGGGGTGTTATTGAAGATATCCAAATTTAAAAAAAAAAAATCTGGAGTTTATGCTGTGTGCTGGTTAAATTCCCTTGCATTCCACTCTCATAGGAGCTAACTGTACTGATATAGGAAGTAAATGTTTGGAAAGTATTCAAATGGAATAGCAGTAAAATTTCCACTATGAGACAAATATCCTTCCAATGCTATTGCTTGGCAGTGCACTGTTAAAAGCTAGAAAAGTCTACCTGGAGGAAAAAGAAGATATTAATGAGATACTGAGGAAAAATATTTATTTCTTTAATCTTGTAAGTGTGCATGCTCAAAAGAACCCCTAAAGTTCAAGTCCTCTGGGCTGCAGACTTCAAAGAACTTCAGGTTTGTTTCCCATTGTTTAGCAATGATGCTAGGCATTGATCCATCTATAGCAATGACAACAAAACTCAGATGACATTAATGTAAATGATGTGTCATATGTCACATTGACATATGACCAGACATAGCAAATGGGTGGGAAAACAGCCTAAGACATCACTGAGCTGCAAAGGTGAGTTCTGCTGTGCGCAGAACCACACCAGTTCTTTGCAATATTAAACGAGCGTTATTTATAATCTGTAATTTGTATTTAAACTACAAGGTCAATGGGATTTGTACATCTATTGTTACTGTGATTCTTTTGCTATTTTGAGTCACATGTTTCCTTAGACAAGCAGCAGCTGTAAATACAGCATATCCCCTAATCTGTATGTTCAGGCTGGCTAATGTTTTCTTCTTCTTTTACCATATACACACCTAGCAAACTTTGACTTTGTTTCAGCTAAAACAGAAATTTGCCATGGCTCTTCTGTATTAACTTTTGGTAGGTTTTTCTTTCTGGGTTCCAGTTATAAAGAACTATGACAGGATTTTTGACTTTATTATTTGATGCAGCATTGAGACATACAAGACAGTTAATCTGATAAACTTAAAAATTATAGTTTATAGTCAAATCAAATACATTCTCATATTCATCATTAGTGCAGAAAGAGCACTGCTATACCATATACTAAAACTTACAGAGTCTGAAAGAAAATCCTACTATATTTGCTTCCCTTGTAATTAGTTTGGCAGAAAAGATATTTTCAGCATATCCAAACAGAGCATGTTTTCTCAAACTTATTCTAAAATTCAGTCTTTCAAACACAGGAAAGATATTACGTATAATTCATTCAGTGTACATGCAGTCCAAGGACCTCAAAGATATTGATGAAGATAAGTTTATTTGTAATTTAATAACTAAAAAAAAAATAGAAACTAATTTACTTTTGAGACATCTGCAATGATATCTATCTATCTATCTATCTATCTATCTATCTATTTCAAGATTTCAAATTAGCAACATTTCAAATAGCTTCAGGTTTACTTTTCTCAACATGTTATGACAGAAAAAGGCAGTCTAGTAAAGTGAAAATAGTGTTTGAAAAATTAGAATTTAAAATGGTTATATATATTTGAAGTTCTGAGATATTTAGCTTTCCAAGTACACAAAACTCCTGCACTAACCATGAGAAATCTAGACTATTGAAATTCAAACCTGTTCCTGGTCCAGGATGAACTTTTGTCCAATCTGGATGCACACCAGTGAATTTTGATGCAGGGTAGAAAACATGTCTCTAAGATTTTTATTAAAGGAGTGACTCTGTTTGAGTGTACTTAGGAGCTCAGAATGCCTAAAATGAATCCTAAGAAAGTTGGATTAGTGAACAGAGGACAGGTTTGAAAGTCCAAGGTATATGATGAATACACAATTTCCCGTGGCTCAGGAATTTCTTACATGGTCTTTATGTCTGGACATACGTTGTCTACTTGCACACACGTAGGATATATTTTTGGCAGTGAACTTCTGCTTTTTTGTCTTTCATTTGCTTTTCATAAGCAAGTTATGTTACTGTCCTCTAGCTGTGAATACACCTAATGTCACATTTTTTGGTACACTTTTAGTATTCACACTAATGGCAAGCATCTGTGACATTTCAACTAAATTAATTTGTTGTAATAATTCAATTAATAGGAAACCATTGCATAGACTAAGATATTTTTTAATTAATCTTTTAATATATGCCATTCAAAGTTCTATGTAGTTTTTATTCATACATCAGTACTTTGGAGAATGAAGAAGGAAGACAGAGACACAACATAATCGTTAATATTCCATCACTGAGAATCTGTACCAGCTTTTTAAACTTTAGAATCACTATCTTATTTTGTAATGTACAATTGTCATGAATTAACCCTGTGAAATTCAAGAGACGTGTATGCACAACTATGCTGCCTTTGTGACATAAACTAGAGCTGGCAGAATTCACTGAGTAAAAAATGAGATAATTAAGAAATATTAATTAATTTTATTATACATATTTAGCAAAATATGTGATTCTCACTAAAGTCATAAAAGATTAGTTTGAGAATGTGTTGAGACTAAAAGGTTGAAGTCTGAAGTAAAGCACCTAATTAAAAGATACACTGTATGAGCTACCTGGCCTGGATCTGTACCTATTCAGTATTTTATGAATGGCATGTGTGTACTGTAGCAGTAAAGAGACATTTACGTATCTTCCGTGGTGGAGTGGATGTGGCTGGACACCAGGAGCCCAAGAGCAGCTCTACCACCCTGCATTTTACCTGTCCAGAGGCAGTAAAATACAATGAAGGGCTCACAGATTGTGGTAAGGGCCAAGACAGATCATTTGCCAATTATGTTCACAGACAAAACAGACTCTGAGAAATTAATCTAATTAATTATCAATCAAATCAGAATACAGTAATGAGAAATAAAAGCAAATCTTAAAACTCCTGCCCCTCATTCCACCCTTCTTCATGGGCTCAACATCATTTGTGAATTCACTACCTCCTACCTCTGAGTAGCACAAGGGAATGGGGAATGGAAGTTATAGTTAGTTCATCACCATTGTCTCATTGCTTCTTTCTCTTTCCCCTGTTCACCAGGAAATCCCTCCCATGGAAGACAGTCCTCAAGGAACTTCTCCAACATGAGTCCTTCTCACAGGCTGCAACTGTTTCCAAACTCTTCCAGTGTATGTCCATTTCCTGGAATGCAGTCCTTATGGAACAGCCTGTTCCAGCGAGGGTCCCCCATAGGCTTACAAGTCCTGCCAGAAAACTCACTCCATTTTATGCTCTTCTCTTCGCAGGGCCTCAGCACCTGGCAGGAGCCTGCTCCAGCACAGGCTTCTCCATGGAGTCACAGTATCCTTCAGGCACACCTATCTGCTCCCCTGAGAACCTCCACAGGCTGCAGGGGGACAGCCTTCCTCTCCATGGTCTTCACTACAAGCTTCATGGAAAACTCTGCTTTGGCACCAGGAACACTTCTTCACTGATTTTGGTGTCTGCAGAGCTGTCTTACACATTCTCACTCCTCTCATCTCTGGCCACAGTTGCTCCTGCACAATAATGCTTCCCTGCTTCTTAAACATATTATCCCAGATGCAGATGATGGGTATGGTCTCAGATCTGTCTGGCATTGGGCCTATCAGACACGGGGGAAGCTTCTATCAGCTTCTCACAGAAGCCACCCCTGTAGCCCTTCTACAAATTCACAGATAACTGTCCAGATATAGGGATTAGAATTTAAACATAAAGCAAACCTAAAGAATTTATTTGTGTTTGTTGGGGATTGTGTTTCTTTCTCTTTTACTTACAGAATTTTTTCCCATAAGTTGGTAGGAAACTAACTACTGAGTACTTATGGGTACTTAAGAAAAACAAAAGTGGCTAAGGTCAGGATAGGAATGTAGTCTCTGGCTATACCTCTTTTTCTCTGGGAGTTTGCCCGAGGGACAGAGATACCACGGGAATTAGGCAGGTAAAGGGACAGAGGAAAATGTGAGTCTCTCTCTCTCTCTCTCTGTCTGTTTCTCTCTCTGTCTCCCTCTCTGTCTCTCTCTCTCTCTCTCTTTGGAGGGGGACGGACATACCTGTGGCTTGGGGAAAGGAATTTGCTGACACTGCCATACCTCAGCTGGGAGCTGCCTTTCTTCTGCTGCTGGACCCCGCACCCCCTGCCCTGCCAGCACATCCCACAGTTCCAGCCACAGCTCCAGACCTTCTGAGACATCTCATCCAACACCCCGGGATTTTTGCTCATTCCTGCCGTTCCAGCTTGCCGTTTCTGAGTCCTGCTGGGACACCAGTGTCGGCTGCCCCAGGGGGGTTTGGTTTGTGAGGCAAAGCCTCTCTCCCATCCCTTCCCGCCTGGGCCCGGCCGCCATCCCCACACGCTGCCCGCGCCACAGCGCCCCCTGCCGGCGCGGGGGAATCCCCGCGCGGGCCGTGCCCGCCGTGAGCCCGCAGCGCCCCTGCGGGCCGTGCCCGGAACTGCAGCGAGGGGCAGCGCCCGCGGCCGGCAGGGCTGCTGCTGGGTTCCTGTTCTGTCTGGGGTCAGTGCCCTGGCACGGCGGGGTTTGCTTGGTTAGACACACCAGTAAAAACTGAGATTGCTATTCTCGTAGCTTTGCCTGAGACACCCATAATTGCAAAATTATTGTCATTCAGAGGGAGCGGGTTTACCATTCCAAGGGAGGCTCCTGCCTTCCCTAGCAGACACCTGTTGTTCACACCAAGACAGTGTTCCTGAGAACCTGTCTGGAAAAGTAAAATCCAGTGTGTGAAAAACGAGATTCACTCTCCTGTTAAAATTTAGAAGTTTAATAAATTACAATAAGAGAAAACAGACAATATTTAGACAATGAAGCAAAGTTCTTATGGCTGGGTGCTTGACATTCAGCCAAGAGCACACTTACTGTGCTTGGAGACCCTCTTCAAATACCTTTTCTTTTCAGTTGCATCAGCCTATTGATATTCATCTTTTCCACAAGATCTTTGTGAGTGTGATAGTAAGAAGGAAAATCTCAAAAGTCATATAGAGAGAGACAAATATTAATAATACAAATTCATCTGTCACTGTCTATGCTTGTTTGCAAATTGGATAAACATCCACTTTAAAATATTAAGGGGTAGTAGGAAGAAAAAAATCCACTTATATAGCATTCTATAGTGTTAGAACAAAACCAAAAACAGGACAAAACAAACAAACAAACAAAAAAATCACCAAGCAAAAAATCAGTGGCAATTAAATACTTCTCACATGTGGGTGTGGATATTTCATGCCTTTTGTAAAAGTTTGTTTTCCAGTCCAGATCAGGTACAGGAAATGGGTAATTTCATTGAAGACTTTTCATACATGTAATAAATAACTAAAATTAAACGCTCAAGTGTCATTTAGAATAAACATCCTAAATTCTGAAAAATCAAAATGTATTCAGAGGCAACTTGTAAAAGACTAGAAACCCTTGAGACTGAATTTTGTCTACAAATGAGAAGTCCTTTTTCCCAAACTCCATTTGAAAGCACAGAGCTCATCACAAAACATATCCTTTTGATTATAATAATGAGAAATAGCTGCGAGGCAGATCTTGAAATCTCTTCTGCAGTCAATACAGCATCTGATTGAGTATAATTGGTAAAGGATTCAAGATAATTGCAAGGTACGAAGGAGTAGCAGAATCAACTACCACATTTACATTTTCAGAAAGAACCTAATATAAACCTGCATATCACAGAAGTTTAAAGAGAGTTTAAAATTATAATTCTGATAGAATGTTCATTGTATATTCTGGAAACGTGAGCCAAGCACCAATCAGAAATTCATTTCAACCTTGTTCAGATTATCAAACTGAAGCTGTATTGAATTTCAATGTTCTTAACAGTTGCATTAATGCAATTATTAGAACATGTTATTAAAAGACCCAGTCTGTTTCATTTCAGGGTGTTATAAAATCATTGACAGCAAATGCTAGAGTTGTTAAGTTTATGACTCTGATCAGCCATTTCAAAGCAAATCAAAGATTAATAGTAAAGCTCATCAGAAGTCTAGATTCAGCCATGAAAATGGGAACTAGATGATGGTAATGATTAGCATTGACATAGGGCATCAGGTCTATCAGCTGTGATGAGGCAGTATTTTTTATGAACACCGTTACTACTCAGTCTGCTTGGGAAGGTGGAGGAATCAGTGGACATTTTCAAAATCTCATAAAGATAGCCTTATTGCAGAAAAATCGTATAATCTACTCTACTCTTTCAGTTCCACTCTGGAACTCTCATGTTTCCACAAAATGTGCAGAGTAAATACAAGAGGAATGCACATGCTCATAGTTCAGTATGCACTGCCCTATAAATGTACTTTCTTGTTTAAATTAAACAGCTCAATGATTCAGAAAGCATTTCAGCAGACTTAGTGATGTACGCTAGCCAGTGAGGTTTCACACCTAACAAGGAAGGACATGAACTGTCTCATTTTTTTCAAGGATGCCATTATTTCCAGTTCTGTTGGAACAGGGGAAAAATACCTATTTCAGAATTTAATAAAAAGCAAGAAAACTGATATTGTCTCTTGGCTAGGATGACAATAGCCTTTGACATTATTTAAAACAGATGAACATGTTACAATGAACTATAATAAACTGATTCAGTATTGTCTTCTAACTTCTTTCTGATGGACAGGTTAAAATCCAAGCAATAGGAAAAACAAACCAACTTTTTCCTCTCTCTTTGCCCTGTGAGCCCCAGAGAGTTTTACCTCAATGATATCTGCACATGTACCCAGGCAGGCTTGCACACCCATTCCCACACAGGCATCAAATTCACAGCCAAATACTGTTTCCTGAGACAAGCACTCATAAATCACAATTAGATCCATCTATTTAAGGACAATTTGGCTCACAAAATTGAAAATACTGCAGCACACAGTTTACACTGAGTGGAACTAGCAGGGCTTATTGACAGATCTCTAAACTAGATGTGATAGGACAGAGAGACAATACCAGGCTTGCCATTGGCAAGCTGTGGGATGATAGGCCAAGGTTAGAGGAACAGAGTGCTGTCAAGGACCCACTGCCAGTGGCTCTGAACTGTGCTAGCCGTATTGGACCATACTTCCAGTCTTACAGAGATGAGCTAGGGACTTCTGAGGTAAGAGGAAGAGACAGGGAAAAAAACCCAGTAAAATATATCAAAGGATTAAAGGGGTGTTCCTCCAGTAAGGCAACACGTCCATCAGCCTACCTGAAGTGCAATACATACAGCATGGACAACAAACAGGAGAAGCTGGAAGCCACTTTCCTGCTAGCAAGTTATGAGCTTGTTGCCCATACTGAAACTTGGTAGGAGGAACTATCAATGATTGCTAACAGGGTATTCAGAAGAAACTGGGGGAGAAGAAGATAAGGAGAGTTTGCCCTCTACATCAAGGTGGATTAAGTGTGAAGGGCTGTCTCTGCAGAAGAAACTGGGCAGGTCAAAAATCTATGGGTAAGAATAAGAGATAAAAGCAACAAAGAGATCCTTGTGGATTGTGTCTACTGCAGATCAAGGGGACTGTATTTACAAAGACTTCTTGCTCCAGCTATGGGAGGCATCACACTCAGTTTCTTGTCCACTCTGATACCTGCTAACAAAAAAGCACAGCAAGCTGCAGGCAACCCAGAGAACTTAGGAAATCCATGGAGGAAAATTTCTTGAGCCAGAGCATAGAGAGCAGCCCTACCAGAGGGGGTGCAGTACTGAATCTTATGGGCAGCAATGTAGGCAAGCTAATCTTGAACATCAAAACTGGCTGCAGTGATCATTCATTGGTGGAATTTGCAGTACTGGAAGATACAAGTCAGGTAAGGAAAAAAGTTATGCCTCAGAATTTTAGGAAAGAAGATTTCCAGTTCTTCAGGGAACCAGTCAACAGAATTCACTGTGAGACTTCCCTCAGAGATAAGGAAGTGGAACAAAGCTGGCAGACTTTTAGAGAAGTGTTCCACTGAGCTTAAATGATGGTAATCCTCAAGAATAAGAACTCAGGAAAAAAAGGTGAGAGGCCAGCATGGCTGAGTAGGAAGTTGTTGGTCCAGCTAAAGGGAAAGAAGCAAATGTACGTATATTGGAAACAAGTACAGATAGCCAGAAAAAAAATAGAGAGATGAAGTACACTTTTGTAGGGATATGGTGAGGAAACCCTAGAAGAAGCTGAAACTGAACCTAGCAAGAGAATTGAAAACAGGTTTTTACAAGTATGTTATCTAGAAAAGGAAGGTGGAAGGTGACCCCTCTGACAAAAAAAGGTTGATAAACTGGAAGCAGCAGATGAGGAGAAAGCTGAAGTACTCAACAAATTTTTGCCTCAGTGTTCAATGGCAACCCATTTCCACACCCCTCAAGTGGATGGATGGCAGGATGGCTGTAAGGGAGCAGAGTCCCTCCCACTTTCCATGACATTTGAAAAGTCCTAGCAGTCAGATGAAGTCTCAGGTGAATGAAAATAAGGAAAATTGGTGCCCATCTTTAAAAAAGGTAGAAAGGAGAGCCCTGGGTACTACTGGAAACAGACCTTCCTAGAAGCTGTGTTAAGGCATGTGGAAGACAGCTAGCATGACTTCATCAGAAGTCCTACTTGACCAATCAAGTGGCCTGCTATGACAGAATGACTGCAACAGTGGGAAAGGGAAGAGCTACACATGTAATTTATCTGGATTTATGTACAGCCTTTGAAACAGTATACCACAACATCCTTCTCTCTTAAACTGGCGAGGGAGATTTGATGAGTGGACCACTAGATGGATAAGAATGAATGGTGACATCCACAGGGTAGTGGTCAATGGCTCAGTGTCAATGGACACAACATCAAGGAAAAGTGATGAAAAATGAGAGAGAGTAGGTTGAGACTAGATGTTAGGAAGACATTTTTCCCTGTGAGGGTGGTGAGGCAAGAGAAGAGTTGTGAATACCACCCCCCTGGAAGGCATCTCTGTCCATAGTAGGGTGATTGGAACTAAATGATCTTTATGGTTCTATGATTTGTTTTCAATTCTCAGGTTTACCTGTATGTATTCGTGTAATCCAAGGAAACTGCTGTAGACAAAGCTGGAGAAGAAGTTATCTTTCATATAATTATTTCCACTTCTTCATTACCAAGGAAATTAAGTAAGAACACCCATCTCTTCCCATCCTGAATAAACACTTATTTTGAGTCAGAGTTTCTAGTATTTGTGCAGATGAAAGAAAATGTTTGATCTAGTTGCTAAAATAGCCATGAAATAGAATTTTTTTCAACATCATAGTCCACGTTATAGGGATCCTAGCTGCTTCTCTGGAAAGGCACTGATATTCTGCAGACCATGTGATACATCTGTCCATGCAGACATCAGTATAGTCTGCTTTTAAAAATTCCCTGATGGTAATTCCCAGAGAGTGCAAAAGCATTTAACGTGCTGAAAACACGTTAAATATTTAGATATATTTAGTTTCTATTCACTTGCCCATCCAAAAGTGGTATTGACTTCCTTCAAAAATCTGTGAAGAAAAAAGAACCAGAGATACATTATCTTTTGAATAGATTATTTTAAATTCACCAGATTCCTAGAGAGATTTGCAGTAGCATTGTACTAATAACTCCACAAATCACTCTTATACCATATCTACTCTCCTGATGAGCTAAATTTTTTGATGGTGTGTTGTTTTTAGATGTGAACATAAATACTCACAAGAGTATAATTTATTGAGAAAAAACTATATTAATTACCTTGTATTATAGAGCTAAGCCATGGAAGAATAGCTAAGACCTATGAAAAGTGACATCAGATTTCATCTTTTAATCAAGTTACATTTATTTTTCTGACAGTTAGTTTAGTAGCCTGAACTGTCAATCATCTCACCTAATATGAATACAGTATGCTATTTTCACACATGTATGTGAAATAGAAAAACACATTTTGATTTGAAACACATCTGATTCAAAACAGCCAGAATGGCTTCATGAAGAGCAAGCCCTCCCTGACCAACTCAGTGGCCTTCTATCATGGGACAAGGAAAGGGTTAAAGATGTCATTTATGTGGACATCTGTAAAGCCTTTGACATGGACCCCCACAACATCCTTCTCTGTTAAACTGGAGAGAGATGGATTCAATGTGTGGGCTGATAGATAGACAAGAAATTGGATTGTGGCATCCAGAGGTTTGTGGTCAAAGGCTCAGAGTCCCAGTGGACATCAGGGACAAGTGGTGTCCCTCAAGGGTGCATACTGGGACAAGAGTTATTTAATATCACTAAGGATGCAGACAGTGGGATCGAGTGCACTCTCAGCAGAAGACACCAAGCTGAGTGGTGCAGCTGACACATGAAGGATGGGATGACATCCAGAGGGACCTGGGCAAGCTTGCATAGCTGGTCCATGGGAATCTCATGAGGTTTAATAAGATCAAGTGTAAGTTGCTGCACCTGGGCCAGGGCAATCCCCTGGTACCAACACAGGCTGGGGATGAAGAGTCAGAGTAGCCCTGCCCAGAAGGATTTGGGGTTGCTGGTAGGTGAGAGGCTGGGCATGTCCCAGCCATGGCACTCCCAGCCCAGAGAGCCAAACGTGTCCTGGGCTGCACCCAGAGCAGCGTGGGCAGCAGGGCCAGGGAGGGGATTCTGCCCCTCTGCTCTGCTCTGCTGAGACCCCTCCTGCAGGGCTGCATCAGCTCCAGGGGCACAGCACAGGAAGGACATGGACATGCTGGAGGGAGTCCAGAGGTCACTGAGACCATTAGAGAGCTGGAGCCAAAGAAATTGTTCAGTCTGGACAAACGAAGTCTTTTGGGTGACCTAATGGCAGCCTTCCAGTACCTGAAAAGAGCCTTCAAGGAAGCCAGAAAGAGACATTTTTACAAGCACATTCAGTGACAGGAAGGTGAAATGGCTTCAAACTCAAGGTTTGAAAAACTGCAGGTTTAGTATAGCTATTAGGAAGAAATTCTTTCTAGAATTTCTGTAAGAGAGGTGAAGTAGAGGAAGAGGCTGCCCAGAGAAGTTCTGGATGCCCCATCCCTGGAAATGTCAAGGTTAGGTTCAAACGGGACTCAGAACAATCTGTGGTATGAAAGGTGTCCTAGCCCTCAGCAAGGCATCTGGAGATACATGATTTTTTAGATCCTTTCCAAACCAGGTCATTTTATGCTTCTGTGATTTCTTAAGAACTAAAAGGTGCTATAAGCCTTGAAAGAGCTTCAAACACATTTTACATGTGTTACATTATTCATAAATTACTATCTATAATGGTAACTCCTTAGAAATATATAATTAATTTAACATCTCTTGCAAAACTTTTGAAGAGTTGAATTGACAATGAAGTTATTATCAACCATCTCCAGTTTTTAATGCAATTTTAAAATAACTCAAGAGATCATCCTGTTTTTAAAGCTGTAATAAGACCACAGACCTGATGAATTTGGAGGCTTAGGTCCAGAGAAAGTGTTTTTTTCAGAAAAGGATATGACTATTAAAAACTAAATACAAAAAGTATATGAATGTGCAAACAAAAGAGCTTGCCAAATTGCTCAAAGAGCTTAGAAGGCTTTAAAAACTTTTCTCCTGAGTGCCATTATCTGGCTTTCTGTTGTAACATCTGTCATCACTGCTTTATTCCCTTGCTTCCCAACCCTCTCTTCCTCCATCCTCCTTCCCTAAGCTGAGGTTTTAAACCACAAAAGAGTTTCCACAAAATGCCAGATAGTCTCCCTCCTGCCAAAAGAATGATTAGAAAGGGCAAATGTCTGTACATGCTTGTTGTCCTGAGAACATAGGTTTTGCCGATATATATAAGGGACTGGAAAGACCAATTGAATAATAGCAATATGGGAAATATTAGTCTTCTTATGCTGTATACACTTAGAACCAGATGACTTTTCCATTATTTCATGCTATATCTGAACTTCTCCTTATCACCCTTTGTGTCTTTAACGTTTGTCCAGAATTTTTTGTATTTCCAGCAAAAAAGAGAAAAGCAGAAGCCACAACTAGGTATGTTGCTGGCAAACATTTCTGTCGCTTTCAGCTCAAGCATAGGAACCAGACAGGCCAGATGGCAAGGCTTTTAAAGGTGCTGAGCTTTGTAGCAGTTCCCACTGGTTTCAGAAGGAGCTCTATATACCTAGTATACTTCACACATTTAGGTCAAGAGCTACACTAACAGCTTGACTATGGACATTTGCATAGTCACAGTATAGTCAATGAGACTGTGCAGCAATTAAACAAATCCCTCTCCTCTGGATGGCTAACAATGATTGTAAGACAATCAATCTACGCTGATTTTTGTATTGTAAGACAATAAACTTGGTATTTATGTAACAGCCAGAGTGCAGGGAAATACATAACAGGGGAAAAAATGTGCCATTATATATCATTATGCTAACTGTACAGCAATCTGGAGAATACAATTCCATTTCAATATGACATCCAGCGAGCACTTACTTTCATCATAGACTATAAAGTATATTTTTCCACCCCAAATTATATGATTTTTGGCAGAAAAAGAGACATTAGCTTCAACCTCAAGCTGTCAGAGTTTGTTTTTTAAAAAATCAAATAATTTCCTTCTTTCCTAAGCCACAAGGGACAAATCAGGAAACACACAAGGCCAAGTCTGAGTTAACTTACACCCTTTTCAACTCCATTAACTTCAGTGGTATTGGCCACAGTTATGAGTAAAGCTGGAATTTGGCCCATGGAAACAACTCTGTTTCCAAAATTATTTTGGTTTTCTTCTTTTACCATGCATTTTACAGTCTTTTTAGACCATACTTCCTTATCAGAGAAATATTTGAAAAATACAGTATAAGTAAAGGCATAATTAGAAATGACCCAATTCATTTCATGCAAATCCTGGCATTCAAAATAATATGCATATCACTAAACTTGAGGCAACATTCTCTTTCAAAAATGACTTTATTGAATTACACTACATTAACAGAATGCTGTCATTAGCAGAAATTTTCTCAGACACAGAATCACTATTTCTCAGATATGGCTTGTCAAGACACTCTCAAATACAAGCAGAAGGTTTTGTCTCTGTGGGAACCACATATGGTGAATCCAACTCCTGATTCAGTCCAGGCAGTGTTGTGGAAAGCACATATCCAAAACATCCTGAGATTAAGATGCATGAGCTAACTCTGTCTGTCCATGTTGTTCATCTCTGCTGTTTCCATGGAATTATGGAATTCTCCAGGAACTGTACATGTCATTTAAACACCATGGCTTCTGTCTTATCTTTTTTTTTTTTTCCCTGTACCCCAGAGCTGAGAAAGCAATGGCAACAGCCCAATAGAGTGCTGATCCCAGTGCAACTTTTTATTAGGGGATGGTTTTGACCACTACATTTGTCATAACTATATAAAACATTTTTTAAAAGTTGTGATATTTTATAATTATAAAGCATTCATGAGTGTTTGAGAATGTCCTTGTTTTTCTAGTACTGTGTGATTTTTTCTACTAAGCAACCCTACATCAGCCTAGGCTGAAATTCCAGAACTCACTTATTCTTTCAATTTTTCCTCTTCAGAATTTAACTGAGCTTCAGAGATGAGGAATGTTTTACCAGATTTGTGTAGCCATTTGCTTTTCAATTTATTAGCAATGTAAGAGACCTCTAAACCTACTACTCCCTGTTCTTAACATTTGCAGAAAGAGACTTTTTCTAATCCATTGCAGCAGTGAATGTTTTGTGTTTCTTCTCCTGTGTCTTGGAACTGGGCCCACTGTAAGTATAGTAAACAGAGTCCCTTTCCCTGAGGGTTTCTGAGTTTACAATCCTATTGTGTTTTTTACTCAGCACACTTCTTTGGTTTAAATAATCTTTCTACTGCCGCCAGTGTTTTGAAGGTGGTGGTGAGAATTTCATTAATCATATATCCTGTAACAAGTACCTACACAAATGACTTTATAATATCACTGAAATTAGCTGATGCCTAGTAGCATAATTAGATCAAATGGGGGATTAACTTAAAATAGATTTAAGACCTAGGTTTTAGAACTGTTGAAGTCATCTTATTTGCTCAGGAGAGAGATTCTTAAACATTCAGTTCTTTTATGTAACTTAAGCATGCACATCTAATATTTCTGTTTTTCACAGGTCAAAGATTCTTGCTCATGATTTATACATTTTGAGGAACAGGTATTAAATTCTGCTCCTGCAAATCACCCAGATTTAAAAAAAAAAAACAAGATAAGCAAATAAAAAAAAAAAAAAACAAAAAAAAAAAACAAACAAAAAAAAAACCAAAACAAAAACAAAAACAAAAAAAAACCCACAAACCCAAAAAACCCCAAACTCTGCCAATGCTTAGAAATATGGCAAGGAGTGCCCTTTCTTAATTTCAAAATTACTGATATAGATACACATAATAGAAGTGATGTTTTCCCAAATTTTTACTTATTTTTACTTCATCAAAGCATCTGAATATTTTTCTAATATTACAGAAATTCTAACAAAGTCTAGACTGTTTCCTGTAGTGCTGGAACCTAGCACCTAAAAATAGCTGGTTGTAGAAGTAAAAAATACTACAGGTGTTTGGGGTTTTGTTTCACTTTTCCCTTTTATATGTCTTACATGACGAAAGATGATTTCAGGAGTTAGGCATATGCTGGACTTTGTGACATAATTTTACCAAGAAGAATGAGCATGCTAAACAGAAAGTTGTGTTAAATGGTATTTAAATACACTTTAACAGTTACAAAAACAGTGACAAATCTTGCTGTGAAAATAAATTGTTGACTTTCTAGCCTTTAGGCTTACACTGGAGACTAGGGAATGAGTTGCCTAAAAATTACTTCAGCAAAAGGCAGAGAGGATCATTGTCTTCATAGATGATATATATGACCATTTCAAAACAAAGCTGAATCTTTGTCATGAGGTGGATCTATGCCTTTTCTTTAAAATTTAAAAAAAAAAAATAGTAATCAAGACCAAAATTCCATACCAGTGAAGTTCACTGTTAATTTTGCTCCTGCTCAATACTGTGGAAAGGCAATCCATTACGTCTTGGATTAGACATCTTGGCTGCAGCAACATAGGATTTCCCAGTGGTCTTCAATTTGTAGTCCATCAGGAGTCATCTGTCAGCAAGTCCTTTATGGTAATGAATCAGAGCAACATCACTGTGCCAATGAAAGACGTAGTGGATTTGAGATGCAAAGACTTGTGTCGGGGGAAAGAAAAGAAATACAGATAAAACCATTTATAGAGTGCACTTAAACCTCCCTTGAAAAAAGTTTTAGTATGCATTCCCTGTGCATTCAGGGTAGGAACACATCTGTTATGGCCAAAGTGAGGAGAAGTCAGAAAGTGAATGAAAATCAACCAAAAGAAAAACAGATTTTTTTGTGGTTTTTGTTCACCTGTCCAGAAGCGTATTTCTCCCTAGATGCTTCTTTATAGCCCTGAGAGTTCAGAGAACATGCTAAGGAAGACAATTCTTTAAGTCTAACAAAAAAGTAAAAACCAGTTTTATGTAACCACCAAATCATGCATTAAGTGAGCAGGTAAAATCAACACAAGAGAAAGATCACTGTGAATTTGTATACTATCATAAATCAAAACTAATGGAAGGAGGAGGGGGAGGGGGTTGGGGGGCAGGGGGAGGGAGGAAGGGGGAGAGGGAGAGAGGGACAGGGACAGGACAGGTATTTTATAATCATGATCAGCTAAAGGGTCAGGCTCAGAGAAGTGTAGTAAATCGGGCAACATCTGACTGGCTATTAGACACCAAAGTGTTTCCCAGGGCTCAATTTTAGGATCAGCTACCTTTACTGTTTTCATCAATGCCCTGGACTCAGGCAAAGAATACTCAATAAGTAAGTTTGCCAATAACATTGCATTAGGAGGAGCCATTTGTCACCTTCAGGGCAGAGAGGTCTTGAAGAGACCTTTAGAGAAATTGGAACACTGGTCAAATGCCGCTTGCATGAAGTCTAACAAGGACAAAATGTCAGATTCTGCATCTGGAATGGTGTAATCCTGGTATAGATTGAGGAATGAGAGGCTGGAACACAGCTCTGCAGAAAGACATCTGAGAATTTTGGAAGATGCTAAGCTCAATGTGAGTCAACAGCATGTCCTGGCAGCCAAAAAGGTTAACCACATTCTAGCAGTGTGTATTAACCATCAAAAGGAGTCATTGTCTCATTATAGTCAGTATTGGTGAGGCTGCTGTGTGCAGTTTTGGGGTCAACAGTAGAAGCAGAATAGAGAAATATAAGAATGTGTCCAAAGGATGGCAACAAAGATGGGAAAAGAACCAGAGAGTTTGACTTATGAGCCGCAGCTGAGGGCACTGAGTTTGGTCATCTCAGAGTAGCAGAGGCATAGGGGTGATGTCATCACAACATTCACCATGAGGGGAAGAAGCGAGAGGGGTGCTGATCTCTTTCTGGTGTCTAGTGCTGGGACATGAAGGAATAAATTCAATCTGTGTCAAGGAAAAATTTAGAATTGATATTGTACAAAAATGTTCTTTATTGAGAGAGTGGTCAAGCACTGAAAAAGACTCATCAGGGAAATGCTTATGATGCCAAGCCTGTAGGTGTTCAAAAAAAGGTTCAAACAATGCTTTTCAGATTTCAGATTTTGGATGACCTGTGTGGAGTCATAATTGTACTCAATGATCCTCATGGGTCCATTCCAGCTCAGGGTTTTCCATGATTCTACAGTTCTATGAGTCAGTTGTGCTTTCAAGCTGCTACTTCACAATTCTACCTGTGAAATTCTTTGATTCATCTCAGTCTCCTACCTTCAGTCCTTTTACTTAAACAAAAAACAAATTAGCTTAAGCAACAGTACCACTCAGATTCCTTCCTAACTTATTCTATCTCCAGTAGTTATCAAATAATACCCCTTCTGTAATGTAATACTAAATGAGACCTATCTAAAAAGTGCTGGCATTAAATAACAGCTCTACATTTTGAAGAGAGAATATGGAGCAATGCTCCTTATTAAAATAAATTTAACCTGGTAAATCTTAGTCACAAATGGAAAGCATACTCCACCATTGTTACATCTCCATCTCCTTTCTTTGCCGCAGGAAGCAGGCTTACCCTAAAGGACAGCTGTGAATCTCAGCTCTCACGGGTTCTGCTGATATACCCATTCAGACACATTATCTAAATGAGGCACTGCTGTGCAGCTAAATCTACAGTTGGACCCCACCATTCTTCCTGCTCATTCAGCAGGGCAACACAGTTTCCACTGCATGCTACTGTTGGGAGAAGTTGAGATCCCTCCCTAGAACACAGACAAGGAAATGCAAATCTTTGCACAGCTGAGCATCTCCTCTTTCCTAAAGCTTCTTCAGTGATGCACATATTTGGAGGGAGTTTAGCTCACTTTTAGTCTCTGGTTCCTGGGGACAAATTGGATGTCTGTTAGAACAGGAAAGATCAAAATATTCACTCTTGATGTGCACTCTTGAGAATTGAGCTGCACATACTCTCACTGATGGATAACTAAAATACACATATCAGGGTGAGCCAGGCCTGCTATCAGGGTTTACCCAGAGATGTAAAAGCCATGAACTTTGATTTGTACCACAGGTTTAACATGCTCTGAATTGTACTCTCTCTTGTCCCTTTCTACAGTTTCAGAGCTCCAAAGACAGGAACAGCAATGCCATTTGCTTAGCACAATCCACAGGCTTTACCAGAAAAGTGAGGGTTGTAAGGTAGTTTTCATACATTGAGGTTCACACAGATATCTCAGGTTCTGAGTAGCTCATTAAAGAGCTACTTTATGAAAAATAATACTTTATTAAATGCTAGCATCAGTCTTAAAATATCATACTAGGAGAAGGATAAAAAACATTTCACACATGTAGACTGTGATCACCTTCTGGCTTATATAAGAAAGATATGAGCTTCAGAGTTTGAATATAAATACTAGCATGCTACATTTTTTTCACTACAGTATTCCACCAAGGGTTAGATAACTAAATCCACTTACAGCTACCTCTAGTAGGTATCTATCTTCATCTATCACAGCATTTCTAAGTTCAAAATGAATCAGGTAGTGCTAAAGCACAGTGGATATCAACACAACATAGAAGATCAGGAAATATGAAAATATATTTTCAGATTTTTAAATTCTATGCCCCTCAACGATTAAGACTGTCCTCCTTCCCCAATACTCTTATATATGTACTTGCAAGAACATCCTATTCTTGAAAGAGGCATCAGTATCAGAATGGTGGTGCCAGTACTCAGGCCAGGGCCTCATTAGTGAACACATAATTTCCCTAACCTCTGTAGCAATTAACTCTATCTTCCATAAAATGTGCTGGAGCGCTCTTCAGAGCGGTTTTTTCCTTCTGTTTCTCACAGATGAGACCATCCTGCAAAGGTGTCTTTCACTGAGGAAATTCCAGATGAAAACAAGACTGAAAGTGCTGTGCAGAACATGTCCAGTGGATGCAGTCAGCCTGAACATTCTGCTCCCATCTGAATAAATATACACTGGGCACATGTAGCTTGCACAGAAAAATGAGTTTAACACACCCAGGATGAACTGGCCTCACTGAGACTATGCAGAGGAAGTGGGTCCCTCCCATGACACCCATCCATCATGCTGATGTGACTGTCATGCCCCCAGAGTGAACCCTATGATACTGACCCTGTAAAGGAAAGCAACTGCACAGGCCATCTTTGTATGCCTAGCAGCCATTTGCCCAGACATCCTAAACTCAAAACAGGCAGTTTGACTGTTGCTTTCACTGAGATGAAAGCAAAAAGTTCTGAAAAACATCTTCGTTTTTTGATGAGAAACAATTTTTATTGTCATCTAAAACACAGCTACTTACCACAGTCACAGTGCATGTAGGGCATTTATACTGTTAGAATAACATCTCATCAATCTTTGAAAGCAGTTTTTCATCTATTTTTACTTTCACTGTTTTTACTGTAATGAAAATAAATGGAGTATAACATTTGCCTTTTCTATGACTTGTTCTGCATCTTTCCAAAAGCAAAATCCAGGCTCTTAAATTTTTCCAACTCAGTATGAGCTTTCACTCCTGCAACATTTGAATGTGCCTAAACTGAGTATGTATTATCTTACTTAAAATGTGCACACTCATACACACACACATAAAGTTTTTGTACTGAGGCAGAGGCTGCTTGGTGAAATGAATAACAGATCACAACAGGTCAAAGAACATGTAGCACCCAACTACATGTGTCTAATAATGTGTATATTTTCAAGAAATAATGCATTGAAGCTCACTCACAATAGTTCCTTTTTTGAATTCCTCGAGTTCTATGAGTTCATGAATTCCTTGTATTCTTATAAGACAACTCTGTTCCTCAAGACTGAAAAATCTACATTTTTTAATTAGCTGAAGCTCCCTTCTTCAAGTGATGCTTTCTTAAACCTCTGTTTCAGGTATCACTGTTGGCATGATAGGTATGGTCATTATAAAGAACTGTGATAGAACTTCATATGTTTATTGGCATCTGGAAGAAATTTTATGGTAACATTACATACAGAAGGTCCCTTTCCCTCCTAACAACACCCTAGGGTGCATAATCCATGCTTTATAAACTCACAACAGATGTCAAATAATCTGAAGCAGCTGTAGGAAGCCAGTTAGGTATTTGTGACCAGTCCTGGGTCCTCTGCATTAAAAAAAATATGTATGTGAAGCTACCTATGGACAGATAGGCAGATTTACCAATATATTTACGCATTCACACAGGCATATAATAATACCATGGTCATGGATTCAAGCTCCTTATGGGCCATTCACTTAAGAGTGGAACTCAGTGATCCTTGTGGGTCCCTTCCAAATCAGACTATTCTGTGAAACCCTGTAAAGCTCTGTAAATATGCATTCTTTTTACATATACATTACTTACATGTATGTATATATCTATCCTTGATGAAAACTCAACAGAGTGAAGAAAGAACAGAAAAAGAGTACTATTTTCCTCATTTAAATATTGAAAATTAGAAAAACTTTGCAGAGAAAATTTTCTTACAGTAAAAATAGCACAGAAGACACTGCAAGTAATATCTGCATGATCTCCATCATTCTATATCTTCTAGATACACTGGACAAAAAAACCTCCAAGGAAAGACAAACATGTCACTGACCTTGAGCTTGGACTAGATTCTCCCTTGAAAATTAAACAGAATTTTAAAATTAATGGCAAAACTGTCAAAGACAACTGCTCCATCAAGAAAATGGAAGCCTCTGAATTTATTCTTAAGTACTTCAGTTACTCTGATGTAACTTAAGAAATTTAGAAATTTTGTATTTTGCTCATTTGTTCACATAGTCAAAAAAACCAATGTGGTCTCATCCTCTGGACTCTTTGGAAAAGTAAGTTGCATGAATATACTAGCTGCTATTCTTTTATTTTCAGGCATATGCCAGCAATAAAAAAAAAAGAAAAAGAAGTTGTAATTCTAAGATTCTGCAGAATACTTGTGCTTTTCCACTACTACAAAGTGATACAAATGACTAGTACTTCACACAAAGTATGTTGTTCTTAGTACCACCTATTTTTTCTGCATTAGTGAAATTGGCATAACCCTTGCTTGAAGTGTAACAGAAAAAAACAGTATTCTAACATGCAGTGAATTGCGCAGTCTGACCTATTGTCAGTGTGCTATAGTACCAAAAATCTTACATGAACCAAAACTTATAAAAGTGTAAAAACTCGTAACTGGATTCCATCTTGGATCCATCCTGGGTGTTGCCCATCTGGGCTCCTGCAGTGCCCAGGGTGTATCTATTGATGCCTTTCAAAAAATACCTATTTTATTCTTTTGCTCTGTCTAGTCTCTGTTCCAAACCAGCTTTTCTAGGCATCACATAGGACAGTACATAGCAGAGTAAATGAGTAGACAGTTTTTCACAGGACCAGTAACACAGCATTGTTGGTTGGTTAGTGCTTTTGGCTGCTCCCTCACTATGTCAACTATTTCTGCCAAAGAATACTCAGTTTCCATCAAAAACATTTCACCATCACTTCATCCTAATGCTCTCTCACTGAAGAGTATTCACAAGTTTAACAGAAGTAATTTTAATTGAATGTGCCTTTAGATTCCTGAAGAGCATTTTGAATAGCCATGCTTTCTTCTCCAGCACTCCAGTTCCTTCTATCAGAGCAGCTGAGTGCTTTTTATTAACTTCCTGATGGACATGCTTTTAGTGTACTCTAAAGCTTTGCCACTGGTGAGTGTGTCATCCTTAAGAGAAGTGAGTAATACTTCTGAACGAGACTGGAACAATGTTATTCATATTGCAGTAAAAGGATAATCAGGAAATCTTGTTAGGATTACAGAGATAATTACTCTTTCCAGCACTTGCCTCCCTGAAGTTAATCATCAGAAGCAGACATCAAGGAAAACACCAACAGATCTTCCTGTCTTGCATTCAGTGACTAATTCCTTGGCTGCTGACATGTACGTGGAATGGTAAGCAGAGACACAAGCATTTTTCTTTCCTTTTCATCCTTTTCATCAAAAAAATACTAGAGCAGCAGCACGCATTGCACATGACAGCAACATCTACCCTCTTGCTCCCATGAATTCAGTATATGAACAAAAAGCATTTGAACAAGGGTATGTCACACCACAAAAAAACCTACTGTCTGACAGGGAACCTGCCATCTCTCAAACATCTCATCAACCCTGTCTGATCCAGTAATAGGTAATGAGCCAGAAAAAAAACTTAATAAACATAGCGTGTCAAATCTGGAACCTTATCTAGTTTAACTGACATTTGAGCACACACCAGTAAACCTATCTTTGTTACTCAAGTTCTGAGTCCTGACCTTTGCACAATCCCCATCCTATCAGCCACACGTGTCAGCAAGAACAGCACAATAAATTTTATTCACACCAGTTTCCCTGGTGTGAATAAAAACACCAGTTTTCCCTTCCAATTTAAACTCAATGACACTCAGCAGCCCCTGAGTTCATCTGGGGGACCAATCATGAATATAGTCCTAGCTTTTACTCAGTAAGAGAATTTGGATGAGGCAATAAATCCAGTTCACTGTGTACTGCTGGACCAGAGTCTTAACTAAACCCCAACCTCAATAAGAGCTCTAATATTATCTGGCAGGTCTGATTATAAGAGCATAAGACTGGTCAAGCCCAGCTCTAATGTCAGTCCACCTGTCCTTTCTTGACAGGCAGTACTTCTAGCTCTTAGCACCTGCTAACCTGAGTTCTAAGCTTCCTAATAATGCTAGTATTAGACACATGGGTATCTCAGCCCTTCTCACCCCACCTCCCCAAAATTTTAAAATCCTATCTATATCCAATATACTTCTTTTTGTCTTTGCTTCTATACTAATCTTACAGTGATACCTCTACTTGATTGAACTCATGGCCCTTGTTAGATCTTGTATGAATCTACTTATTGAAAACTGTCGGACCAAGCACAACTCTATTGCCAGCTCCAGGCTCAAAGCTAATACAGGAAATTATCCATATCTTTAATTGAAATTTAGGCCTCTGATTTCTCTCCAGACAGTCTATTACTGCCAACTTATGGAAGAAGCACATCTCTTTGCCCTCCTTTTCAGCTTATAACCATGTGATTCAACTGCCAGCATGAAAAGGAATGGTAAAAGGAGGAAAATACAGGCAAGTCTGGAGAAAACAAAAGATTTCTTCTCTGTTTAGCTTCTATGTCCGTAAATCATAGCTTTCAGTACAGCCCTATATCTGAACAGATAATGTTACCAGAACATGACCAGACAAATCCACAGGGAAATAAACCATCAAGTTTTAACAATTTACAATGTGGTAGAAAACTCAAAAATTACTGTAATTTACTGTGATCCTTTTATCTAAACTCTAGCACAAACTCTATCCTTATCTTTGATACACCATTGGGCTGTATGACATGAAACAAACATGAAAATGAATCTGCTGTTTTAAGCCTTTGGATTTGATGGTTACTGGAAATCTTAAAATTTATGAAATCTTGGCTCCAGGTTAGTCAATGTGCAGTAAAGCCCTACAGAAGCCCAACTCACTTAGAGCCTTAATGGCTAACATTCTTAGTAACTTTGGTAATGAGGCTAAATTTTGTTCTACATGATCAGTGTTATTGAGCCCTAAACACAAAGTCAGCTCTAACCCTATTATCACATCTGCTGTTGGCTGACAGATACACCCTACAATCCAGATTTGAGAGGAAATCTTTGCCATTCTGGAGAGACAGCCAGAGGCCAAGAAGCAGGATATCAAGTATCTCAGATGAAAATGGTTCCCTTTGTTAACCCAACTGAACTGAGCTGACAGATCTAGTGACAGATAAATCTTCTACTACAGTAAAGGTGAACCATGACTTTGCACAATGCTCAGCAGTAGTAGGGTATAATATTTCCCATTTCAACCATGAAAATGCTGTCTGTGATTGTGCTATTCTTGCTTTTGGGTTCTGGTTTAATCTGCCATTTTTACAGACATTAACCCACAACCATAATCCCCAAATTAAATTAAGTTAATTGGTATTATGTAGAATATCTCTTCTAATTTTTACACTGAGAAACTAAGTGATTCCTGTTCTAAATTTGTGGCATGCATTTTAATTGTGCTCATACTGTCACACTGAAGAACACACATCTCCAAAACCTAGCACTACGCAAAAGCTTGATTAGATCAATATACTCAGAGTGGTGACAGTCTCAATTTTTTTCCCTGGGAAACATAATGACCAATGGCACACTTACTGTCACTCCAGAGCTTCTCATTTACCAGTCCTTAATCTAGGCTCACACGCCTAGGCTCAATGTTCAATCATATGAATTACATGCCAAGATGGAAATTTAATCACTCCCATCTTAAACCTAATTTGAAATCTAATTTCAAATGCCGCATTTGTCTCTCTCCAAGTTTCTTGTTTACTAAAATGTAACAAGAGCCTGAGACTGTGCTCACTGATGCTCTGTGAAACACCTAGAATCGCTTGGTGATGCAGGCTGGAGCAGACCATGAGAAGTCTCTATCCAGACTCCCACCCAAAGCAGAGTCAGCAGTGCATTCAGGCCAAGTTGCTCAGAGCTCTGTAGAGTCTGGAAGCCACCAGGGCCATAGATTTCAGTCTCTCTAGGCTGCGTAATTTTCCTCATTGTGAGTGTTTTTTCCTTATGTCCAGCCTCCTATATTCCAACTACTGCCTGTTGCCTCTATCCCTCTCACATGCACTACTGTGAAAGACCTAGTTGTGCCTGCCTCATTCTCCCCTGTCAGTGACAGAGTTGCTAGTAGATGCCACTGTCACCTACACTTCTCCAGGATGAATGAGTTCTAGTGCTACAGCCTCTCTCCACAGGACATGAGTTCCAGATCCCACCATTTTAGTAGCCTTCACAGTTTCATGCTTCCAACTGTTGGACTGATCTTAAAGATGTTTTCCAACTGAAAAGAAAATGATTCTAGGACCCAAAGGACTTATCCTGCACAGTTACTGGCAGGGCTGACAGTGATGTAGAACTCTACATTTTTCCACTTCATGGGACAATCAGTTTAGTCCTCCCATATGTGTAGCTCTGCTTTTGTATCTTATGGACTGTACCCTAATCCCTTTATCCCTTCAAAACTTCACTTTGTCATCTAGATCATCAATAAATATGCTAAACTGAACAGGTTCCAGGATAGACTTAGGGAGCTCTGCTTACAACCTCAACAAGGATTCTGACTCAACCTCTATACTGATTAATCCAATTTTTCACCTAGATGGTAGGCCAACCACCTTTACTTTAACACCCCTTACTGCTTATAAGGATTCTACAGGAAACTTGATCAAGTCAAGGAACCTATACAGGACCTAACAAGGAACCTACAGGAACCTATACAAGTCAAAACAGACATCCTACAAGGTAGAAAACAGCTCCTTCTCATCCACTTACATGATTTATTCCTGATAAATTCACTCTGGCCATTTGCAGAAGCCTTTTTTTCATGCAACCAGAAACAGCTTCCAAGGCAACTTACTCTATAATTTTCCCATGCACATTAGTGAAAATTGTCCAACCTGAAGATCCCCGGAATGCTTCTCTTTCAGGTTTTGAAGCTTTCTCCAAGCATAACACACTTTTAAGTTTTTCAAAGATGGCCAAGAGCAGCAAGTTCTCTCAGCACTCTCAGATGCATCCTGTTTGGTCTGTTCTTGTATGAGGTAAGGTTTATTGAAAATTCCTTGACTTGAATTATAGCCTGTCCTCACTTCCAGCTTTTGCGTAGACCTTGCAATGAATCTCAGTCATAAGTTCTGTTTAGCCACATCAGTATCTTGATATGCCCAGGTGCTGCCCTGAATGTTGAGACAGCTGTATCTTGAAGGCGGATGATGTTGTCCTATATAACTGGATTACTTTGTACTTCATAGCTGTCTATTTCAGTTTCCTGAAGAGCTACTTATATTTTCTCCTGGTGTCCAGGTATCTGCTCTTCTGCTAGACTTCTTCACTCCTATCACAGGGGACCATGAAATCCATTATTCCCTGTTTCTTACCGCCAAAGTTGCCACTGACCATAATTTTCACTACAAGCTCCCTCATTTATGAGTCACGTCATTCACAAGCATCACAAAAAACTGTCCCATCTAAAATCTGGGTTAAGTGGTATGCACCATAAATAAGTAGATCCCTTAAAAATGTTTTGTGCACTGTCCTAAGAATACTTTTTTGTATACCTTAGTCGTGATACACTTCGAACCTTTGTATTGATTTGACACAGCTGGTTTTCGGTAGCAGGGGTGGGCCACCGTAGTAGCTTCTGTGAGAAGCACCTAGAAGCTTTCACCATGTCGGACAGAACCAGTCCCTGATGGCTCTGAAATGGACATGCTGCTGGCCCAATTACAGAGGTTGGTAACGCCTCTGTAATGATGTATTTAGGAAGAAAATCAAAGCAGCACAAGCGCAGTTTTCCCCACGGGGAGGGCAGCACGGCTGGTACTGCGGCCGCCGCCACGGCAGTGTGGCCGGCAGCAATGTGTCCCCGCGGCCACCGCCCCCTCAGCACAGCCCGCAGCGGGCCGTGCCCGCCCGGCCGGCCCCGGACAGCCGCCCCCGGGCAGAAGGGCAGGGCCGGCCCTGGCGGCTCCCCCTGCCCGCTGCCCCGCATCAGCACCGGCCTTACACGGCCCCAGCGCCGCGGCGGCCGCCACTGCCGGCCGGGGGCGGTGGGGTCGGCTTGGCCGGCACGGGAACGGGATGAGCAATTCCCCAAGGCAGAACCCAGAGGAGATCAGCCTCTCGGGATCCTGCAGGAATCTCTGAATCGGTGAACCTTGTTGGCAACGGTACCTACAAGGAGCAGTTTTGCTTCTAGTCAGAGAAGAGGAGGAAGGGAGGACATGTGAGGGAAGACAACGTGGCCACACCAGGGTCAGGGGAAAAGGAGTGGGAGGAGGCGCTCCAAGCGTCAGAGCTGAGATGAGGACTATGGTGAAAGAAACTGTCCCTCTGTAATGCACGAAGGCTTTGGGGGATGCAGGGATCCACTCGCAGCCACGGGAAAAGTGCTCATGGCAGAGCGGGGGGATGGTGGAGGGGGCTGTGATCCATGGGAGACCCGAATAGAAAGGGGGGGGGGGGGTCTGCTTCCAGAGGGGGAGAGAGAGAGAGAGAGAGAGAGAGAGAGAGAGAGAGAGAGAGAGAGTCCAAACTTGTCCTTAGAGGATTGCACCACAGCAGTTTTGGGAAGACTGTTTGTCCGTGGGAGGGATCTCATGGCATAGCAGGAAAAGGATTTTCTTCTGAGTGAACAGAAAAAATCTCAAGTGACAAACAGACCAAAATCTCTATGCCCTGTCTCTGTGAGCCGTCAGTGAGAAAGAGGGAGTTTTAAAAGGTATTTTAAAGTCTTTTCATTACTCTCCTCTGACTCTGTTAATAATAAATTCATACCTTTAAATTTGAACCTGTTTTGTTATTGTTTTTATTCTCCCACTCGCTACCTCAACTCATGAGATAATTCTTTTTATCTCTCATTATTTTTTTTCCCTCTCCTCCACCCAGTCTTAGCAGAGAGTAAGCAAACTACTGTCATGAGTCCATGGTGTTTTGGCCAATGTCAAACCACAAGAAGCTTTCGTCAGTTTCTCATAGAAAAAGACAAATCGCTTACTATTAAGTTTTCCTTTAACATATTTAAAGGTATCCCAAATTTTCATATCTCATTGCATTTAACTGCAAGCTGTCCCTTCTCTCACTTTTTAGTGCAGTAAGCCACGTATTTACCTAATCTTTTCCTCTGACTCATACTCTAGCCTTGGTCCATCACACAGTGTTCCTCATTTCGCTTTTTTTTCTGGAGAAACCACATGACAATTTTCCACAATCTTTCTGGGGTACATATAAGATGCCATTCCTAATCTTCTCCTGGATCAGACTTCTGTGGTCATGTTTTTGTTGCTCCAGGAATTCCGTATTTTCTTACAGCATTGATATTCTAAAGTCTCCTCTTAGTTGCAGACTTGCAGTTTCTCACAGAATCTGTGTTTCTATCAGGCTCAGAAATACTTCATCCAATATTTTCATTGTTAACCTTAAAACTAAAATTTTGTATTCTCTGGTGTAATCTTTTCAAAGAATTTCATATTCTCACACATTAATTTCCAAATTAAATCAACTTAAATCCCAACTGAACCCTAATTCTAAATTTCCACAAGATTCTAGACACATTAAAATGATCTTTTCAGTGAGAAATCTGAAAATAGTTTATCTAGATTTCTTTTGGTTTTGCTTCAACTAGGTATTTATTGTCAGTCCAAGAGATTGGCTCACTTTATTGCCAAGATGTCCAACGTGAAATTTGTCTTTTTTTTTTTTTTTTTTTTTTTTTTT
>CM031878.1:27734196-27788897 GCA_018697195.1 Certhia americana | reverse complement strand
TTTTTTTTTTTTTTTTTTTTTTTTTTTTTGTTATCTCTTTTTCTGTGACTTTCTCATTGCACAGTCACAATTTCTAGTTTATTAAACCTTAAACTGAGTTTGGTGGCAGTGCTAAATTTTCACTAAACTTTCAGTATTCTGAACTCATTTTTAGTCTTGTCTGAAATTTGTTGAACTTGCTTTTTTGTACATTCTGGTTTACTTATGTGATTGTGAATTCTTGGTTTAGGCTGAACTTCATTACTCCCTAAATGATTCTGTTCCTCAGTTTATCTTTGAAAAAATCAGTAATCACAGTTGTAAGTATACCTTGGGATTGTCCACCAGTAAGGTCTCAATGTATTGCCACAGCTTCAGTATATCTAAGTCATAATCCTTACCATATCCCTAAAAAAAATTGCAATCAAATAGCATTCCTAATGTGGAAAGAGGAGAACTGGACCCCTCAGTGTTCTAGCTGCTGGAGTCCACTTCTTAAAAGTTTATTTTTGTATAAAAAGACTTCTAAATACTAACAGTAAATCATAAGCCTTGGTTTCAGTGAACCTCAGTAATACCATCTTGGTCATTATTCATTCTTTTCTGACAAGGTTTTTCTTTTTATAATCTGCTTTCTTACATAATTTTGCTGTCAGTTCACACCTTCCACTTTACTAAACCGTAATTCCAACCATTGGTTTCCACTAGCTTCAGTGATCTCCAATGTCGCTGTCAATTTTCACTGCTAAGAAAGCCAACGGCCAGTCTTCTAAGATCTATTTTAAGATAACTTTGGAATCGGCATTCAAACAATTCTCATTATTATTACTATGTAGTTTGCTAGTATCTATTTTTATGCTATCTGATGGGAAGATGCACCTGTCCTTAGATGGGTTAAATTTGCTGTCTTAGAGTAATTTCATATCTCACAACAAAGGGCACTTCTATGTCCTAACAGATAGGATGGTTGCTCCATCCCTAAACTGAACATGAATCAGCAGAGCCCTGGCAGCCAGGAGGGCCACCCATGTCCTGGGGGCATCAGGGACAGCATGGCCAGCCAGGCAAGGGAGGGGATTGTCCTGCTGTGCTCTGAGCTGGGACAGCCTCACCTTGATTGCTGGGGGCAGTTTTGGCTACCACAGTATAAAAAAAGATATTAAACTATCAGAGACCTTCCAAAGGAGGGGGAAAAAAAAGATGATGAAGGGCTAATGAAAAGACGGTGATGGTGAGGGGAAGCTGTACGAGGAGTGTCTGAGGTCTCTTGGTCTGTTTAGCCTTGAGGAGACTGAGGGGAGGCTTCACTGCAGTTACAACTTCCTTGTGACAGAAAGAGGAGGGGCAGAGCACACACAGATCTCGCCTCTGTGGTAGCCAGTGACAGAATACAAGGCAATAGCCTGAAGTTGTGTCAGGGGAGGTTTAGATTGGGTATCAGGAAAAGGCTTTTCACCCAGACGGTGTTTGGGCCCTGGTACAGGCTCCCCACGGCAGTGGTCACAGCACCAAAGACAGAGCTCAAGAAGCATTTGGACAATGCTGTGGGGCGTCGGTATGACTTCTTGGGGTGATCTGTGCAGGGCCAGGTGCTGGCATTCATGGTCCTTGTAAGTACCTTCCAACTCAGTATGATTCCATGATTGCATGCATCCTAGAGCACAGATTTGAAATAGCATGAGTAAAATCTTAGGAAATTCCTAATTTTTTCACTAAAAACCTAGTTGACACTGCCTGAAGGTAACGTTGTTTATTTACTTACTTGATTATTTCTTTTAATCTACCAGCTCTATACTTAAACAAATCTAGGATTTGCTGCAAATTCAGGAGAGGGAACCTCCCCAGATAGACAGAAAGACGAAACTACCTGATCAGCACTTTTAGGACTAAACTCCACATAAGCTTTCTAATTCATAGACTCTCACAGCTGCGAGACCTAAATGCACTTAAACTATCTATAGTCCCAAGATAGCAGCCAATAATGAAAGCATAAAAAGGCAAAAACAAACATTTGATCAAACTGTTATCTTGAATTTCAGCACTAAATGTGGTGCAGAAACCACTGCAGCTCAAGCTCTAAATTAATGCAGGTGGCTTATTAAAAGGATAGAATAATAAGTCACTCTGTTACTAGGAATTCTGTACATTTTGTTCCTGCACCAGCAACAAACCTACAGATTTTTGTGAATGGTTTAGGATTGCCCAGAGATGACAGAAGTAAAAAATTGAAGCAGTCACATAGGTTTTAAAATAGAAATAATAAGTTTCTGACAATAAAATTCATACTTTAGGATTCTGCAACCCCTTTCAGCTTATTCTTTTCTCAGATGAGCTGTGGCATGGCTAAACCCAACCTTCACTAACACGAAGATCACCAAATCTGACTTCAGTGTCCTTGAAAGTGAATTAGAAGTACAATATGATAAACCATTTCAGCCTTAGAAATAGAGTTTTTCCTTATATTTTATTTCTTTTGAGTCTTTCAGTACAAAGGTGAGAAATAATTCCCTAGTAGATTTAGGTTTATGATTCCATATCTTTATCTTGAGCTTCCCTATCTTACTCTCTTCAGTTTCTCATTCTATGGATTAAAACCATTCCGATGAGTGACTGATAAAGGCGATCTAACAGTCAGAATTAAGGCTCAAAAGAAAATATGCAGCATATTTTATCAATGAATTCTACAATTTAGGAATATAAGACCATGATAAGTAGTTACCTTAAACAGTTTTCAATTACTTTCCATAATTTAACACATATGAGCATTAAAAAAATAAATAAATAAAATTATTTAATAAATCTACCTAGTTTTCAAATCAGTTATTACCATATTCTTCTGTCTCCATTTGACCTTCAGTTTGCAAAAATCAGTATTCCTGTGCTACTGTGATGTCTCTATGAGATTACTTCAGTTATCTGTAGGCATTCAAAAGGCAGAATTATATGCCTTATAAGCATACTCGTTATATACATATAAGCATAACTATGCAAAAGGCATACTCTTGTATGACTGCAAAGAGTATGAAGTCATCACATGAATTATTGCATTTAATGTTCATATTTATCCATACTGTTAAGCAATATTCTGAAAAAAACAAATTTTAAATTTCAAGATTTTTAATTTCTTCTGATAGAAGAGCTCTGAGATCCCAGTGAGAAAAAGGTAGTTAATATTTAGGAAAGTTCAATATAGTACACAGGGGGCATTTGAGATGGGATAGGAATGGTTAGTCTTATCCCAGAAAGCATCAAAATTTTAAATTACTTTAAATTCTAATTTTTAGGTTGCCAAATTTTCTATTTCTATATCTTTCTAGATCTTTTGTGACATGGGGGTTGTTGATTTTTTTGTTTATAGTTACTTACCTCCTTTCTACAAATTTTGGTGATTTGCAAGTCCTCAGCAAACACAGATGGTACTCTGAATCACCTGAATACAGGAAGAGGAAACTTAACTCCATGGGTTGGTGCAAGAAGAAATGTCAGATGGGAATAAGAAGGTTTCTGAACCACAAAAAGCATTCACATTTGAAAGTCAAGGAAATCCACGGAAATCAAATATTTCATCATGTTGTATTCTATATAAAGGGAGAATCTGAATACACAATAATCCTGCACTCAAACTCCTGTTCAGTGGGAAAAGGAAAAAGTATGGAGATTAGTTTTCTGGCTGTTAGCCATATTGCATTGAAATTCTGAGAAAAGTTCTATGATGAGCCAAGAAATAACACACAATTAATTCAAAGTAATCTATTTTATGAAGAAAGGCGTAGAATGTATTCTTACAGTGAATAGTGGTTTACCTTAATTTCTTTTTTTTCCTCACTCTGAAGGATAGAAAGATCCTGTATCTTCATTGAGCAAAAAATATGGAAACTTCCTTCGAAGACTGAAATTGCAAACTTGGAATAAATCCAAGTGTGGTTAATTGTCTGTACTACACTTTTAAAGTATGCAGTTCTGAAATTAAGTTGTGGTTTCTGAAGCCTACGCCAAGCTAACTTAGTGGCTTTCCTGCATGCAGAGTCTTTGTCAAGGAAGAGTCAGTTGATATGAAACCGGAAAGAAGTCTCCAAAAGCTATTTGCTACTTTCTGATTATGTAGCTGAACTTCTGTCAAGTTGTTAAAAATACACCTCTATTTTTCTTTAATGTGCTGCTGGAGCAACTCCTGTGTTGACTCTTGGAATGCTTCCTTTCCGCTTCTGCCATTCAGCCAAGCTCCTCCTGTCTGTATCTTAGTGATCTGCCACCATGAAGAAGAAAGGCAGCTTCCAGTCTCAGTGAACTACTCTTCTAAAGAGAAGCTTAGGGCTTTTTCCTACAAGCAGCTCCTTACAGAGGACTTGAAATTGAGTTATCATCAGTTTGAATTATTTTTTGTGTGTTTTGTGTTATTCTGGTATTAAAAGTTTTCCTGCTTTCCCTTTGGCTCAGTCAGCTCCCTTTAAAATTTATTATAGAGAACAAAAGAGTGAAACTAAGCATAACTATGCTAAATCATCCCACCAGTAGAACATTCAGAGATGAATTAGTCTCAATTAGTGCCTTGCACATTTCTGTACTGCCCAAGTGCTCTCGTCCTTTCTTTTCTTCCTAAGGAGAAGTGGAAAAAGCGCATCAGAGAGTACTATCACTAGCAATAATTGTTACTACTAATGCAAGCCATTTTCATTAAGTATTCAGCTTTGGCAGAGCATGGCTCTACTAATCTCATATTCCAAAATAATAGAACTCAGAAGTAATTAAAAGCGCATATTTATTTTTAGACCCATTATTCCCATTAATCACTGTAGTTAAAGCAAAAGAAAAAAATCTCAACAGGGAAGAGGAAAGGACCAGATCAGTGAATATTTAAAACACTCAGATACTTTGAAATAGCTTCAAGGAGATAAGTATAACCTTAGAATACTAAAAATGGTCTATTAAACTGATAGAATCACTAGAGTCACTCTGAGATCTCCTAGGGAATGATGAGAATGGAAGAAAGACGCAAATATGCTGTCACTCTTTAAAAGGAGACAGAACTTAGATAATTAACTTAATTGGAATACCTGTATACATTTGAGAGTAAATTAGCTATTAGTAGGCAAATGAAACGACCGAGACTATGAGTTACAGCAGAAGCAGGTTTAATTAAAAAAAAAAAAAAAAAAAGCCATATGAAAGTAGTTTTCTTACACAACAAAAGAGAAAATTGGTAGTGTTTAGCCTGAAGAAGGCTCAGAAGGATCTTAGGCATATATGTGTAAGAACCTCATGAGGGTGGAGACAGACTCTTCTTCTGTGTGATGCCTTCTGGCATGACAAGAGGCAACAGGCACAAGCTGAAATATACCTGAAACATGTGAAATTCTGCTTGAGCAGGAGAAAACACATTTCTATGTGCAAGTGGTTAAACAGTGGCACTGGCTGCACAGAAAAGTTGTGAAGCTTCTGTCCCTGGACACAACCAGTCTCATCTGGACATGACCCTGCTGTGACTGGCCTTGCTCTGAGCAAGGGAAGGACTGACCTGTTTCAATAGGCACTGGCCCATTTGTGCCATGCTGCGGTCCTGCATCCCAATAGAAAAAGATGTTTTATGAACTTTAGTAAGACTTCTGAGTCTTATTTCATAAACAAAGAACAAGAACATAATAAAAGTTATGAAAAATCTTCTAACATAAGCACAGATTCAGTATTTCCAGACCTAGCAGAAAGTCACTAAGGTGTCACTGAATCAATAGACAGACTTATTTAATGGGATTCTGTGGAGGCTTGGTTCAGGCATGTACCTATTTCCTATTCACCAGTTAAATGAATATGAGACAATATGTTTTTATTACATATTAGAACATACTGATGTAGAAGGTAAATATATTTGCATGTAATTTATTCTATATAAAAATAATTGCATTTTGTATTTGAAAGGAAAATAAGCGTGGCTGAAAGATTGATTGCTCTCCAACATCTCAAAAGATGTTGACAGCTTAGAAAAACAATATAAACGAAAGATTTTATTCATTTTATATAGTCCCTTAGAGAAGAGCAAACAGGTTGGTAAGCAAGTTTTCAGAAGAGAAACTAATTAAATATATATGACTGTAAGATGAACTCTTGTTAACAGACTGCTCTCAGTTAATGTAAATATCAAATGGGAATGTATAAATAGGAGGACAGAATGTAAGATAAATGAATTAATAACTCTTCCACTCTGCTCCAAATTGGTAGCACTTAACCTAAAGCATTACAGTCATTGATTTTGAAGGGAAAAAAACCTCTTCCCCTTTAATTTCCATGATACCTTGATTAATAGAGTCACCATGATTATTTGCTTTTCTTTGTAATGCAAATAGAAAAAAAGTATGAACTCACCAGCAAGGAATTAGTATTCAAGCAATCCTTTCCAGAATCTACAGTGATGAAACTGTAAGCCTTCTAATATTGTCTCTATTGCCCGTGTTTTGAGCCTCCACAAGAATAATGGATTCTGTTTAATAAGACATATGTCATTGCTCTTAGACTGATGTGACATGGACTGGACTTACAGGATTACAGCAACTTTATTTTAGTAATATTATATTCCTAATACGTTTTGCATGAAAGCATGATACATTTCATGGGAAGAAAAGAGAAAAAGTGCTTTCTGGAATGCAGGAAAAAATGGACGTTCAAATTGAAAAAAAAGAAAAAAAAAAGAGTAAATGTATTATTAAAGGAATATATAATTCACTGAAAGGGATTTTTTTAGGGTTTTTTTACACCACTGACAGCATTGTCCAACTGCTAATAACAGTGGAAAATTGAATCTGTTTGCACACTTTGGCTCAGTTGTCCCAATCTAAGCTAAGAAATCAATCAATAGTTTAAAATTTACTATGCCTCTTTTCAAAGGACAGTTACAGGGAATAATATGCTAGAAAAATCTAATTGGAACTTACCTAATTGATGGGTATTTCCCATGCAGATATTTATCTAGACTACTTTTAAAATTAGGCAAACCCTTTCCTTGAACAAATCATGCTTGCTGTTCTTTATGATTCACCCTGAAATCCAACACTCAGAGAGAGAAATCAAAGACTATTTAAATGTGACATCCAAAAAACTCAGCAAACCAACCAAACCCCCCAAGAATGAAGCAAAACACCAAAACTTGCTCTGTATTTTTTCTCTATTCTCATTTTTAAAGTATTGTCATATATTAAATAAATTGCAAGGCTATAGAATTCTTGTAAAGAATAATTTGCATATAAAATATGGTAATATACTTTAGCCTCACAGATAAGTAAAGAAAGGATTGCTTTCACCTCTTTTTCTTCTCTGAAGTCTCACTCGTGGGAATTTAAAATCTGCTGATGCACTGTCAATAGAAATTAGAAATATCTAATAAAATGGTCTTTGTGAGTACAGACCAGCTGCTGGAGCTCTGTAATATAATCAGAATCAGCAAGGACATGGAATAAAGCAGCTGTGCCTTTCAGTTGTTTTACTCAGCTATTGCTGTTAACATCTATAACAGAGGAAACAAGCACAGGCAACATTTGAATTTCTGCAACACAACTATTTACTTGATTTTCTCTTTCCTTTCTGTGAAACTGCTCCATGTTTCTCCTGGAAGGATGTTCTATTTTGTTGCTTCTATTCTGCACTTATTTTTGTTTCCTGGTCCACAGAAATGGAGGACACATCAATCCTTTTCTTCCTTTTAGTAAGGGAAAACAAACTGATTTGTAATATTCAATCCGTCTGTGAGCATTTCAGTGTTGCACAGGGAGCTGTTTTGGATCCCGGAAGACAGAGTTCCATCTAAAAGTTGAAATGAGTTGCCAGAAAAAGGAAGAATATTGGGATGTTTTTAACCTAAAAATCCAATCTACAGCTAAAGAACTAGAAACAAATGTTCTATAAACAATAACAGGAAATTTGTACTTGAGAAAAAAATCTGAAGAGCCTCTTTGTGAGGACACTAATCATTCCTGGTGATAAAAAGAGCCATCTGAGAACAAGCACTGGAAAGGCTGTCCATGCAATGATTGTGAATGCTAATGAGCATCACTTTACATAGAGAACAGTGCTGAACTTCAGAAATGAAGCAAATGATTCCTTTCCATTGCTGCTGACAAATATTTCAGCCATAAGACCTGATTAAGTTCTAATTGCTGCCTGGCAGTGAATGCTTTCTGTAGCATCTTAAAATGAAAATGAGGACGTGTAACCAACTAAGAAATTTCACTAGCTTGGCAATGACCTGTTCAGAGAATCTGACGGACATTTAGTGATACATTCAACTGTTTTCATGATCAGTATGTTTTTTTATTCTTGTTATCTTAAAGAAAAGATTCTGTAACAGAAAAACCATTTTCTGTTTATTTAAAATTTTCATAGAGTAAATGATGTTTTAATTTAGCTTATTATTTTAATGCATATTTTGACATATGTAACATGATGAGGACCAATATGGCCTGAATAAAAAAATACTAATAAAGCACTTTTTGAAGATGAACTTAGTAAAAATGCCATCAAATAAGCAGATCAAATCAAATAACCAAATAACATTTAATCTCAAAATAGGAGACCTTAAATGAATAGGTTAAATTACCTGCTGTAGATAATTCATCTGACAAGTGTAGTTCAGTTCATTGTTCATAAATCATTCATGAATCCACCCCAATTATATATACATAAGTTGGGAAAGATTCATGAGTGATTATAAATAGATGTTAACCATCCATGGGCATATCCCAAACAGATTATGCAAATAAATTTTGGCTGCTGAGTCGTTCACATAATGGTGGCTCCATCTGTTCCAGGCATTTCAGTTGGTTACATGGAACATGGGGCTATTGTTTCTGCTTTCCCACAAGAGGACAAGAAACCAATGCAAGCCAATAAAAGAACCGAGACAACAACAAATATTTTTGTTCATTGCAAAATAATCTGCTTCCACCCACCCACTTTAATGTAGGAAACTGTAGTTCTTTGAACATTTCAGTGTGTACTCCTAGAATTAACGAAGAAAAAATACCTTTATCTAAACATTGTGGAAGCATGAGAAATCTTACATAGACTTACAAAAATCTGAACCTTTCTGCAACACAAATATGTGTATAAACTGTCCAAGCCAATAAATTGTTGTGCAGTTAATTTTCATTATTTTCTTTTCAACCTTCATAACAGTTCCAAATTTCTCTGCCTGGTCATCCTTATAGATGTGAAGAAAAAAATTTCATTACACTCTGTTATGTGTCATTTGGTTAAAATCCTGCTTTTTAGCTTTGGGGAAATAAATGCATAGCAAAATGTACATGCCTAGACCTCATACATCTGTTTTTAAATTTCTAAGGAATACATATAGACAAGTGGATTTCTTACTTCTCTAAAGTGTATTCTTCTTTGGATCCTAACATTTTAATGTTAATCAGTTTCAGTTTGCAATTTCTATTTTAAGTGCTTCTGAAGCTAAATTCCCTTCCCCAGGAAACTTCTTTCCTTGAATGCTGAACTGTTATAAAATGTTTTTGCCCAACCGTGACACTGGTTTCCAAACTAAAACTTGGACCTCCATTGAAAAGCAAGTAAGTTCTATTTCTTGGAAAGCAAGGACCAAAAAAAGAAAATTAGAAAGAAAACCAAAACAAACCTCACCCATCTCGGGTTTATAAAAAATATTTTTGTGTGTTTTTTCTCTGCAGGCTGTTTTCCATGACCCAAGAATGCAGAGTCTTTTTTCCCCAGCCCCAAGATCGAAGGAAAGGCCATGAGTCATCTCTTCTGATGTTCTTGTTCATTGTTTGTTCTTTCTTATCATTACATTCTGTTCCTGACCTCAGAGCTCTTCATTGTAGGCCAGTCCAAGACAAAAAACCCCGAAATCCCCCCCACACGGGGTGGCATGGATATTTATACTACAATCCACATAATCAGTATTTATAATATTTCTCCAGTAACTATTATCTTTATTAGAAGGTTAGACTATTCTAAGCCAACTATAACATGCCATCTCAGTGCAGAACATGGAGGCACATGAGGAAGAAGGAGAAAGCCCAAAAGCCTGTGGACTTCTCCATCTTGCCTTCACCTGTCTGCCATCCTAAAACCCCCCTACATCTAAAATTCTCACCCTGTGATAAAACTACACACTATTCTACTATTTAGTACGCACTCATGAAAACTCTGCTTCATTCCAGAGCCTAAAAGTCCTTTTTCCATGAACAAAGGTTAAAAACACTGTTAGACAGGAATCTTAAAATCCCTTAAACGTGCAAAGAAATATTTCTCATAATTCCAGACTCCAACACACCCACAACTACCTGTCAAAATTACTTTGTAAAGGAAATGAAAAATAAGACAATCTGAAAATTTTCATTTTGTAGAAAACCCTGACCATTACTTTCCCACCTAGTGCTGACATTGAAGTTGGTCACTTTTATCTAAAATAAACTAGAGAGAATATATATAGAGATAACATTGATTTTAAAACACATAAGAAACTGTAGATGACCTGGGCACAAAATTTTTTCACACGTTACTATTGTAACTGTAATTGTTCAAACTCATATAGCTTCACTGATATGTAATGATGGAGATAAATATGTCTGCAACTAAAAGGGCAGCCCCATACTGTAGTAAAATCTTCTTTGGATGATTTCCAACCTTGACCAGACACAGTTATTCCTGACTTAGATCTGGGGTGGGCTCTCATCCCACCCACAGAGGGAGACTGGAGGAGGTGCATCCCAAAGTTCCTCCAGTTCCATGATGTTGACCACTGTGTGCTATTATTACTCTCCAGTAACTATGCTTTCAGATGAGAGACAATAAGTCATTGTGGAAGTAGTTTTCAGTACAAAGTAAAATGGATGTACGTGAAGTGTAGCTGAGGGTATTTTAAGCAAACCTCTTCCACCTTGCTCTAAAATGGAATCAGAAATGCTCATGTCATCAGATATCAGCCCCCATAGCTAAGGCTCCAACAATTCCAAACAACTGAAGGGTATTAATGACTAGCCATAGGGTAATGACATCTCAAATTGCTACATTTATTTCAGCAATGAATGTATGATTGTGCCCTAAGGTTCTCTATTTCAGAAGGACAGATTATGAGAAATTAAGAGTACTGATTGATAAAGACAACTGCACTGACAAAAGTAAGAAAACAATCTAAAATTTATACTCCAGACAAGGGGAAAAACTTCTGTGGAGAGTTTTCAAACCTAATTAGCTAAATAATAACTTTAGAAAGGATATTAAATACAGTATAATTACTATAAAAGTTGACCTAAATGATTGCTCAACAAAGAAACACTACATTTTAGTCACTGGAAATCACTTAGTAGCTAAAAGTCACTTTGACAGAGTCCAAAGAGGAAATTATAACTGAAAGAATTGTTTATAGAAAAGGCATAGGAATATACAAGAAAAAGTTAAAATTAGGCAAACATTTGTAGCCTAAGGCAACAGTCTTTTACCTCAGTTTCAGATAGGATAGATAATATGACTGCGGTGGTTGTGTAAAGAGGATAACTAACAAAAGGAGACATGTATTTGTAAATTAAGAGTGGAAAAATATTTTAGGTGGTTTTAAACGATTTAAACATTTGAGGTAGTTTTTGTTGGTTTAAAATACAATGCTTGTCGAGAAGAAAACCCCCAAAACTATTAAAGGAGGGGAGGGTGAGGGGAGGGGAGGGAGGGGGGGAGGGGAGGGGGGGGAGTGGGGGGAGGGGCGGGGAGGGGAGGGGAGGGGAGGGGGGAGGGGAGGGGAGGGGAGGGGAGGGGGAGGGGAGGGGAGGGGAGGGGAGGGTTTGAGGGGGTGGAGGGGAGGGGAGGGGGGGGGAGGGGAGGGAGGGAATTTAGGAATGGGAAGGGATAGGAAGGGAAGGACGGGAAGGGCAAAGGGAAGGAAGGGAACGGGAAGGGAAAGGGGAAGGGGAAGGGAAGGGAAGGGAAGGGAAAAGGGAATGGAAGGGAGGGCAGGGAAGGGCAGGGAAGGGAAGGAGGGAAGGGAGGGAAGGGAAGGGAAGGGAAGGGAAAGGGAAGGGAGGGAGGGACGGGAAGGGAAGGGAAGGGAAGGGACAGGGAAGGGAAGGGAAGGGAAGGAAGGGAAGGCCGGGAAGGACGGTAAGGGAAGGGAAGGGAAGGGAAGGGAAGGGAAGGGAAGGGAAGGGAAGGGCAGGGAAGGGAAGGGAAGGGAAGGGATAGGGAAGGGATCTTACATTTCTGTGAAATTCAATCAACATGCAATTCAAAATCTGTGGGAGAACAACTTGCTACTTTTCATTCTTTTCTTGACTGGAAATACTTTTGCACGAAAGTCTTACTGACCGTTCTAGACGTTAATTAGTTTGGAATTGTACTATGCTTTGTAAACGTTTTTACTTGACTGAGGAAAATGGAAAGAACAATGGATTGTTATTTCTAAGCCAGATATTAATATTAATGCATATTTGTAACTTTGATATCAGGAACCTAAAGCTGATGGAAACAGACAGCTGAAATGGCTGGAAACAAGTTCATATTCTTTACTGTGGATATTTGTACTTCAAATGTGACAATAATGATCAAAATGCTTTCTCATTTGAATATTATTCAGTAGACAGTGTGAAATGAGCCCATGTATCTCAGTCTGTTTTTAAAGGTCTTTATCACCACTGAAAATTTTTTTCAGAAACATGAGGGATGAATTGCCCTGAAAATTATATTATGCCGCCGGCATAAGAGGCAATGTTTCCACTATATCAGTGATGGAAATATGTGTCTGATTTGTTTACATTGCAGGTCTGACTGTCCAATCAGTACTTTTAATATGGGTAAATATATCTTCATGTAAATAGATTCTGTACCTGCTTCCCTAGAGAGTGTATGTTTACACTCTTGGAGATGATACACTGATTTTACACAATAAAATGTTATGATATGTCTCTCAAGCAAAGGTAATGTCCTTTAATTTCAGAAGTTGTGCTAACATTGAGAATAAAGTACTAATCAATATCAGTGTCCTCTATTGTGCTTTTAATGCCTTTAACCAAGTATTACACTAAAATCTAGTTGTCCCATCAACGGTCTGAATTTCAAGTGCAAAGTTCAGAATAATGGCAGGGATAATCCCAGGCACTAGTACAGGCTGGTGATGCCTAGAGAGGCTGATCTGGAGCTAGACAGAGTTAAATGAACAAAACAAGTATTTATTAAAGGGCCTTAAAAGGATGCACCTTGGCAGTACAAGAGCCTGGCCAGGGCTACACCCAGGATGGATCCAAGATGGATTCTGTGTAGCACACTGGGCCCAGATGACACGGCCATGTGCTACCTCAGAACTGTCAAGTGAAATTCCTTAGGCGGTGAATAAGATGACAGACACAATTTGGTGACCCAAAAACAAAAGAGGCTTTAACGGTTAAAATAGCAAATGTGCAGAAGGTCATCTCCATATGGGGTGCACCAGAAAAAGGCAAGAGCCCGGGTGAAATAGCAACTTATGTAAGGTAGGTTGGGGGCAGAGTCTAAGGGAAAGGTTCCAGTCATAACCAAGAACTAGAAACATAACCATATATGACATATATAACCAACCAATCAGCAACAGTAACTCAGAACATAACCTTGTAAGTAATAGTTTAACATGAACTCTGATGGGGCAATGAGGTTGAGTTTTTTTGAGCTCACCATAACTAAGAGGAGTTTTCCTATGGCCTTAGGCAAAGGTCTTCATCCTGCTCAACTCCAACAATCCCAGTCATGAGTTTTTACACTTTTATAAGTTTTGGTTCATCTATGTATTGGAGTCAATTGTCAAATTGCAGCTCCAGGTCGTGAAGTCTCAACGCTCTGGCTTGCCCCATTCACTTTGCCATAGTTTATGTAACTGTTGTCCTTGATTCTCAAGCTGAGAAATGAAGATTGTATTGTCTAACTACCCTGCAAAGAGAACTCATTAACACCTAATATGAGGTTCCAGAGTCACATACCAAACAGTAAAGAATCTGAAAAAAAATATAAAATCTAAAACCCAAGGCATCACTTTTACTGGCCTCCTGGGAAACAGCTCTGTGGAGACGGATCTGGGGGTCCTGGTGGACAACAAGCTCTCCATGAGCCAGCAGAGTGTGGTTGTGGCCAAGAAAGCCGATGGTGTTCTGTGAGGCATTAGGAAGAGTCCTGGCAGCAGTTTGGCAGACACAATCCTGTCCCACCACTTAGATCTGATATGGCCACATCTGAAGTCCTGTGCCCCATTCTGGGCTCCTCAGTATAAGAGAGACATGAAACTCCTGCAGTGGGTTCAGTGGAAATTGACAAAGTTGATTAGAGAACTGAAAAATCTCTCTTATGAGGAAAGGTTGAGAGAATTGGGTTTGTTCAGCATAGAGAAGAGAAAACGTAGAAGGAACCTTATCAATATCAGGAAGTACCTGAAAGGAGGATGTCAAGAGAATGGAGCCAAGGTTCTGCTCAGTGGTACCAGCTACAGGATAAGAAGCAACAGGCAGAAATAGGTGCACAGGAATTTTCACCCGAACATGAGGAACACTTCTTGGCCTTGCAGGTGACTGAGCACTTGAACAGATTGCCCAGAGAGGTTATGGAGTCATCCTCACTGTGGATATTCCAGAATTGTCTGGACACAATCTTGTGCCATGTGCTCTGAGATAACCCTGCTTTAGCAAGGAGGTTGGACCAGATGACCTGCTATGGTCATGTAATTTTCATCCTGTGATTCTGGGATTTTGTGAAAGAGATAAAATGTGAAGCATGAAGGAGACAGAAGTCTTAATTTAGAAGAGAAAATTTACTTTCTAACAAGAAAGACGTCAATCTGTAAGAATATGCCAATATCATGGTCTGAATATCCATAATGAATGATTTAGTGTCACTGGTGTCATGTCCCCCGGGTATGGGGTGTGATGTTCATTATAAATTCTTGTCAGGTTGAACAAAGACTCTTGACCACACATCAGGTAACTCTTATGTTTATGGATATTAGTCTTAACTCCAGCTACCAGCCCTCTACCTAGATTCAAAAGGTGTTGGCTAACACATCCTGAAACTCTTACAATACACTGCTACAAAAGGCATTGGCTAACAAGTCCTTAATCTTGTAGAGTACACTTCAATATGTTCTCTACTTCCACAACAAATTTCTCAAAGGTGCTAGCTCACAAGCCACAGTACACCAATACAAAAGGTGCAGGCTCATAAGCTGCAAACACCTTTACAAGCTCTCCCCTCCCAAAACATCATCTGGGGTAGAATAGAATAGCTGTGCTTTGACCAGGCAAAGAAAGATAAGAAAACAAATGTTATCACCAGTCCTTAGACCTTATATTGGTAGTGCTGCATGGATGGTCCAGAGCTGGTGTTGCAAGACAAAACAAACAAAAACAAAAGGGGAGAAAGAGAGTGAGGGGGACCCATCTGTGTCCCTTTAGAGTTAACGTGGTGCATTCCTCTTATGTGAACTAGAATTTTTGTGCTCTTTTGTTCACAGGTACACAGCTTCTCCAGGAGGTGAGTTGGAAGGTGAGAGTGACTGAGCACAAGTCTCAAGGCAGAGAAGAAAGTTAGTTCAGAACACTGACACACCTCTGCAGGACCCTCCCTTCTGTTCACATCTTTCCTGTCCCCACAGTCTGAGATGCTCAGACCTGGTTCTCTACAGCTGCCAAAGCTGTACTAGCAAGGGACTAGTAGACCCAAAACACAGACCAGCTTGAGTAAAGGGCTGAATTAGTGGGACTATTTTTGCTCCAGTGTTCAAGCCAGTTTGAGAGGATTTGGATGGGATTTGGATGAATATCGTACAGTGGCATACAGATACTGCCTAATGATTGCAACAATTACATCACTATTACTAGACAAAGAAAGACAGCATTTTCCAAAAATTAATGGAGCTAAGTTCACTAATCATCTCTTAGATTAGAGACTCCCAAGTACCTAAGGGCTCTGGGGAAAAAGGGAAAAAAAAATATTATATATAAGACTGAGCTCCAACAAAATTTCCAACCCTGTCCCTATAATAACTTCTAATGCCCTTGCTACAATATGCATCTGTTCCACTGTGCAGCTCACTACAGAAAAAACTTCCTCTCGAGAACAATCTCATAAGGCAGAAGCAGCTGCTCTTGTTCCTCCTGCTCTCCCTTTTCAATTCTTTGAAGTAGTGTCACTAAATTTCAAATGATAAGTTTGCTTTATTACTTTAGGTTTCAGTGGAGTTTAGGGACAAGTTAGTAGCAAAACTTAAGACAGTAATGCATGAGAGGAGAGCTTCATGGTCAAGACCAAACCCTACTTCCCTCCAATGTTGTTTAACTAATAAAATTAATTTGCTTCTTTACCATTTAAAATAAACATGTTTTGATTTTTTAAGTAATTGACATTGGCAAAACTGAAGGGATGTTGTTTGTATGCTGATTTTTCTGTTGAAAAGCCAAACTGCAGATAGTTTGGCCTGGTGCCAAGTCTGACTTGCTTCATTTCTTCTTTTTCTTGGTGTCAATACAGGCAACATGCACCAGTGGCTATTCAAAAATTCTAAGAATTGGAAGTATAAGAAAGAAAGTTAAGAAGGGGCAGGCAGCAAAACAGCCATCTTGTCACAGTTTAAACAGTTTGCGTGTATGTCTGCTACCATTTTTTCCAGCTACTTATCAGCAAGAATAGCAAAGTGTTAACACATCTATGTCTCCAGAAAACAGCAAACACACAACAGATTTATCCTGTAACACACCATCATTTCTCAACTTTCCATATCAATAACTGTACTGCAAAACACAACAACCATGGCAAAAAAATAACTTGTAATTGTTCTAATCTACTTTTCTAGGAGTACATGTTAAGATCTCCTAGTCAGATCTTTGAGGTAGATGTGCCTAGCTATGGTCTTAGATGAGCCTCCCAAGAGGCTGAAGGGTTTCAGAGCCAAAAAGAAATTATATATTTGAATAAAAATCAGAAATATTAGCTATGTGAAGGATAACAGGACATGGAAGAGTTCATTTTTCCAGCTCAGGCACGTCGTATTGTAGCAAGTTGCGCACAATGCATGCATTTGTCCTACCTCTCTTACAGCTTGACTAACCACTCTTGACATTTGGTTGAACATTTGGTTGTTTCTCCAGCTCTGTGTTTCAGTTACAGTCTTTTAATTCCTGGTGTAGCTTTTTCATTTACTTTTGCCTGTTGCATCCAGTGCTCTCCCAAATATTCTATTTCTGAACAGATGAAATAATTTTTCATGGGAGGACCCTCTTTTTTACATGAGCCTTTGTTACTGAAGGAAAAAGAACACTGAAAAAAATTTTAGAAGCATAAGTAATTAAGGAATCGTCAATCATAATAAAGCAAATCACAGAGGACAGATGTAAGGCTTAACAGGTTTAGATATAGCCTTTGCCTTTTGGTCACAGAGCTTTTGTCAGGTATGCTGACACTATTGACTGGTGTATGGCACAAAAATGGATTGTGCTTTGATTTGCTGCAGCCTGCAGCATTGCCAGGACTGCACATTTACATTGCCTCTTGACCAGAAATTACATTTGGGCCAGTATCCAGATCTCTGTGCAAACCATTCATGCATATAAAGTAACTGCTGAGGAATCTTGCATCCATATTGCATCCATAATCCCTTTTCTGAATTTTTCTTAGTTCCAGCAGGGGGCAAATAATTTTGATTGTACAAGAAATTTTCTTAGTTATATGCCACAATATATACATAAAGCAGTTTCATCTAAAAATTTCCATTCCAAATGTTCAAATTCACTGGACATAGACAACACCAAATAGACTAGGCTACAAAATCTCTCTGTTCATAAAAGTGGGGAGAGCCAAATCTTAGTCATAGCCTTGTCTTTTTCTGGACTAGTTGGACACCTGCAATCAGGATAGAAGAGGGTAAGTTTTTGGTAGTGGAGAGGCTACAAAGGCAGCTTCTATGAGAAGCTGACAGAAGTTTCCCCATGTCTGATAGAGCCACTGACAGATGGCACCAAGGTGGACACACTGAGAGCCAAAGCCAAGCCGTCAGCAATAGTGGCAGTGCCTCTGGATAACTCCTTTTCTAAAAACAGGGTAAACCTGCTGTGCAGCAGCACCTGGAAGTGGGGACTGAGAGTGTGTGGGAGAAACAGCTCTGCAGACACCAAAGTCAGTGGAGAAGGGACAGGTGGGAGGTGCTCCATGTGCCAGAGCAGATTCCCCTGCAGCCCATGGTGAAGACCATGGTGAGGCAGGTTGTCCATCTTCAGCTGATGGAGGTCCATGGGGGAGCAGATATCTGCCTGCAGTCTGTGGGGGATCACACACAGAAGGGGTCATTGTCCCCAAAGAAGGCTGTGACTATGTGAAAAACCTATGCTAAAACAAGATCCCGTCAGGGGTTGTGGCCCTGTGAAGAGAGGGACCACACTGGAGTGGTTTTCCTGGCAGAACTTGTTGATGCCATGGAGACTCAGACAGGAACAAGCCATTCCTGAGGTTCTAAACCCCATGGGATGGATACATGCTGGAGCAGGTCATGAAGGATAGCAGCCTGTAGGGAGGACTTATGTCGGAGGAGATCATGGATGACTCTTCCCTGTGGGAGGGACCTCACACTGGAGCAGAGGAATCGTGTGGGTAGGAAGGCGCGACAGATATGAATATGTGCTGAACTGTATCCAGCTCTTATTCCTCATCCACCTGTGCTGCTGTGGGAACAATGTAGAAAATTTAAAAGTGAATTTGAAAAGAAGGTGTTTTAACATATTATTTTATTTCCCATTATTCTACTGTGATTTGATTGGTAATAAATTAAGTTTATTTTCTTTAAATCAAGTCTGGCTTGCCCATGATTGTAAATAGTGATTATCTCCCTACCCTTATCCTCAAGCCTTTCATTGTGTCATCTCTTCCCTGTCCAGTTGAGAAGTCTCAGAGTGACAAGGTGAATTTGGTAGGCACCTAGCCACCTAGTCACCACAGGGTGACTGAAGAGATCACCATGTCCTGATACAGTAAAGAACACTGTCTGATGGGAAGTGCACAAAGAAATGCATGTTTTGGAAATCTAAAGAGAGAAAATGTGCCATTTGGCTGTGACAGTCCAGCTGGATCAGCCCTATACCTCATCTGCTTGTAATCAAAACCCCACACTCGGAAACAAATTTATCAAAACTCTGGTCACTCAAGTATTTAGGTAAAGGCTTCCCAAACACTTCTTCTGGAGGAGAAACAGATCTAAGGCACACACAGCTCCTCTGAACTCTTATGGCACAGCTTCTCATCAAAATTTGATTCTCAGCATTTCAAGATCAGAATCTGATTTCTCTGCATAACACAGAAGATCACTGTGGAAATTGGTCAAGCAAGACACTTTTATCAAACTTTTTCTTTCTAGCAGAACTCAGAGAAGATTTTAAAGAACTTACAGGTGAGCACCCTGTGGAGAAAAAAACAGCTGCTGTTGAGGTGCAGCCTCGCAAAGGAGCAAGAACATTCCAGCCAGCCAAAGACAGAAGTTCAGTGTGGACAAAATGATACGTCTCAAGCAATTAGTACACTTATCCCTTGAGCAGAATTGCAGTCTTTAATGGTTACAAGTTGCTAGGATAATAGGTCTGGAAAAAACAATCATGAAAAAATAAACATTTACAAAAAAAAAAATGCATTGCAAAGTTCTGCAATGTTACAGAAGAACATCAATTGTGACTTGTGCACTATATATGTATAATCTGTTTGCTACTACCTAGTATAAAGTACTCATTTTTCCTTATGTTTCCTAAAAAATACTTATAATTTACCAAGTATCTGCAATGAGTATTTATTAATTTTAATTACAGAAACATCATATTTCCAGAGAAAGAGGTGACCCATAAATAAAAAACTAAATATATTGCTGAGTACAGGAAATGAAGTAGTATTTAATTACCATCATTTGCTATAAATAACTGTCAAGGTCTAACTGCTACTACTACAAATCTCATGTAAAATAGAAAAAATTATGTGTTGCTGCTTAATAATTTTATTTATTAAAGCTAGGCTTTTACACTCAACTTAGAAAAGAGGATCAAATATTTGCATTCATTCCTTTATGCAAAGAAAGCTCAGGTAACTAGAGTACCTTCAGTCTGCAGAGTCAGAATGAACAACACTGCAGCTAAAAATTATACTCTATATAAAGGCTGAATATGTGCAGTTTCAAGCAGTATAGACTGATCAGTTTCACTGAATGTTTTAACAGTGAAATCCATTGTACAGAAAGATACTGTCAATTCTCTCTTGTTCAGCACCAGAAAGACAACAGCAAATAACCACAGCAGAGCTTCTGAACTGTTTTATTTTTAGTACATCATTTCAGCTAGAAAAAAAGAAATCTGTTAAATCTATATGAACTTTGTCCTGCTTTTTCTACTGGAGTTTGAAACAGAACAGGATCAACTCTGTGAACAATGTTTCCATCTACCATGTTACTAGAAAGACTGTCTAAACACCCAGGTGTGCCACTGATGTGAAAGGAGATGAGTCATGAGATTTTATTTCAGAAGCTCAATTACATATGCAGTCAAAATCCTAGCAGTCAATTATTTCATCAGATACCGTGTTACATTATTGTGGAAAGGCTTGTATTTGTGTGTCCTCCCAGTCAAATTGCTTTTCATGTATACATTTTGTGATGGACAGGAGAAACCAGATGGAAATGAAAAGATAAAGGGAAGATTCTTCACAGTACTGTAAATATTATGACACAAAATATATCATCTGGAATAAACAAGTGATTGAAAGACAGGAACCAAATGGAATGCAGTGATGAAATGTAAGATAATTCTACCTTTATGTCATTGGTTCAAAGGCAGCCACAGGACCTGTGACTCCTGAAGGGAAAAGCAATGATTCACTTTTATTTACACAATGTCTGGAAAGCCTATGAATTTATCTCACATTCTGGATTTCATGATTCCATTACTATTGTGAATTTCAAACTTCCAAGGGTTGAAGGAACTGTAGGTACCAAAGTTCTTTCTTTTACAGAGAGCACTTCCAAACTGCTGCAAACACCAATCCCATAAAACACGTGCACATACATTATAGTATATGGCCTTTCAAATAACTTTTTTCTTCTATTTTCTTATTTAAATGATCTTTTAAAGACATTCACAAAAGCTTTATTCTAAATGTATTTCTGTTGGGAATTTAAGACTCAACTGACACACAGCATCTAACTAGATGCCAATGCAAATTCCTTTTTCACACAGTCAAGGCAGTTTAAAAAATAGAGTCGGAACTTCATTAGTCCAGAAGTCTTTTTGAGCTTGGTGACAGAAATTACAATGCATATTCAATATCTGATTCCTCAACACACCCAAACAGGTCAAAGCAAAAAAATTTATTTCATATATAAGTACAAGAATATCTGCTTGTTTGGGGCAATTTCCAAATCAAATTATTGTTTACCAGCATGAATAGCACAGAGGTTTCTGGAAGGGAAAAAATCTTCCATCACTTAAAGACATTTTCCTAGTCTTAGCTATATTGAAATAGAATAGTCATTTACACTCAAGCAAACAGATGTAATTAATTAATTTTTCCCTGATTCCCAAGAATGTACAGTTTTGTTTCCCCAGCCCAGAAATCTTGATGGAAAGGCCATAAGCCGTCTCATGTTTTCTTCATAGTTTAGTATTTCTTATCAATACATTCTGTTCCTGACCATCAGAGCTCTTCACTGTAGGTCAGTCCAAGTCATAAAACCCCAAATCCCATGAATACCAAATTCCAAATACTCCCGCCCTCAGAGTGGTGTGATATTTATACTACAATCCACATAATCAGTATTTGTAATACTGCTCCAATAACTATTATCCATATTAGAAAGTTAACCTCTATTCTAAGCCAACCATAATGTGCCACCTCACTGCAGAACATGGAGCAGAGGAAGAAGAAGAAAGAAACCCAAAAGCCATGTGTTTCCTCCATCTTGCCTTCACCTGCTTACCATCCTAAAACCCCATATATCTAAAATTCTCACCCTGTGATAAAAGTACACACTATTCTACTATCTAATACATATTCTTGAAAACTCTGCTTCATTCCAGAGCCTAAAAGCCCTTTTTTCCATGAACAAAGGTTAAAAACACTGTTTGTCAGAGGTCTTAAAATCTCTCAAACATGCAAAGAAATATTTCTCATAATTCCAGACTCCAACTGGAAGTGAGAAAAGGAAGATTTAAAACTGCATTGGATGACTTTGCTTTTTCTGCAGTATCAGAAATTCGTTTTTTTAATAAAACTCATAGTCTGCTATGCCTCTCTAAGAGCAATGTGTAAATGATGAACATAATTTTCTTCCCTTCCCAAGCAAAATTCAAGGTACTGTGCAAATTACATTACTGACTGCACTTGATGTAACAATAAAAAAATCTGAACAACTTATGCTAGCTATTTAAACCAACCATAGGACACTTTTCAGATGTGCTTTCCATCATGTTTTACAAAAAGGAGACTCAAAACAGTCTGTTTTCTTCAGAAGTGCTGTAAAGTTCGAATACTACAGTCATAATTCCAGGACCTCCCAAATCCCTCACACTCCACTGAAGAGAAACAAGAGGGAAAAATAATAGCATAATTTCCTAAACTTAAACAATCATGCTGTATCTTTCTGTTAACTCTCTCCTTCTCATGATTTTTCAACACCTAAGCCAATTTCAAATCAAATTTGTGACGCAGACTCTCAAATACATTAACTGCTCATGAATTTCATGAAAATTGGAAACTAGAAAAGGAAAAAATACTGTACTGTTGTCATCAAGGTGTCATGGGTTGTGCAAAATGTAACCAAAACCGTGTATTCTATCACCATCTATTGAAAGTGGGGTGGGGGGTGATGAAATTGTCTGTCAATGGCCAACTGTCAAGAAACCTGCTGGGGCAGTTTTCCTATCTCTTCACAACCCAGCCTTCCTCCAGGGAGAGATCTTCTGCTAATGGGCCATTGAGTCTCACTGATAGAATTAAAACAACCCACTGGGAAATGCTCCAGCCAGGGGGAGGAGCCAAGTATTCCTACCTGGATAAAAATCTGGGAGTTGGAACACCAAGCTAGCCTTTTCCACTGGATTCTCAGAGGAAGACCAGACCCATCTATCACCACTGGACCTCCAGTGAAAAACTCCACTGTTCTACAGGAGCATCACTTCAACAGAGCCACATCTGTCACTGGGACTGCAGCAACCATTGAATGGGACTGCCACCAACACCCTGACCCACAGGGTGTCAGGTTGGATTCTGACTCTGTCAGTGAGTTTTATTTATTTGTTTGTTTCTTTTTTTCCTTTGTAATACTGCATGTTTGTTTAGTTTTCCTAATAAAGAACTGTTATTCCTATTCCCGTAATCTTTGCCTGAGAGCCCCTTAAAGTCAAAGTTATAATATTTCGGAGGGAGGGGATTCACATTCTCCATTCCAAGGGAGGCTCCTGCTTTCCTTAGCAGACATCTGTCATTCAAATCACGACACAAGGAAAAGACCACAAAATGTTTTTAGTCTTTTTAAGACTAAAATATGAAATAATGTACCCAAGAGAGCACCACAAGCAGTTGTATCTGATCTGCAAAGAGTTTGTACCTTATGTCAGGCTGACTCTTTGGTCAATATAACAGAGGATTACACTGGGAGCTCAGCTAGTATTAGCCACAAGAGAATCCAGAGCAGAGAGCAGTGTTGTGTGTTCCTTGACTGTGGTGAAGTCTTCAGTGAGTTTATGCCATTTATCATACACAAGGGTATATGTATTCAAGATGTGCTCGTGCTGGCAGTGTTCATCGCTGTGAAGCCTCTAGCATCTAATCGAGCAGCTATGCACACTGAAGCTCTGTCTACAGGATATTCATAACTCCTCTCTCATGTTTAGAATGCTTCCCTCCATTCTTCCACATGGAATATCAGATATTTAATAAAGCATGAGCGACTCTTGCAATCATAGTATACTTGAGTTAAATTCATTCTTGAGCTGGAAGGAAAGCCACAAGAAACTTCACCTATTATGGTTGTTTCTTAAGGAAAATATTTTCAGGGACTTGAAATTGCTCAATTCCTTATATATATGAAATAATTTATCATGTCCTAACTTTTATAATCATTGAAATGCTATACTGAGTACTCAGAAACACAACTTTTTTCTGCCTTGTTTGGGGTTTTGGGGGTTTTTTTGTTTGTTTGTTTGTTTTGTTTTGATTTTTGGGTTTTGGTTTTTTTTTCAGAGGCTGTGGATGGCAACCAATCCAAGTTCTTCACAGCACCTGATTTCTTCACAGTTGCCTGAAAAGGAGATAAAGGGCTCTTTTGATATCATATAGCAAGTGTTCTGCCAATTTATTTTTTATATATATTTTAGACAGGGGTATCAATTTTGCTTATTATGATTTCTGACCTCAAACTCACTTGTCCCACCATATTTCTTGTTAGTAACATGATGAGTGGCAGAATGAATCCATCTTCTGTCATGGCCCTCTGAACAAGGGCTGTGTAGGAAAGATTTTTCTTCTTTACAAAAAATGTAATTCATATATCAAATTAAGATTCCAAAATTTCTGAGAAAATGCAGTTTTCATCCTAAAAACACAGCCTGCAAAACAATACACTCAGTTTATGGGACATTGTCTATTAATGCCTCTTTAAAATGAAGCTCTTAGGCAACACACGGTCTGAATTTCTTCTTACCTTTACATTTTAATTTTTTTAATCAGCACACCACAACAATAATCAAATCACTCTATTTCTCAGGGGAGAAATCAGGTCCATGTGTTCCTATATTGGGTCCATAGAACAAATTATTCATACAATAATAATCTGATTAACAGTATGAGAATTCTGAGGGATTTAATATGATTTCAGCTGTGTTAACGATAGCGTCATGCTGCTTAAGAAATGCAACCTCATTTTTTTCAGTTATTTGTTATGAAATTGATGCACTTCCTATCTTGGTATGGTGAACATTTATCCTCTTGCCAAGCTAACTCTAACTTCTGATAGATGTGACAGTTTAAGCAAAGCATTCTGAAGCTCTGCCAAAACCCTGAACTGCAGAGAATGTAACTTTACGCTTAGAAGAATTCCATTAACTTTTGTCTGCTTTGTTTGGGTTTTTTTACAGTTTTGTTTCAGCAGCTACTAATAGCAAAAATCAGAAAACAAATCAGGAAAGATTACCCTCTGAATATGTTTTACCTGATTTAGAGCTGGATAGTACTTAAAGCCTTCCAAAAATCCTGGAATTTTTCCAGAAGTCTTGCTTTTATACTGAAAAGGTAAATAAATATAATTCCAAATTGGATTTCTGCCTAACTTCAATTGCCATTGGAAAAACACATAAACTTGCGCAACAATTAAGGGCAGAAGAGAACTTTCAACAGTTAGGTGAAGTACATATCCTGAAGTATCTGCAAATTTATCTATTTATTACAAGTCATATTTGTTCATCATAAGAGGAAAAAATTTGCCAAATATGACTTCACTTGTCCCTTTTACAATACATACAGGTAAAACTGACAGGGTAGTGACCTAAATCTGTATTTTTCATTTCTTTCTGGAAGACTGGAATAAAGAGAATTACGAATATTCACTTTACAAAGTTAGTGGTTGTGGAACAAGAGATTTGTGATTGGGATTAAAAACTAACTAAATAAAAAAAATAAGATAAATAGGTTGATAGAAATTGCAAATTGTTTTGTTAGAAAACATACGTCCCAAGGGTATTGTTTTGAAACTCCACCACAGTGCTATGTAGTAACTTGTAGAGTTTCTGTGGTCTCCAGTCTGAAGGACTCAATATTTTAGCACAAACACAGAAGTTGACAAATTAAGTCAAAACACTCACAGCCTCAGTTCCCAAAAGAAAATGCAGCAGTTCTTCCATTTGCTTGTGTCTGTTGAAGACATTGATTAGTAAATCCCTGTACAAATCCTAGCCAGCAAATAGCACATGGATCAGTTTCACAGTGCCCATCTCCTACACTATTGTTAAAACTAAATGGATTTTAAATCAAAAAGGTCTGTCTTCAATCTTGTGCTGATAATCCACTACTGAAAGTAAATCCTACCATTTTGTGCCTTTACTGTGAAAATACTTGGAATAAAAATGTTTTTGAGTAGAACTGTTCTACACATGGATGGAATGTAATGGATATATAATAGAATGCTTTGGGCTGAAAGGGACCTTAATAATCATCTGTGTCCAACCCCTCACCTTTCACTAGACTAGGTTACTCAGAGCTCCATTCAACCTGGTATTAAATGCTTCCAGGGATGGGGCATCCACAGCTTCTCTGGGAAACCTCTTTCTGTGCCTCACCACTCCCACAGTTAAGAATTTCTCCCCAATATTTATTATATTTTCCACCAAAATATTTTACTTTAAGCTGCAGCACTGGACAGTCAACTTCTTTACTAGGCATGCCAGCCCCAAGGACAGGGATAAAAAGCAATAAATTCCAACAGTGTGTGTAATCACACATTATCAATATGAGCCCCACCTTTCCGACCAGATAATGGCAGTCACCTCTCATAATCAAAGGCCCAAGAAGATCTTCCATTCTGTTTAGTCTGAGGAGGTCTTAACCATGACTTGTAAGCAGCATAGAACTGAGAAAATTTTCATAGGAATTCAGGATATACCTACGTAGCATAATGAATCAAGGAAAGCTCTTCATTTTGCCTATGATTTGACCCATTATGACCATACTATGTAATCGAACCTAGGTGGTATGGGGCAGATATACCTTAGACTGCTCTGGACTGCAACAAGGGCCCTCTGCATGGTGGCTCCTGTTATATACTCTCCAGAAAAGAGAGTATACAGACCAGGCAAAGAAAGCATACAGACTTCAGCACAAACACGGTCATTTTTTTGTCCAAAGCAAGGTCAGATTGAATATCTGGCATGTCCAAAAAACAGCCAGACTGGCACATCATGATGAGGAATAGTCGGGGTCAAACAGCTGTCTGCATAGTAACTAGAATCACAAGTGTAAGATATAGATCCTTGTGTTCTGAACCAGACTCTTCAGAGGCCTATCTCTTTCCATGCCCAAAAAATAAAAGAAATTAATCTTCAGAGTTTAGAGCCTTATGTTACAGAAAAATATACTTCACAGATTTGCGGATGACATCCTATTACTTTTTCCTAAGAGAGCTCCTGTCATGATACTCAGAATTCATACCCAGCAGAACATAAGTATCCTAATTTCTGGAGGCCTTGTTTTGACTCTGTTTCCTGATGTTTGCAACTCATATTCTATGCCTACACTGTGTCTGAGGTTCACACAGCTATTAGACTTATACAATTATTACATGTATAAAAAAGCCCAAGTTTAGAATGGACAAGTTTATAAGTTCTGAGTTGAAAACTATGCCCAAGTCTCTTTGTCCAAAATGAGAATGCATGTAATACAAATACACATACATATATACACATAAGCGCAAAACAGATTTTCATTTTATATACTGAAAATATCTGAGTTTTGACCCATCAAAAGAATTTACATTGAAACATGTTGAAGTGTCCAGGTCCATTAACAGCAGGGTACATCTGCCTTATAAACCGACTGCACAAACAACACTCAGTAAAAATTTTAGTTTCCATTATGCAAGGAAGATAAAGTAGACCCACAGGCAGACCTGGATGGTGCAGAACTCCCTAGGAAGAATGTAGTGGAATTATTTATTATATGGTGTGATCTTGAAATCAATACATAAAAAAGGAATGATTAATCAAGCTAGGAAATCACTGGTCTACACTTTCAGACATATACTAGGCAAGGTTGTAATGTCAAATAGGACACATGAAATCCATATATCAGAACTGCTGGCATGGTGTAGTGTCATGGTCAGGTGTTAAAGGGTGGCACTACCTTCCAAAAGTCGTCTCCAGCAGGGAAGGCGCTCGGGCCAGCAGCAGACCCTCTACACGCATGCAGTCTCACACCACGGATAGCAATCAGTGCAAGAAGATGAGAGTAGTGTTTGGTAAAGTGCTCCAGTGAGCGTTTGTTAACTCCTACACTGAAGGGGAACCAGGGACCAAAGGCAAGGAATAAAGGAAGGTTGTCTTGGTTTGGAAAGACAGGGGTGTCTGCTAGGGAACCAAAAAAAAAAGAATGGAAACTTCCCTTGGACTTGTTATAATCCTAAAATTGAAGGGGGGGTCTCAGGCAATGATGTGAGGGTAGGAATAACAGTTCTTTACTAGTTAGTCTAACAAGGTAAATTAACAATAATAACTATAATATTGACAACAAACAGAACTAGAGAAGAAAAAGAAAAAAAAACCCAACAACCCAGTTACAGTTTTCCTCTGGCACCCTGCCCCCCTCAGTACCGTTACAAGCTACCAGAGCCAGCAGCAGTCCTGGGAGGATGAGATGTATCCGAGGGTTGGCAGTGGCTGGAGCTGTTGGAAATGTCCCGGCTGGGCACGGGCAGAAATACAGCGTGGGGAGACCTCGAACAAAACTGAAGAAGCCGTGGATGCAGGGCAGGGAGAAGGAGCTCCCAGCAGGGCAGGGAGGGAATGGGTTCCCAAAATCCCAGGGGACACACAAAGAGACGGTGGTCCGACCGAGTTCCAGGTGAAGGATGGTGAGAGCTCTCCACCGCGCCAAGACGAGCAGCTCCTGGCCGTTTTTCTGAGAGCACAAAACTGCCCAGAGCGAAGTGAAGATGGTGCCTCACTGTCTCTGCCTTAGCTGCTTACTTTGTTTGTTTCTAAGCATCCATGAGCACTGAAAAGCACCCAGCAATTAGCTTCTTAGCAACTTCTGGGAAAAAATTCTATAAGGAAGCACCCCAAGCCCCAACAAAGGTCCAATGGGCTGAGGGAAGAGGGGTGGTACATAAGCAGGGCTCCCAATGGGGAGCCAATGGGTAAGTCAGGGTGGAGAGACAAGGGACATGGGCAAATGGGGTACTGAGAAAAGAACTTTCCAGAGGGGAACCATATAGGTAAGAAAGGGGCAGGGAAGGCTATTGGGCCGACTGGGATCCAAAGAACTAAGGTACATTTACATAAAACTGTAAAGCACTATGGGACAAAACCTTTCCTGTACCTTTTATGTCTGGGAATACTTTTTATACTTCTGTACCTTCTCTCCATGCCATAGCCACCGCAGGCTCATGAGACTCCACTCCACAGCTTTATGAAACCCTTTTAAAATTACAGTAGCAAGTTTCTTTCTACATCATCTGTCTGTGGACAAAGAAACACAAAATCCATTAATCTTAATGTGTTTCCACTGACATAATGATTCTCTCAAGTGTCAATAAGAGTTTCAAAATTATCCTGCAAAGGACAAAAATGGAAAATTATGTGCAAAATAGATTTTAATCATTCAGACTCAAGAATTTTCATACAATTTGAAAAAGCAGCTTGACATACTTATGGGTATGTCAAGCAAATATGTATGGGTTCTCCCAATCTAGTCTGACATAAATTTAAAATAGGCAAATTTTCTAGGGGAGTAGCAACACAAGATTTTATTTGACCAATCTACTCTGTTTGACACTACAGTCAAATACAAACTGGAAAAAGTAGTAAATTGCATGTTTTGCAAAGCTGATATTTACTAAGCTCATTTCTGAGTGATACATTTGATATGATTAGAACTCATTTCGTCTTGCAGCATAGTCTCTGATGGAAACCTTCAAGTTCAGGTGTCTACAAAAAAACAAATCTCAACACATTTTCTTTTACTGTCCTAGCTTTCCTTTCTTCCCCAAGTACCCTGATCCTTGGAACACATTTTCCAGGAAATAGTTTATACAGGCAGAAAATAAGTCAAGTTTTCAAAACCCATGTTCAACCGATGTTCCACAATAATATGAAGGAATTCATTCCATTCTGAAATAAAAGGATTTCAAGGAGAGTTTGAAAAGAAAAACCACAATTACTGATGTAAAATTTCTACACAGTTTCAAAGAATAGAATATCGCCTATGGCTCTTGTATTTTATTGTCTCCAGATAGCTTTTATGTGTTATTATTAAATTACCTTAAATCCATTTTTTAGCAATTGTAGCAGTGCTGTAATTTACTGACTTGCCATGCTTAACATTTTCACAAACTGAAGGTGCTCATTACAACCCAGTGGTTTTGGAATAGTTTTTTTTTAATAAAAGGTCAACATCTTGAAGTTGCCCTTTAATGTCCTGGTCAGTAGGAAGCCCTTGACCTAGGAATGACTTTAACATCTACTGTCTAATTTTATTCCCCATATGTGCTCTGGATTTTAAGGTAGATGAATTAAAGACTGGAAAATGCACTTCTGAAGGATTTTAACACATCCCTAGATCTCCTAGCTTACAAAAATTCTGGCCTAAGTAACTGTGTACAGAAAGACAACTGAAGCACATTTTACAATGACTGGTAAAGACAAGGCTTGTGTATTTTGCAAAAGTGTTTTATTTTTAATGAGCTATTCACTTTTTGTGCTCATTTTATTTAATAGCTTAACCTCCTAACTCTCTCTTCTCTTTGGTAGTGAATTACTTTCCAGAAATAATAAGGATTTTAAGCATCATCATGTTGCTAGTATTGTCCCTTGAAAATGTGGGTTGTCATCACCTCATCGCCCCATCCTGGTCTGCTCATTAGTGACACTCTGTATGGAAAACCTCTAAAGATCATTACCACTGTAGTCTAAAGCCAATGTGCCAACATAATGAAAAACAATTCAGCAGTTCCCTATGCTCTGTTAGTTGTGTTTGTCATAAATGAGTTGTGGAGATTTGGAGTGAATGATCCATATCATATTGAACCGTCCTTTTTATCGCTGACAATTGAAGGTGACTGAAAAGCTGGGTCAGTGTCAGACTGTATCTAATTGGAAACCTTTTCTCATTAACGCTTGATGTTGACTTGTATTAGTTGATGAAATTAGAACCACAGTGGAATGGATTTTATTACACAGAATGAGCTGGTTGAGCTCTCTTCCATTTCAATGTTTTTTTAACCCCACCCCTGGCTGCTGAGAAAGGAATCCAGAAGCAAGGGAATTGTGAGTGATGCAGGATTAAGAGGAAATTAAGTAAAAATGTCAGTGCTTCTCAGGAAATTGAAAGCATGTGCATATTTGTGCCACATTTGTTTCAGCAAAACTTTTCTGAAAATGCTTCCTTATTTTTTATTTCAGGGTTTTGTGTTTGAATTAAGAATGGAACAGAAATGTTTCCCAGGTAAAAGGAGAATGGTAAATTTTTTGGGGGGAGGGGGAAATAAGTGATTGTTTTCTGAAAAGAAGCAATAAGGAGGGGGGGTTTTATAGCTTTGACAGTTAGCTTTGCAATAAGAAAAACATCATTTGTTCTTCAAAAATGCCCCCAACCCTGAATAATCCATTTTCCTGTTTATCAGTTGCTGGGTGGAGGATACCAAGACAAATTCATAACAGTGAAAAAGGTAAATATAACTGCATAAGCCTACAGAAAATACACGAGTCATGCTATAAAGATAGATACCGTACTATGCGCTATACACACACTTTTTCACAGATGTTCAATGACTTTCCAAAAAAAAGAAATAGTATTTACAAATTCATTTTAGGGGCAAATTATTTCAACTAAATTAATCATAGGACAGTCTGATATAGGATCATGATGCCTATAGACTGTTAGATTGAGATAAAATCTGTCATTACAGAAATTCAGTCCTACAAGATAGGTGCCAAGGGATACCATCACAAAAAACTCTGTTTAATGATCTTGTCCTCGAACCCACAGCTTCTCTCCAAAATAACCTTTTTTCATTAGAAATTCATTAAAATTGAGCACATAAGGGATATCTTGCTGTCATCTCCTTAGGCATATCCTTAAAACCCATAAGTCATAGCTAATTCTGGACAGGAATGTTAGAAAATACTGAAACTAGAAACTCTGAGATCAGATCTAAAAAGAGCAAGGGGTTTCTTCCCAAGCCACTTGCATGAATCTCTCAGAAGTTTTTCACTTCCATCCAACTCATGATTCATGACTTTTTGCCTCAGAATTTTTTTTTAAAAAATGGAAAAAATATGTAAGTTGACCCAAAACTTCACTTATTTATGTAACTCAAAGGCATGCCAAAATCACTATGCAAGTAGCTTAAAATTCATGATATCAAAACTTCTGCTTCTGAACAACCAGTTATACTGGTTTTAACTTTCAAAAATTCCTCAGTCTCATTCCAACAGAATTAAGAGCTGTTTGCCAATGCCCCCTCTTTTTGAGTTTAGTCAGAGATTGACCCCAAACTCATTAGATTTGTAGCTATTGTAATTTGTAATCATAAACCATATTGTAATCATAGATACCTTATTATAAGAAAATTGACAGTGTAAATTGAGAAAGAAATAAATAAGTTAAATATAGCACAATATGAAATGTTCTTTTAATAACAACTCTGTAACAGATTGTTTTGCGTGTTGTTGAAATGTGTCACATTTTCATTTTGTTCCTTTTTTAAAATTTAAGCTTACGTGGAGAAGAAGAGGGGCAGGCACTGATCTCTTTTCTGTGGTGACCAGTGACAGAACACAAGGGAATGGTCTGAATTTATGTCAGCAGTGGTTTAGGCTGGACATCAGGAAAAGGTTCTTCACCCAGAGGTTGGCTGGGCACTGGAATGGGCTCTCCAGGGAAATGATCACAGCAACAATGTGACAGAGTTCAAGAGTGTTTGGACAAGGCTCTTAGACAGATTCTTGGGGTGCCCTGTGAAGGGCCAGGGGTTGCATTTGATGATCTTTATGTTTCACTTCCAACACAGAATATTCTGTGATTCTATGTTGCAATTTCGTACATCTTCCAGCACAGTTACAGGTTTGAATGAAACAAAACTTGTTGGTGTTATTGGACAAAAAGTAATACCTTTTTTTCATCTGTCTCAACTAAAGATAAAATACAGAAACTTGCCTACTATTTAGAGAAACCCACATTATAAACCAAGAAAATTATCTCTGGTATTGAAATGACAGTCTCATAGGTTGTGTTTAGCTACCAGTGGACAGAATCATTTACACTTGTCTTCAATCAAATATTCTTTGATTTACATAATGCAATGCTTTCAACTCTCATTTCCTACTCATGCATCACGAAAGTACACTAGTTGCTACTTTGCTTCTAATTCTGTTGCTGCTGGCTTAAATGGTTCTTAGATTCAAATTTTGATTTCCTAAAGTTTTTCTCTAGTATAATATGAAAGCTTTGTCCCTTCTTAGAGAGGATATTTTTGGCTCAACATAAAAAGGCAGAATAAAAAATTATACTACTTTAATCTTTTCCCCACACAGACAGCACCTGAACAGTAATGAGTATCTTGCAGTATCAAGATGGTGCTCAGAAATATACTTCATTACAAAGAATTTGTTCTAAACACCTCAACTTCCCCAAGGTATTTTTAAAAACAGAGGTTGCATTTAAATTCAGATATATACAGGAAGGAAAGAAATCTAGAGAAAATAAGAAGAAAATTAAAAAAAAAAAAAAAGAAGAATGTGTGATGGAAAGACTGGGATTTCCGTAAGTAGGTAAAAGTGAACAATTGGCACCAAAGCAGGAAAGATAATTGGGCTACTTTTGCTCTACAAAATAAGGTGAAATCCAAAGGAGAAACACTGTCTTTACTAAGAACACCCCTGTTTTATATAGTTTGTTAAAAGCCTTGGCTTTGAAAATGCAAGTACAGACAAATCTGTTTTGATTCTTTATGCCTTTCAGACAATCCCAGACTTCATTTGGAAATGACTGTATGTGATGTTTACACAAACAGGGTTAACATGCTTGACTTACTCAAATCCATTAATAATCTTGCCCTGCTTTACTTCCACTGTATTTGTGAACCTTAATTATTAAGAAAACATCAGACAATAACATCCAAACATGGGAAGCTATTGGTTAAATCACATGGCTTCCTTCCCAAACTGTCTTTCAATTACCCTCCTTCTGAGGTTTCAAATGCAGTTTAAGAAGAGCTCCAGACATTTTGTTGGCACAGACTTGAAGCTCATAATGGGCACATTATTTGGCCACGTTATAAAATAGCATCATCCATCTAACAAATGAAAAAAATTTAATGGGTGCACTCCTAATTATAATAATTTGGAAGAAAAAGACATCAGCTGAAAGTGGTGTGAGAAGGTCATTCAATGAGATTTGTGACTTTGGAAGCCCTTTTCAAGTTACAGTGGGTAATTGGACTCAATGATCTTAAAGGTCTTTTATAGCTTAAATGATTATATAATTCTATGATGCTAATTCCTACCTAGAGTTTCTGTTTTTCTTGGCGTTTATCACAAATTTTCTCTTTTCCTGGCATTTAGGCAAAAGCAAGACATAGCTACTTGATACTTTGGTTGTGTTTAGATTTTTTTATTGGCACAACAGTTTCTAATATTGTTTAGAAGTAAACCAAATTTCTGTCACTAAAGGCCAGTAAAAAGGAGAGATACACAGACCTATGCCCTACCAGTGAATGTTTGCCCTCAACCAAGATGGAAGACAGAAAGGGCATGAAGAAGAACAGAAATTGAAATAACTCTTTCCAAACTCATAGTAGCTGTGAAATACTTCCCATGCAGCTCTTTTAAGCTGTTGCATTCATGACTCTCTATTGCACAGGTTCCAGTAAATTCACAATAAAATATGTATTGAACCAACACACTGTTTTTTAAAACATGTTTGTTTTAGTACAGGGTACACCATTCACAAGCTTTTATTCACTTCTCTCTGGAGGTAATTCCTACTTCCTCTTCTTAGAAAAAAAATGTGATGCCTTATTTGCAAGAACCAGTTCATGCCCAAGGACCACTAGCACCTGAGGTGACACCTGTGCTCTACCTCCCCTCTACAAGACCTATAAGTGGCAAGGCAGGAAACTGCAAGAGAACATGTAGTAGATATAACATATCTGTGTCACACAAGTAGATGTCATAGATAAAAGACATAATTACCAGAGTGGTGGGATACCCACCACTTTTATGATTTGCTATGTTACTTCCACCTCAGTTATGTTCAGTAGGCCAGACTTTTGGAAAAGAGAAACAAATGCAACAATTACTAGAAACTTTTTAATATCATAGCTATTGATACTCACTTTTAATAACATAACTTCTTATTAAAGGCTAAATATAACCCATTTTAGCTAAGGAGTCTGAATGGCTGTTGGCTGTTTGAGAAACTAGATAAATGAATACTCTTGTTTCAGCAAAGACAACCTTCCATTATTACAAGTCAATATGTGTGCCCCTAAGCCAAGCTGTCTGTAGGAAAAAGAAGCCCTTTGACACCCAGGAACACCAAAGCTAAATGGCAGACAATGGATGTGAGATCAATACTTAATGATATAGGATTATGACTGAGAAACAATTTTTTTTATGCAAATAAGTCACTATTTTAAAATTAGGGAACACACTAATAACTTCAGCTTCAAGGGTATTGTTAAGGGTATTGATAACGCGCTAACAGTAATTTACAATTTAACTTACTTCTTTATCATATTATCTGGAGCATCTTACTGACAAGTCCAGCTTGGTCTGATACAGTTACTGTGTCTGATGGCTAATTTCAGAAAAACATCACAATCACATTCCTGTGTTGAAAATTTTAAAACAGAGACATTTCTTTTTACCCTTCTTTATTTTTTAATTTCATTTTTAATTGAAATGTTTTGGGGGCAAATGTATGCTTTTGCAATGATATGTTGCAATGGAGTGCAGCTTTCTGGTATTTTACAGAAATATGTATTATGCACTAATCTGATTGCCTTAATTTTGCAGGAAACAGGACTCTATCTGTATGGCCCTTCTGTGGCACATAAAGATGCAGCTGCTATAAATCACAGAAATGGTGACATTACTGAAGGGAGAGAGAGCTGCATGTAGCATTTTTCCTGACCTCTTTGAAAAAGAGTCAAGTCTAGAGTTTAATGAAATGAAATCTCTTTCAAGGGAATCCGAATGAGGCTGCCTCTGCAACACTGTTCTGGGGAAATTATTTCAGCTAGCCTCTGAGAAGATTTACACCTAGGTCTTCAGTGTCAGAAGTTAAGGCAAGCTGCATTCACTACCTGGAGACCTTCTTATCACTTCTTATCCTAAAGCCAGGAGCTGCCTCTGAAATTGCTTGAAGTAAAAATGTTTTAGGTACAGAAAAGAGATAAACAAATTAATAAGAGCCCAAGATCACTATAACTTTCATACCAAAAAGTATTAGCCTACCTAGATATTTCCTGACCATAGCAGGGAAAGAGATTAAAGTTGTTTTTCACTCAAAAAGAGGTCAAAGAATGGAGTAAGTTATTTTCTTCTTGTTAATAGTAACAGCTATTGTCTGTATTACAACAGTTATTATATTTAGTCAGAAAACTGTTTTTCCTGCTGTAAAGTGAACAAATTAACATTTGAAATTTATTTTTATGATACAGTTTTCTTTATTAATTTGGATTTTTTCTTCAAACTACTAACTCCATCAATAAGAAACCAAATTTCAGTAAAGAATTTGGTTATTGTTTAACATCATTTACTAGAAAAATTATACTTGAGTAAATTTCTTTATTATTCAAGCAACTGAACTATTAAAATAATTTTCTATTAATAAGCCAGTACCTTCTCATCCAGGTAAAGCAACTGGTACTTTTTTCAGATCTTAGCAAATAATAATAATAATAATATACTATAATTAAATATTTTGATGCATATCCAAATTTGCTTAATATTAAACAAATGCAATATCACACAGCTATGGGAACATTTCTTTGATTAGCTGATCTTTAAAATCACACATTTAAACAGTTTGATTAAAGCTGGGAAAAGAGACTGTTTAGGGTATTCAAACATCTAAATACAATGATTTAAAAGGAAACTACCGAACCCCTTGATTTCTAATAAACAGAAACACCTATTCTTCTGCAGTACTGTAAATGGTGTGAATTCCTCACCAGAGATTACAGGCAGAAATGTCAATAATTATGCAAAATAAATGATGGGTTTAGAACAATCACTATATCCAGCTGTTACAAAGTAAGCAGACTCTGTAAGCCTGCCTTCCAGGTGCAGGCCTCTTTTCCCTGTGGGGGTGATCATGATTGCAGAAAAAAGATGCAGTAAAAAATATTACTAGGTACACAGGGAAAATACCTACCAGTATGTTTGGAAACTTAAGGGCCCTCTATATAGATATAGGAAAAATATTTGGGCAGATCAGTTTTATTAAAAAATTAATTCTTTTTACATATAGCTGTATATTTACATAAGTATATCTGTAGGAATACTACAAAACTACAATCTAAAAATAATTATCTAAAAATTTCAGGGTTCCTCTTTGTTGGATGGATCACATTCTGCCACATTTACCTCCACTATTCAATGACCTGCATTCTTGTCACTGTAAAAAATCATCTAGTTGTAAGTCCAAATATTGAGAGAATTAAATGTGAAATACCATCCCATTAGAAATGGTACTGCTGTCTTTGATGAGGAAAAGTGGATATTTTATGAATTATATGTTCAAAATTTCTTTGTATTTTGAAGGATCTGTTTCACAGAGAGCTCTTCATACTCATCTGCTGCTTTTAAAATCTGGCTAGAAGCTTCATCAAACACTTTTGAATAAAAATATAGCCATAGAAAAGTGGTTCAATTAGGAATTCATGTAAATAGAAGGTTTTAGTAAGATTATTGGTTTTCCATGCAACACCGTGAATCCTAAAATTTGTACCCACCCTCCTTGCTAACAAATGACTTCCTGAATAATCATTCCCTCCTTTATTTATATTTTTTTACCTTTGTGCACAACAGGAAAAAAAAAAAAAAAAAAAGAGGAACCGTGGTCAGAGCCTAACATATGGCACATGGACCTCTGCCAGTGCTTCTCTTTTCTAATTTGAAATATCCTTCCTGCTGTTTAAATCTTTGGCCAGCCTTAAGAGTACTCAGCAGTCCTCAGGAATCAGCTGTAGGGCTTTAGGAAATTATTCCTAAAGTACTGTTAAAATCAGTGCAGAAATTCACCAGCTACATTTTCTTTTATTTACTTATTGATGTCAAGGATCTATAACCAGGAACTACAAAAGAATAAAACATCCCAAGGCCCTTCTTGACCAGGAATATGACTTGAAGTGTCTATAGAGCACAGAAATATAACAGCAGGTTTGTAAATGGTGCTTGTCTCCTTCTGCATCTGCCAAGCATTATTGAAAATGGGAGGTGAATCTAAAGCAGAGGAGAAAATTATTAGAAAATATTTTCCTGATGTTTCATGGCCTGTTCTTTCACTGGCTGCAGGATGAACAGTGAATAAAAGACCTTTAGAAAGCCAAACCCATGTATTTAATGTGCCTGGAAACTCCACATTTTTTGGAATTATGAGACCAAATTTTTGTAGCCCAAAAGGAAGAAGCCTTATCAAGGATTAAATACCGGAGTATCATTTTATTATCATCCTAAAATAAAATTTTAAAAGCCCAACTAAAGCAGCAACAAAAAAAAAAAGAGGGAGAGAGGTGAAAGCAGCACAGGCTTAGGCATAAGGTTGGATCAACATCTAGATACATGGGTAAGTAAAGTACCTCTAAGCAGAAAATTATCCAAAATTGTGAACACAGCCTTTAGTCCATAAGAAGTCAGTGTTCTTATTGGGGTTGGTTGCAAGCCACAGCAGGCTCCTGATGTTTCTTGAGCCTATAAGTGCAAGCACTGGCAACAGACCACCCTGATCATGTACTATCAGTTGTTCTATCCTAGCAGCCCGGGGTGGTGGGACCCAGTATTGCAGAGAATCACAGCATGAGATTTAGAGGATATGAGGGACTGTAATGAGGAAGTTGCATGGCTTCTTTGCCTGTTAGGTATCTCTTTACAAATCTGCATCCAATACTTGTGGACAAAATCACTCTCACTGAAAGTAGTGCTCTGTAGTATTCCCACGAACGAGGAGGAACAGCAGGCACAGCATTTTCCTGAGGGGAAGATTAATCAAGGGTAACCCTGACATCTTTGCCTTTTAAGCCCAAGAACAATATCATAATCCCTACAAGTGTAATTGGGGACAAAAAAAAAAAAGTTCTTAGATGATATTTTGGCAGTGTGACTTTCCCTTCGCTTTGGAATGATGAGAACAAGCTTAAATGCTGCCAGGTCTATTTTTCCTCTAGCCAGAAAACAAAGGTCTCAGAGCTAAAATGTCACATTTCTTCTTATTTTCAATTTTCAGATTGTAGTCAAAAGCTGGGGCTGACATTTTGTCTTTAATTCTGATAGTTGCAAGAAAACAAAGGAAAAGCAGAAAGGTGTGAGGAACAAAGGACAAAGTATCACTCAGATTTGCTTCCAGTTTCTGGTTTGTGGTCACTCATGGCTGTTGCTGGGCCTTGTGCCACACAAGCCTTTTGGAGTATGCACTGTCCATGCTGGCTGTAGCCAGCCTTTTCCGCAGTGCCATCAGGGTAAAGGAGCACTGTGGGTTCCTGGCCTTTGACCATATGCACAGATGCTTCTAGTTGCTGTGTCAGCTTCTTCTGCCATTTTTTTTTTTCTTATCAGAAAGCATTAATATTCCCCTCTAACTATCCCCAGGCTACATACTGAGTGTTTTCTTAAGTTAAATTATATTAAATTCACCTTAGACATTGTGATTATAATAATTTTCCCCATCAGATTTAGAGTACTGCATATGCAGATCCAGATTAGACAGTATTTTTTCTCCCTGAAATAAACAAATGCATGGTAACATTTTGTAAAGACATGACTTTTTGCCATAGAGAACTATACGGGGCCAATTTTTTTCATAAGCCATGGCAGTTTTGATTAGCATAGGTATTACTTGCCTTCTGCATTCCTCCATTGTTTGAATCATGCTCCAGTCCTCTTGAGTTTTGCATTTCTGTTAGTGAGAATGAAGGAGAGAGTTAACTCATGAATTCAAGCCTCTGGTGAAAGCACAGGGGCAAGTAACACACTCATGCTGATAATCCTGTAAGTACAAACAATTTACGAAGGGTCAAAGGCTTTATTCCTTGATTTTAACAGCCTTCACTCTGAAACCAAGATGAGACATTATGGCAACTATTCTTTTTGCTGACTTTCATCCTTTTGGGGTACAGAATTTGAACAGGCCAAAAATTACAATAGAAGAGATTATTCAAAAATACAGCTAGAAAACTGTATATCATATGTAATCTTATATGTTATCTCATATATGATTACCCCAAAATAAATATTTTTTTAACAGTCTAGTGAAATATTTCCTTACTCAAGGCAGGAGGTTGGAATTAGGCTTCTCTAAATTCCCTTTGAAACCAAATTATTCCATGGTTCTTTTGTAAAAGACATTCTTCTGTCAATTAGGCACTATTTAGACCAATTGCTGTTAGAAGTTGAATGGAAAACTAGGGAGTTATGTTAACATTAATATTTTCCAATATTACCCATCATTGTTTGAAATGCTTCTGACTGAAAATATGAAGATTCTAGCTTAGATAGTATGAGGAAGAAGGAAGAAGACAGAATCTGTTTAAGTTCTTACAAAGCAAGATGCCAGAGAACATAAGAGTATAAACAAACAGATACAGTGCTGGCATATTTGTTCATTACTAAGCATAGGCACTTCACAAAAATTACTTACTGTTTCTTGTACTGCATGTCCCCACCATTTTCCCCTGTTGTGTCCCTGCCTTAGTGAACACATCACATACAACACTTCCATTACTCTCTTTCCTTTGTTTTCTTTTTCTGAAAGCAGGTTTCCACATAAGGATAGCATTTAAATCTGACTATGCAATCTTATAGGAACACAGAGCACAGAAATGAATGTAATAAATGTGATGTATAGCACAAGGCAGTCTTTTATCATTTATTTGCCATCATGATTTGTTAGGGAAAAACAGGAGAATAAAAAGAAGAAATGGAAAAGTGTTGTCAAGGTCACCAACATTTCTCTGGTGCAGGATTTCCCCAGGTGAAATTATTTTAATTTACAAATTTGCAAAGATAAAAAAGGCCCTGCTGTGAAAACCACAATATTCACTGTAGCGTGTGGTGTTGATGAGCTCCACCAGATGATAACGCAAATTGAAATCTCACATTTCTAAGACCTTTCATTAGTGGGGGGAGAAAATCATGTGAAGAGGTATAATATAGTTAATGGTATTGCAGGGTTGATCTCACTAATTTTACATTTCTGTTACGTGCCTAGGTTATCATACTAATTAGCTTCATCTGGAATATTAGTCATCTTAATAGAGGGCTTTCATGTTTCCTTTTACTTCAGTTCAAAGGCTTGCAGTTGGATGGTTTCAGACTGCAATAAAATTCAAAAATCTCACAGAAGGGTTCAAAACTGGATAATAGGAATTTAAACAAACTAGAATATGCCACCAAAGGAAAAACAGCACAGCTATCCAGTAGTCATCAGATTCAAGTATATGAGAGGTACTCCCCAAAAATCAGAAGAAAATCTGGAAGGTGCAGTATACTGCTTTCCATTTTTGTTGAGTTTTTTGGTTTTGTAGTTTTGGGATTTTTTTTGTAATCTCAGATTCATCCTGCAGACTGCTGTGACAACCAATATCTCTAAAGACTCAACCATATTTAAACTAAAGAGTTAAGTTTTAAACAAGTAACCAGCAGTAAGTGGTTTTGACAGAAGGTAAGCACTTGATCTAGCCCTTCTCCTTAACATCTACTCAACAATTACAATACCTCCACTGCAAAAACCAGAATCTTGTGAAATAAACTCTACCAAAAAAAAATAAAAAAAAAAAAAAAAGAGGGGGGGGGGGGCCGGAAGTGATGTTAAATTGTTTCATTACTTTGCTCATTTTTGTGTTGTTCCTGAGAGTATTATAGCAAATATGCAAAGGCAACAAACCATTCAAAGAGATCTCACCACTTAGAGAAAAAATTTTTAGAATGCAGACAGTTCTTATGATTGAAAATTAAATCAAAAATTATGAATGGAAATCTTATAATATGCTTGAGTTCATTTAGAAGAAAGCAGTGTTGAGTATTTGCATTGACTCATTTTCAAATTCTCTTGTTCCAAATTACAACAAATGACAGTTTCGGAGAGGACCTATACTTCTCTAAGCATCCTGCCACAACTGAGAACCCTTTATTTATTGCACTTTTTATTTGCTCTTAGCCCAAAGCTTAAAAACTCCAAACCAGAAAGGCAACATTAAATGAAAAAGTGATCATAAATGATGTTGTTGAGATTGCATAGACTTTACTGACAGGAAGAATAGTTTAAAAAGATAGTAACATTCTCTACACAAATAAGCAAGATATGTGGTAGTTTTCGATAAAATCTTTAATTTGATAGAGGGTTGTCTTTCATTTTGATGGCTGCATGTTTCATGGGCTCCAAAGAGTTTAGAATTGCTTCAGCTTCAAGACAACTTACTTGCTGATCTATATTCTTTATTGAAAAAAAGTTTGAAAGAAAATTTAATTTATTGGGCAATCACAAACACAACAGAAGCAGAGTTCTGAGTAAATTGTCACTGCTTAAGCATAAGTTTGCAGAGCTTTTGGAAATTTTTCCCCTATTGCTACTGCTTTGCTAAGGCCACCATGAAATATCATGTTTGCCATGTTATCATGACAAAACATTATCATATTGAGGGCAAAGAATTTCCAAGGTGTTCTAACCTGAATTAGTTTCATTAATGGAGATACCCTCTCATAATTATTTTCCCAGGACATGGTGATTTTCCAAATCTGTGTGGTTTGGTTTTGTATTTTCTTCAGAAAAGATGGTGACTTCAGGATCACTTTAACTATTCCAAAAGTGGAGTCATTTATATGGGCAAAAAGACAATGCCTTTACTTATTTAGTATCTAAATTATGAATATTATTTGTGGCTTTGAAATGACTTAAGGAAACCCAGAGAATAACTGTCTGCAGGTTCAAGGCATATTTTGTTTTTAATGTCCCTTTTAGTGTCTCTGTCCCAATAGAATGATAAATATTTTTTCAGCTAGAGAAAACACAGAAAGAAACAAAACCTCTCTGGCATACCCCAGTGATCACTCTCCCAGAGCTGAAAGTGAGAAATGCCAAATACAGTTTAAAAAATATTTTTATCTATGGCTCTGTAAAAAAAGGGATGAGATAAGGGAAAAATCACAAATATTTGTTTTGACCTTGAGAGTATTAAAATCTCTTGAAATGACAGAAAATAGCCAGTCATTTGAAAACAAATTTTTCCAGTTCAACCTATGGTGTTCCTTATTTGTATAATTTTATACACAGGTAAAAGAATCAAAAATAGTATATAGTTTGGTCAGCCATTGAAGGTTTATAACTGAGCACACTTGCTACTTTTGGAGTTCAGATGCAGTCAGTAAGAAATTATGTCAATTAAGTCATAGAAATCATTGCATTGAAGGAAAGACCTGCTGGTGTGTTTTGTATTACATGGAAACATGTAATACAGCTGTTTTCATCATTATTGGAAGGTGTCCATAAAAATTTTGTCTGAAGAACACAAAGGTATTTAGTTACACTCGTACAATAAGATGTTTTAAGCTTCTTCCAGACCTGGAAGACTGTAAACTTAATACTTCATAGTATGTTATTTGATCATGGTTATGCTGCCTGTTGAGGAATTATTCAAAAAAAAATCAAAAAACAAAACAAAAAAATAACAAAAAACCAAAAAAAAAAACCCAAAAACAACAAAAAAAACCCCTTATTTAAATGTCTGTCAGAAGTGTTTTATTCTGAAGACACTGTATGTTAAGGGACTCATACTTGTCGGCTGGACTGTACCAATAAAACTGTGGACTTTATTCTCTTGAAATGGTATGGAAGAAAGTCAGTGAAAACAAGAACAAGGGAGTAAGAAGTAAAAAGAAGTCAGTGGCAGTTCTCTGCTTAAATGACTTCTGTGTTTTCAGCTATCAATCCCTACTTCAGGCGATATTGCACAGTTTCCTTTGAATAAAATAGAGTGAAGGAAACGTATAGCCCTGACTTTTGGAGTCCTAGATATTTCTCCATTCCATTTAAAGCTGAGAATGCAAAATTCAAACTTAAAATATCTGGGTTAGTTAATAAATCTCTCCTTCTTAACGTCTGTGAAAGGGTGAACACAGGAGGCCGAGGTTCCAGATATTTTTGCACAGAGAGGTAAAATGGAAAATATTTATAAAAGCTGGACTGTTCACCTTCTTTCTCAGCCCTGTGGAAGAAGATTTTGTTTGGATAATGGGTAAGATATGCTCTGTATACACTCACTAGTTCAGTGTGATCAAGTATAGGAAGATGTCTATCTTTGCTACTGAAGAGAAGGGAACAGAAAAGTTAGTTTATTTTGTTCAAAAGGCCTAACCTCAAAAGATACTCAATGTCCTTCACCCTCAGGGGACTGGCTTAGCACACTGCTGAACCAGTCACTAATTGCTTTGTTAGATTATTTAATTAACCCTGAACAAACTCTCTTAGGGGCTGCAACAAGAGACATTTAGCCAATCTCCCTCTACATGAAAGCCTTGGTTGGTGAAAAATGAGAAGGTAGAAAAAGCGGCCCCGCTGGAAATTACACTGCTGACATTTTGCAGAGTGAGACCTACTCAACATAGTATTTGATTAGCACAAATACAATTTCATGCACCTATTTTTAGATTAATTTTTAAAACTTGAGAGTAAGATTTGTATTTCTTGGGATTCAGTTTGGAAAGTGACACTGCTTTCCTGTCTCTTATCATCCCATCTCTTTCTTGGGTAAGTCACTGACCGTAGGGGGTGTAAAGCTGAAGAAGGAAGAAGGCTACATATGGTTACCAGGATACCACTCCGTTTGTTTCAAGTGCCTTCTTAGGATAGCAAGAGCTGGCATCATAACTGTCCATTCAAAAATCTCTAAAAAATGTGACGCAGAATGAGATGGTATGACACATGCCAGCTCTGATGGAGGACAAAGGAAAATAAAGCCCAATTCCAGTCTGTCATATATAGGATATATTTAGATTGTGCTAAACAACTGCTCAAACTGTAAACATCACCAAACACAGCATACACTGCAGCACAAATCAGTACTGAGTCTTAATAGAAACGCTACCAAAAAGAGCTAGTTTAGATTCAAGACTGGAGAAACAATCCCAGTTAAGAAATAATGCCTCATCTGAGCAGCCTCATATATTATTGAGGAGAAAGAAAAAGTTACAATGTTTTCAGTCTGACTTCTGGAAGTTTTCGCAAAGACTTTGGAAACTGCTTCATAATCTAAGAACAATTAAAACAAATATGATGTCATACTATCCAGGAAAGCTACTGTAGGATATTTTATTGAATGTGTCTGGTCCAGCTTGGGTGAGCAATTATCAAACACTGATGTCCGTGCAGGAATGAAGACCAACATAACTGAAAGTTTGCACAGCTTCATTTTTTGGAAGCTCATTACATATATGCTAAATTGTAATACTCAACACTGGCTCTCCTTCGAATGTATTAAGTATACCAGAATACCAAAAAATGGCCAAGGCAACCATGCAATGTGCATTTTGAAATCTGAGGTACAAGAAACTTTAACTGCTTCCTGCTTGGGGATCTCTTTCCCTTCACATTTTTCCACAGAAGACAAAAATTACAGCATCCCATGGACATAGCATGTACGCACTGTCATATGATTTTGAAACGTATGTTTTCATAGATTTTTTTTTAGACTGTTATAGCACTGTAAATAAGATCCCAATGTCTGTTAGACTGAAAATACTAGGAAATTTAGGGTTAAAGCTTACATTATTTTGAAAAAGGTTCCCTTCAATTGCTTGCAAAGCCATGAAAAAGTCAAAAGAATAAGTTCACCTCATGGGTGAGTCAACCCAACCAATGGCATAGCATGAAAGCAAGCATTTGGGGCAGTACTGAAGTATGAAATCAAGGGCCCCTGAGTCTACAATTTTCTGTTTCAGTATAAAGAATGACAGCCCAAGTATCTCAATTAAACTCAATTTTTATGACAACACTCTGACCAATCTGCTACTATTGAAACATAACCACTTCTTTAGAGTTTCCATAGTAAATATAACTACCTTAATTGTTTTCCAAAAATCAGCTGGAAATTAATTTAAACAACTGGATGGAAACCAACAGAGTGATCATACCATCTATACATTGCAAAATATGTTTATCCTTGCATTAAAATCCTCTCCCTATGGGACTCAGATGCTGCTGCTGCCAAAAAGCATGGAAGCAGTTGAGTTGTAGCTATGCCAACCACTAGACAGCCAGACACTGTGACAAATGGCATTCTCTCATACATGAAAAAAAGGTAAGAAACCAAACATACTACTGGAGTTTTTCTGATGTCTAGCCATGGCTACAAGACTCATGTAGGCCACCACCAGAAATGTTTGTGAGGATACCAGATACGTCAATTCAGCAGGAAAACTTATCAGTATTTTGCCAAGGAGCACAAATTCAAGGTTTAAAAGTTGTCTTGAACTCTGCTGGCAGACAAGCTATGGACACAAAAGCCTTTAGGGCCCTTTTATGCTCCCTTTCCCAGCATTCAATTGTGCTTTCGAGCCAAACTCTCCCAGATAACTTATTAAACAGGAAAATGGTAGTGGGTAATGGAAATCTTTTTTGGTAGTTTGGAATGAGACTTTACAACTTATTCCCGCACTGGAATATTTTTGGCATGCTGTAGTTTGCAAGAAAAGTTTGCATTATAAAGTAAAATGTTGCATGGTAATTGACAGTAGTGTAAATATAACTTCCTAATTTATTCCATGTTTCTGCCAACCTTATTTTTCTAGCTGGTCTTAGACTTTATTGGCTATTAGAATAGAACATGGAGGGTGTCCTTTATTATTCCATGAAGAAAGATATTTCAAATTTTGCAGTATAAATCCTCTGCTTTTCCAATGCTGCTTCTCTGCTACAGCTCAGTCATCAGAGTAAGAAATAAGCTTATCCCAGTGTTAGGGTTTAACTAGCAATGAATTTAACTTTATTGCAATATTTATGAAAGCTTTTAAAATTGTGGTTAAGCGGAAATTTTCCATGTCATTTCAGTCAATATTTTCTGAGAAGAAGGACTTTAAAAAGCTGTGAAGTTATAAGTTTTCTCCTCATACCTCAGATTCCTCTGCCCTTCTCCTCTTCAGCTTTTCCCCTGAATCCTTCCTTAGTGTCTCAGCAGCCTTGGAAAATTGGGGGGGGGGGGGGAAGGGTTGTGTTCAACTGTATTTTTAGCAAAGACATATCCATGTTACCTATAAGATAAGCAAGGAGTTTGAAAACTGGGACCAAGAAGCCCCAGGCAGTTTCCAGGCCATTGCAAGTATAGAAATTATTACTAGTGGTACAGCAGCTGTGAGAGTTGTTATTTGACTTTATCCAGTTGCACTTAGAGCTCTTAGGAACCAGTTTGTAAACTGTTGCTTTGCTGAGGTATGTTTCTTGGGATTGCCAGAAAACTGAATCTTGAGCACAGTTTTCCAAACCACTATCCCTCCTTTTCAGTGGAGTAAATTGAGTGTGCAAAGAAGCTAGAGACTATTAGCATGACAGCAAAATAAATTGTGTTTGATTAATGACCTATACATGCAATAGAGACAGTTCATTTGGAGCATATTCTGAGGTGTCTTCCACTGGCTGAGCATTCCTGTGCACCCAGTGAAACTCAAAGTTGTTTCAGAGCAAGATCTCCAAAGGCTTATTTTTCTGGAGAGTTGAAGTTCTGATAATCTAATGTCTGAGGAAAAATTAGAATTTACTTGCAGTCTGGAATAAGTAATGGCTTTTTCTTCCCCCAATAGCTCTTTTAGTTGTAGCCCACTTTAACAGTCCTGAAAGACGGGATCTTCTTTTCTAACCTCTGTCTTCCAAGGATTTTATTCTCTTAACTGGACTTTCTATCCTACTTACTCTTACTTACTTTCTCTGTGCCCTACACGTGCTGTATTTCTGTCTGTATATGAGAAGGCCTAGAAAGTACCTGCCCACACTTCCCAGAAACTGTATGATTAGAAAACTCTCCAACAAACAGTAATCTGTGAATGAGAACCCCTTAGTTCCAGGGATTATATACAGAATGTCAGTATCTGTCCTGGAAAAGAAAGGTTTAGCCATTTGGTTTATATCATAGTATCATGGAATGTTTTTTGTTGGAGGGAAACATCAAGACCATTTCTTTCCCATCCAGGAACACCTTTCACCAAGCCAGATTTTTCAAATCCCAGCCCCGAGCACTTCCTAGGATGGAGCACCCACAACTTCTCTGGCAACCTGTTCCAGTATCCCACTATCCTCACAGTAAAGAATTTCTTCCTAGTATCCAATGTATACCTGCCTTCTTTCATTTTATACCCATTACATCTTGTCCTACCACCACATAGAATCACAGAATGACCTGAGTTTGAAGGGACCCTACAGATCATCTAGTTCCAACCCCCTGCCATAGGCAGGGAGCTTGCCACCAAACAAGTATATGGAAAAATCCAGGGATGGCTCCTCTACAGTTTCTGTGAACAGCCTGTTCTTGTCCCTCATCACCCTAATATAGCAGCCTGGATGATGGGGAGAAAAAAGTCACAGGATTTAGAATTCACTTTGGTTTAGCCTTGTTAAATTTGCAATGCTAGTGAAGGTTAAAAGCACATAGTAAGAAGTCACAAACAGGTGAAGAGATAACTTTGAAATCATGCTACACACTCAAAGCCTTTGGAGTGCTTTTCAAAATCTAAAAATTTCCAAAAGGAAACTATATATAAAGTGATATAACTATAAACAGATAACCACAGAAAAGGGATGCAGAAAAGAGAGGCAAGAAAGGATCCACAACAACCAGAACCTTTCTTCTTAGAGAAGATAGAAGTTCAGAATAACAGTGATCAAAACCGCTCTAAAACATAGAAACATCGAGAACAATTCAACCACAACAGAAAAGCTGAGGTATTGAGGCTAATAAGCTTGGAGGAAAAGCTTGTGTTTGAGTCATCACTTCCAAGTTTGGTCTTCTCCATAAGCAATAGTTTCAAGACAACTGATAATCCTACATCAAAGCATTCCACTGCAGGCAGTCAGTAATATCAAAGAACCTTCTGCAACCTTCTGTAAGATACCTGAGAATATACAGTAAGTAATTTTCTGGACTATAAAACAACATGAAATGAATAGCAAGAGAGACTAACTACCACCATTTTGTGATTTGGGATAGGCACTGAAATTAAAATCTCTCATACATGCTTTTCTTCTCTGAATCCTCTGGGATGCATTGCAGGAAGATAAAAAAAAAAAATGCTTATTGTAATAACATGTTCCCAAAAGCATGAATTTAAATATTTTAGAAGTTATTCCATTATAAAACACTTTGCATATTTCAGTTTTTCCTGGTTTAAGAACACAAATAAAATATCAGTGACATCTACAAATGAAAGCATTCAAGGGTTCAGCTTGTGCTTCCCTCATGCACATTTGGGTTTCATCATTGTTACCAGTGGATTTTGGATTCAGCTTTTTCTATTTCTAAATGTTCCTAAATGGTAGAAATAAGCTGACTGCAGACAAAAGTTAGGATACTAGCTGTAGCATGTATTTAATTGTATATGCTTTCAAAACTATTTGGTTAACAAACAGAAAAATAAATCTTAACTGGAAGTGAAATAAAAAGGAAAATACATAGGTACATATTTATGAGCAGGGAAATCATCCAGGATGCCCGTTATGGTGTGAGTATTACAGATAACAGTAAGGAATGAGATAATTACATAGCTGAAAAGATAGTTGCTATCTCATATCATGCGGATATTATGAAGGGAGCTTCTCAGCCTCTTTCCTTCCCAGAGGAATATGCAGAGAAATTGGAACTCATCAGGTTAAGAATCAAATAAAAGCAAGTGTCTTGCCTCTCATTTGTAACACCTCCTCCTTGTGGTAATCACAGTGACTTCACTTTCTAATCCGATGAGCAATTATCATTTCACAGGAACAGCACATTCTTTAAAATAAATCATTGTTCATTTGATTTTAGTTTAATTCTACTAGTCGTTCCTAACCATATCCTGGGATCTAGCCCTTTAGTAATGCAGCCCTTTCCAAACATGGCTGTACTTAACTGCAATTGTTATTCTTGGGTCTTCCTGGCATGTTTTTCTTTCAATAAACTATACAATTAACTAACTTAAAAAAAAGAAAAAAAAAACAGAAAAAAAAAAGTAGGCAAAACAAGGTAGATGGAATCAAATATAGAATCAAATAATTTATTATTTAAACACTGCTTTCCAAATAGCTGTGCCAGGTACTGTCTGTAACATTACAGTACCCTGGAATCTAATTGAAGACCATTGGTTGAAGCCACAGACCTCTTAAAACAATGTATGTCTGTATTGCTGACAAAAACATAGTCATAAAGATAAAAACCATTTTTCTACTCTTTGAATTTGTCCATAAAGTTGCATGTATCTGGAAGAGAAAAGCATCGATGGATCTTAAGCTATAATGGCACAAAATGGTCTGAATGAATATACCTTTGAGCACAGACCACAAGCAATACCATGTATGTGTGACAGCTATAGACTGAAAGAAAACACATCTGCTAGGAAAAAAATCATGCAATACTGTTATTTTGAAATGGCATTTTAAAAAAATATCTTTTTTTAAGGGCCATGAAATGAAGTGCTCAACAGGTGTGCTTTGGGCAAATAATAAAAAAGTAGAGCCTCATGCTACAGATGTAGGATCTACAATACAATAGGGTTAAGAAAGTCTGCAAGAAATAATTATGAAAGAAAGAGTGATTTTGTGTCTTTTTAGCAAGAATAGATTTAAATTCTGAAAAGACAAGAATGACTTCTTGCTGAAAGACTATTATGATGAGAGAGTAAAACCACTAATTTTTATCCCCTGTATAACAGTGGAGGGAGTTAAGCAATTGTGAAAAGTGTTGGAAACTGCATTTAAAGTAGGTCTCAAAGGTGCATCTTTTCCCTAGGTATAGGTGCTTGCAACAAACACAAAAATAGTACAGTAAGTGTTTTGAGAAGCATGTATGATAAGAGGACTATAATGTGAGCAGGGACCACAGATCCTGTTTGGTGAACACAGAATTGCTTAGGCTTTGAAGCATCCTGGTATTTATAAATACATATTTATTCTGTGCATTTATTCTGTTCCAGCAAAGAGGGTCTTGTGTACATCCATAGGATAGTCTTCACAAAATTGTTCATTTGCAAAATACTTTTATCTAGCAAATTCAACAAAGAAAAAAGTAAAAATTTCCCTTTGAGGGCTGGATTAGCTCTTCCTACAACTCCTGCAACAAAGAGTCGTCTTTTATATTTGTATTTTCCTCCTTTGGTGTCCAAATGAGAATGTCATTAAAAAAAAATTTAAAATATATATAAAAGGGTACACAATAAGCAGTTCCTTGGAAACTGTCCATCTTTTTTACTTGTTTTGTATTAGGAGTCAATGAGATTGAGAAGCCTCGTTCTGGCTAGCTAAGACTCTGATTTTTCACTAAGCACAAGTATGTTTGAGTTCTGAGGAAGTACAGAAGCTGTCAAAAAAAAGCCTTTATGGTTTTCCAGATCAAACTTACACTGTCAAAGGTGAGTCAAGAAGGGTAACTTTACTTTAGAGATAGAAAGGATCTCAAGAGTTTTGCTAAACTCCTGTCCCACTGATTCACTTACCCACCCCTGCCCCAGACATGCCATTTCTGATACTGACATTCAGGAATGATGAAAAGGCTCAGATCTGCAACCTCAGAGCATATGCCCAGACAAGAGTACTCTGCATTGCCTAAGGAAAGTTGTACCCTTTATGAGCTTAGAAAAGCAGTCTTAAGCAAACCAAGGAATGCCTCCTTTAAACACTTGTAGTAGAACAAAGGTGTTCATCTCATGGGTGTGGATTAGATACTGTTAGTAACACTTTTTTATATTGGATTCAGAAATACCCTGCATTTCCTGTAATTTTTCACACATGGATGAACTACTTTGACCTCTGATCAGAAAATATTTCCAAACAGCAAAATTTCACAGCACACTCAGTATCCCTTGAGAAGCACATACTGAACTTTCAGCTTTCAATTTTAATTACTTTATCAGAGAGAGGAACTTATGGGATCCCAGTTTTATCCTTGCTTCCATCTAATTCCCCTTTCCAGCTCCGACATTTTTCTGAAAAGGTGGGGATTGCTCTCAGTAGTCATTTTCAATCATGTCCTGGGTTTAGCAGGAGGGATTTGCTGCACAGCAACAGATGAGGACAGTAATACATGCACTGAAGAAGCAAAGAACATTAGAGCTGTAATGCAGAAAAGAGAGGTATCACTTCTGCATGTTTCTGTCTCAGTATTTAGTAGCTGATATCACTTGTCAGTATACCCAAAATATCTATTGGAACTTAAATGTTTTCCAGAGATGAAAAACAGGTCTTTACATCAGCAGTAAAATGTGTTATTTGCGCAGTTTCTTATGTCATACATTCCAACAGGGTTTTTTTATTATTATTTTTTATTTTTATATTGTTTTAATTATTAGGGCTGTCCAGAAAACTGTTCTGTTAATTTTTAGTCAATTATATAATTTGCTGTTTACTTCTAGTTCTGTTTTCTGCTAAGATGAAAAAAAAAATCAACCAAACATTATGCAACCATTTAGTCTGCACAATAAAGAATGCCTGAAAAACTGAATTATCTAATTGACTAGAGTGTAAAACAGCAGAATTCACCACTCAGAGTTTATTAGTCTGTTCATTTAATTAAGATTATGCAAGTTCTTTGACAGAAAGTAACATTTTATTAAAAAATTGCATTGTCTTATTTAGACATTTCACTGTTTGAATTGTACAAGAGGATGTTCATTTAGGACAAGCAGCTTTGATCATAAATATGTACTTATTCACGCCCTGCCATGTCTTATTGATTAAATAGGATATTTTCCCTCTTGTTAGAATGAAGTTGCAGTTCAAAGGTTTTAGGAAAACATCCACTGTAAGAAATTGGCAAAGGAAGTGTGTAGTGCACTACAACCTCAAGAGAATTCCATGATGTTCCGTCTTCCCAAGCTTCTGCGTTTATTGCTGAAAAAGAGTATGTGCAGTTTTTTCTGCAGATGAAATTCAATAAATATTTGGAAAAAAGGATGTGCTTGAAGACAAACATCACTATGTTAAATGCCATGAAATCAGCAGACATAGTTTGAACATATTTGAATATTTTGTTCATTTATTTAAACATATCATGATGTTTTTCATCCAAAATGTGCAAGTTACAAATGAAAGCTTTGGCTTGTATCGCCTAGAAGAACTAATAACCCTTCCACTATCTTATTGAAAAGCAATACCAAAGAATAGTAAAATTATTTAATCCTAGAGACCTGTCCTATGAAGTAGGAAGCTCTCTGATGGTCTTTGTGTATAAATGTCAGTCAAAATGTTTGTAGGCTTTTTGCAGCAGAAGAAAAGAATGCAAAAGTTTTCTCTGTTTAGATAGAAGGATTGAGTTTGGGATGGAACTTTCAATTTTTCCCCTTCTTTTTTCCTTTTTCCTAAAATCTCTGCATGATTTAATAGTTCTCTGAAACTCTCTCTAGTAAGTCCTCCTATGGCAAGTTTCAAAATGGAAACCAAATATCTCCTGAGCTTCAGAGAGAGTACACTGAATAGTAAAATAAAACAAGGCTTTGTACTCACACAGCATTCTCTGAGGATTTCTAAGTATTTCAAAAATACATGAATTCCCACAGCAAGGTGAGCAAGAATAGGAGATAGCAATGAGATTATTATCGTCATTTTGCTAATTGAGATACCAAGACAGGAAAGTTGAACACCATGCCAAGCTTGTGGTTCATAGTCTGGAGAAAGCAGATCTCCTAACCCTACTTCATCCTCAGGACCTTGAAAAACATCCCTGATATATCCTATAGCAACCAGAAAAGGCACAGTCCGGAATGTATTAATGTGAATGGGAACTTTTCTACTAGAATAAACACACTGAACTATGAAGATTTTTCTGAGCTTAGTCATCCCTAGTGCCATAAAAGTGGAATAGGTTCTGGCACTTCCTGCCACACTGCCAGGAAGCAATCTAGTAATTGTCTTTTTTGAAGGATATTGGAATTACTTTTTTAAAAGCACTGTTTAACACAAAATAGCAGAGTTCTTGAGAGCATTTGTGTTCTTGTGCCTGGAATGACCAGCTCCACCCGAGGTGCTGTGAGTAGGTAGTTCTTTATCTGGAAGGCTGCAGGCCATGAGAGGTGTTTTTTTCGCTTTTTTTTTTTTTTTTTTTTTAATGCAGAGTACAATACAATATTATTCGTATTGTTATGCATAGATGTATTAATTTTTTGCTGGCTTCTCACTTAATGTAGCCACCACAAAAATGCCTTTTCCACAGAGCTAAGTGAATGCTATACATTAAAGAAACAGCAGCGTAATTTCAGGATCCGATTAGCCCTGCTTTGCACATTACCACTTTTTCATGCTGTGACTCTTTTATTTTGGCTTTCTTTCTATCGCTCTCTGCATAACAACATAGCATGAGTCAAGCTTGTGGGTAAGAGTGGCCACCTATGCAATGCCTGGCAATATTGGTCCATAATCTACCAAATCTTATATACCTTTTTTTTTTGCTGCATCTATAAGTGACACAAAGACAAAGAATTCCCCAGCCTGCTATGTATTTTGTGCGGGGGGGGGGGGGGGGGGGGGGGGGGGGGGGGGGGGGGGGGGGGGGGGGGGGGGGGGGTGGGGGGGGGGGGGGGGGGGGGGGGGGGGGGGGGGGGGGG
>CM031878.1:27714056-27733925 GCA_018697195.1 Certhia americana | reverse complement strand
GTGAGAGAGAGAAATTGAAAATTAAAAAATTGGAGAAGTTAAGAAGTGGTCTCACCCTAACAAACATGTCTTCAAATATTTTTTTCTCCCTTAGAAAATCAGGAAAATCAATACACAGAAAAAGTTCAAGTACTTCGATAAAAAAACTGTGGCTAATAAAAAAGCGGTTTGTTTAAAACAGTTCAGATATAGTTCAGGGTAAGTTTGTTTCCTGATTCGACCCAGAGAGGATTTTTTTCCCCTCATCATACTGGCTAGTCATTATGCTAATTAAATACTTTACTAAGCCAGGGTGTGCTAGATGCCACCTTGGAAACACTTCAAACAGTATTGAATAATATAAAAGCTGAATATAAGGCAGCCACATTATAGGGTTATATTACAGAATGAACTAGCTTCTCTTTCTTGGCAGCAAAATTGCAAAGACAGTGCATATTTTTAAAAATTGCTGGGATATCTAGAAAGTGAGGAAAACCAAAAAGACTTACAAGAACATTGATGATTTTTCCACTTTATTACACTTGCATATGAATTGCACTTTCCTGGCATCCTGAGCAATGATGACATAGGAAAAACATGTATATTTTTAGAAGACTTGTATTATTGTTGACTTGGGTATATATACTGAGTTTAATCAAGAGAAATACTTACATTATATGCTGATCTTAATGTGCATTAGCTAGACAAACTAACCATTTCCTGAAATGTGCAGAAAAATAATCTGACGAGAAAATTATCAGAATTACATCAGTACATGAACACTTATCTCCACAGACAACTGCATAAATATGTGTACTTAATTTTAACTTTCACTGAAAAACCTTTTTTTTTTTGCTTTCCTTTTCTGAGCTATGATGCAGTAGCACTTACTCTTGCTCCAACGTAGAGTTTGTGGAAACCATCTATGTTGATGACCTGAGAGAGAGCTGACCAGACTGGGAACAAGGAATAAATAAATTCCTTTAACTTAGCTACAAACAGCACCCTGAATTAATCAGGCCTGGTCACTCTTTGGGGTCAGTCTATCAAAGAGCAGTGATGTGCAAGAAATGACACAAGGTGAATTCTGGTAGTGTTATTCTGGTGTCAGTGTGAGCATTGTTTCAATGAAGCAAAATCAGGAGGAAAAGAAATACCTTGAGGAAGCCCTGAGGAGAGATATGAGTGAATAAGCACATAATTATTGCCTCCAAACGACCACAGTGATGATCAGATAACCCCAGAGTATGCAGGCAAACATAAACAGCTGTCACAAACTCCAGAATCTGAAATATCACAACAGAGGCGTGTATCCTCCCTCAGCATGCAAATGTATGTAAACACAGATACGGATACACAGATATATTTCCTGAACCCAGGGTTTTATTTTTCTTAATGTTACTTAAGCTAGTCTGAAACGTTCCTAGGAGATTTCCAAATCTGGCCTGTGAGCTGTGCAGTCAAAAATCCCAAAACCTAATCAATATACTTTGTCTTCATATGCTTGCTTTGTTTCCTACTTTTCAGAAGCCAGGCTCCCCCAAATTGTCTAGCAGTTCTGGGACATAGCCCTTTCTCATTTCTTGGATTCTTTGGCTTGATGAACAAATAATAAAATTCAATTCCCTTATCCTTATTTACTTCACAGAAAGGTCTGAGACTCCTGTGAAGAGGCAAGAAAACCTGACTTCATAAAATTGCTGAAATCATTCTGAGGAATCTTCATCTACCAAATCCATGCTAACAATTCCCATTGGAATGAAAATATATAGTATTATATATTAATATATAAAGGTTTGAACCCACAGTACATCCAGGATGGCAAGATCATGTTTCCCTATACATTTATAATTTCTGTATCAGCAACATTCCTCTGGATACAAGATGTATTTGTCACTCTGCTCACAAGAAAGATTATTCCTAGCCATCCTCACTTCCTGGATGTCATGCAATTTATAAACTGGACACTGGTGTTAAGCGGATGGATTGAAGAACAGTGGGGAATTTTAGTGGACCAGAGCATTTATCGCTTCTAATACTGCAGAATACATCCCTTTCTCCTGACTGAATTTTGAGCTCAGGTTTTGGCAGAAATCACAGCAAGGTAAAAATCACACCAAGTAAGAATGTAAGGGGGCAAAAAAAGAAAGAAAAGGAGCAGGACCATGTCAAACAAAACATGTTGTTTTAATTTAACATTAAAGTTCTTTTAAGGGATCAGGGTAAAAAAATCACTCCAAAGAAAGATGTAAGAAAAAAATAAAAAAGAAAAAATAAATATGTCAAAAAACAGGCTGCTTTATTTTAAAAGAAAATCTTTTGAGGGCTCAAGGCCTGAGCCTCTGTTAAGACTGCTACGCAGGCTGGATGACTGCCAATATATCAGGTTGCAATAGCCCATTAGAAGAGGCTGAATATGGATAATCTTCCCTAAGGGCTGAGCAGAGTCATACTGCCTTGATTACTTTTTTTAATTTAGATTAAAAATCCCTATAACAGTTGCCGACTAATTGGAAAAAGACTTTAAAGTAGCTTTAGGAAATTAGGTAAGAATAGTTTTTATTATTGTAGTGAGTAGCAATTGCTGCAAACCTCTTCCTCCTAAAGGATGGGAAGTCAATCATTAGAAACTCTAATCAGAACAGAAACCCAAACCTTGTCCCTTATGGGATTTCATCCTTTGAGAACTTGTTTTACGCTGACCATTTTATTTTAAGGCAATGTCAGAGAGGAAAACAAGTGTTGGAAGCACTTAGCAATCCATGCACACTTGCACAATGCTTTTAAAAAAACAAGTTAGCTTCACATGTAGGTGACTAGCCACTGCAACCATAGGCCCAGGTTATGATTTCCTGAACTCTAACAAAAAGGTTAAGGGTATTTTAATTAAGTAGAGGATGATTTTGATTTAGTATGAACATTCTCTCACAGTCTTGTGATGCGAATCCCAGGATTCATTTCTCTTTATCACTCCTGATTAGCAATTCATGGACCATAGAAATTGCAATACTGATTTAACTCTGGAACTCAAAGATCAACTACAGCATTAAAGACTACAACAGCCACATGATTTCCAGGAAAAAACATAAATATAAGAGTCACATGCAACAGCAGCAATATGTTAATGCACACAAGCCAGGGTGTGAAACTGCGAAAAAATTAGAGGAAATATCACTGCCAAAAGTGGTTAAATAAACACACATTATTAAAATTCACAGGCATGAGAAATAAATCAAACACTGACATGAAAAGTAAGTTAGCAGAGGCCTTTGTCTTCTTTTCTCCAAGTATATTTCCATCTGAGTGTCATGATAGCAATGCCTCTGCAGGCACTATTAGTTCCAAGGATTTGCAGGATTTAGGCTCCAAACAATACTGCTTTCAGTCACAATCTTAATGAGAAATTTGAAGAAGTAGCCACAGTATCCATGTGATTAATTCAGATATGCGATCAGATCAATGCTTTCAGGAAAATACATTCTGGAGAAAGAGATGGATACATTATGATTGTTTATTCTTGACTGTAAGGGGCCGGTTTTCAAGTGCGCATCTGTCACAGCTGGGGCGACATTTTAAAAATGTTGCTGAGAGTCCATTAGCTCTATCATCATTTGTTCAATCAGACTCATTCATATATATATATATATATATATGTTTGTGTGTCTGTGTGTCTGTGTGTGTGTGCATGTATGTACATATTCTAAATACCTTGTGCTTAAAAACTTGGACATAGCTCATTCATTCAGTCTATGGACATAGAGCATCACTCATTTCTGCCGCCTAAGCGTTCTCTAGAACTTTCTTTCAACCCAGTATGCTCATACTACCTGTGTTTTTTGTGTGTGGTTCAGAAAAACAAAAGCTAACTACTCCCTTGTATTCCCAATGAACATCTAAAGCACCCGGAGCCACATTCTAAGAAGAGACACCAAGAAAAAATAAAGAGCTTTATGTATCAAGATTTATTCTGAAATAATATAAAGTCTGTAAAGGGATTTACTGAACAAATCAAAAGAGGAAGGAAAATTCTTTAGACATACTAGATTTTGAGAGCAACTTGGTCCCTGACCCAAGATAGCTATTTACAATTCTTGGCCCTTGCTGAAGGTGAATGTGTCTCAGCAAATGCTGCTCAGAGTGTCCCCTATAGCTAAGCATCTGGCTCCACTGTAGACTCATCTAATAACAAATGAGCAAATGTTCACAAATCTGGAACACATATTCAAATAGACTACAGCCAGCTTTAAAATTAAGCAACCCTTTCTTAATCTACACTGCACATATTTTGGAGAATGCTGTGTTTTGTGACAAATATTAGCCATGTCATTTGACTAAATTTAGCAATGTAGTCCCTTTGTAAGTTATAAGTTTTTTTTATGGTCTCTAATACCTTATATCAACAAAAATAAATTCACCTACTTTCATGTTACCACAAAATTCATACTACTATAAAAATAAATTGTAACCAATTTAGATAACTTCATTGCATCTCTGCAGTTAGGTAACTCTCCCTTCATTAAAATGAATTGTAAATTATTAGTTAGTAAATATAAAGAATGATAGACAGAACCAAGCTATTTAAATTTTGAGTCCTAATACTGACTAGAGAAATACTTAAAATATTTTTTCCTCTTCTGTTTCTGTCTTACAATTCAGCCTTATAATTCAGCCATTACACATCATAAGACTGGGGAAAAGCATCAGCAAATTTTTAGTCTGTAATGCCATTATAATAATATAAGGGACAATTTACGGAGAGGATTTTTTTTTTTTAAACCTGTGCATCCAAAACAGTCTTGGTCAAGCAAGATGAAATTGCTGCATTTTAGGACTCATGGCAGCACAGGAACCTAAGTCTCATTTTCATTCTGCTTTGGAAGCATGAAGGACTTTCAGGAAAAAGACATGAATTAGTATGAATTGACACTGGACCCTCGACATTTCTCACCTTGCTGTAGCAGATTTCAATTCTGATGCCTAATCCCTAGCCAACTAATTTTAGGTAGGAAAAGAAAGGTTGATAAAAGCTTAAAAATAATTTTAAATGAGACATAGAATATTCTAGAAGTATAAATGATACAGAGGTACAAATGATATGGAGCTTTGAATCAGGTCACTCTCAGTATCCAGCATCCCTGAGAAGTAAGGAAGAATTTCTAAATAAAAAAATATTTCTCAAAAGCCAGTAGCAACATTCCAGTAAGTCACAAATAATTTCTCTAAGAAATCAAAAGTCACAAAGCCTTCAAAAGGAAAGAAGGCTTCTACTACTAGCTGATTTCAAGCCCATTTTTTTCTGTGTACAGCTATGAGTCATTGCAAGCAGAATAGTCTATAAATTTAAAAAAAAGCAGATTATGCCCCTCAGTTGCTTTGGCTGCAGTGATTACTAGGAAGAATGTTTTCCCAGGATAATCCCACTCCAGAGACAGTGCCAATAAAGTAGCCTCCAAAGTTGGTTAACTTTAATGACCCATGATGGGATGTATTTTGGTCATATTTCCATTTCCTTTGGTTGTTCGTTAAGATACAACCCCACTCCCACTTTTTTCAGTTGTTTTCTTGTTTGCTTTCACTAATCTTCTTCTTTCCAATTCCTGCACAGAGATGGAGTCTGGTTACCTGAGTAACAGAAACACAAAATGAGACATAAAATCAGAATTTGTTTGACTTCCTGATTAGGCTATTGAAGAGCAAGGGTTGAATAACCTGTTAGGTATAAATGTAGAAACTGAAAGAAGGGAACATAAAAGTAGCCATGTAGGATCAAATCACAGAATATGATCAGAAGTTCCTAGGATAATTCAGGCTGTCCTAGACTTCAGGAGGTCTCCCAACCCTCGTTCAGCTTGCTGCCTGTGAGGACCCAGTGCCATCTCACCAATGCTTCTCCCCAGTCCCACTGTCCTAGCCTGCATCCTTGAAGGGCTTTTCCTTCCTAGGACAGAGCCTGGACAATGTTCATGTTGGATGTCATGGTATCCTTCTCAACCCCTTTCTCCCCCTGCTCCAATAACTTTTGAAAGGCAGACCAACCCTTGAGCAAACCAATTGGCTCCCCTCATTGTCAGCTTTAGCCTTGAGGTGTTGCCTTTTTCCCAACCTAGAAATGAAACTGTGGGAGTTAGGAATTCTGAGAAATATTTCTTTGCATGTTTTAAGGGATTTTAGAATCTCTGACAAACAGTGTTTTTAACCTTTGTTTGTGAAAAAGGTCTAGGATGAAGCAGAGCTTTCAAGAATATGTATTAGATAGTAGCACAGTGTGTAGTGCATCACAGGCTGAGAAATCTAGATTTATGGGGGTTTTAGAATGGCAGGCAGAGAAGGCAAGATGGAGAAAACCACGTGGCTTCTGGGCTTCTTCCTTCTTCTTCATCTCTTCCATTTTCTATTGTGAAGGTGGCACATTCTGGTTGGCTTAGAGTAGCAACTAACTTTCTAACATGAATAATAGTTATTGGAGATATTGTATAAATATTGCTTAAGTGGGTTTTGATATAAAAGTACAAACTGCCCTGGAGGGGGGCGGAGGGAGTGTGCCTGGGGGAGAATGCATGAAACTGACCTGCAGTGCAGAGCTCTGCTGGTCAGAGAAAAAGAATGTTAGAGATAAGAAAGAATAAACAATCAATGAAAAAAAAACGGAAGAGACGGCTCACGACCAGTTCTTCAATCTCTGGCTGGGGAAAAAAGATTTTTGTACATTCTCAGGTATCTTGGTGCAGCTGTGAAAAGAAAAACAACATTAGGAAAAATATTTTTATAAAACCTGAGACAAAACTTGAAATAATTTTAGTAAGCTAGTAATGTAAAAGTGGATTTTTAATGAAGGCCTTCAGGGACAGTTATGGAAAGATGTCCACAAAAACCCACCCCTACAGGGATGAGTACACATTTATAGGTTTTAGGAAATTAGCATAATTGATAAAAAACATCAATTAGAAGGACAAGTGGTGATGCAATTCCACCCCCCCACCAGGTCAAGCCCCTTCTCTGGAGCCCCCCCTTCATCACTTGTTTTACTTTGTCCATGAGAACATATCTCCAAGAGTTGTTCTCCACCTTGGTTCCCAGGAAGAACCAAGATAGCACAGAGGCCTTGTACCTCCTGGGGCTTGGAACTCTGGAATTTATTTTGTCTTTCTGCTTAAGGAAAGGCCATGGGAAAGTACTAGGAAAACTAGCAACTAATACAAGAGGTATATTGCTTAAAGCAAATTACAGTGTGGAAAAGTAAGATTTCCACTGCTATTGTTTCTTAGCTTTTAGCATCTAGAAACTATGTAGTTTCAATACTTGAAGTAGGAGTGCTTGGTGGACTTTTATTTTCTAAATATTTTCAGTTTCTGAATGCATCTCTCCTAACAATAAATCCTATAGTGTCATTATGTATTGTGTGTGGAGAAAGAAATCTTCTCTTGTTGTAAACATCCTGCCAAATAATTTCCTTTCCTTCTCTTCATTGTATTGCAGGAAAGTGTGACTAATCAGTCCCTGTTCACTTCCTTCTCATCATTCTTGGATTTATCTAGTACCCCCAGTCATTTTTCCTCACAGACTGTGGAAGCCTAGTCTGTTTAATCTATCCTCATGTGGAAATGAATGGAACACAGTTGTCATCTTTCTCCCTTTTTGAGATGCTATAAGAAGAGCTCTGCTTAGTATTAATGATACGAGCACATCTTGGACTTGGGGCATAATAATGCTTTCTGCTTTGCTCTAATTTTCTTTCATAGTAAGTACTAAGAGTTGATTTTCATTTTTTACTGTCTCTGGGTATTAGGTTAATGTTTTCATAGAAGTAGACACAATGGCTCCACAATCTTCCTTCCAAACAATAGTAGTTAATTTAGAATCCATCCCTGGGAATATAAACATGTAGGTACATACGTATGTACATATAGGTAGCCGGCTTTTTTCCAGATGCATTATTTTCATGGAACAGAATTTATCTTTCACTTTATCACTGAGTTGCTCAGCATCATGATGTCCTTCAGCACTTCAGCACTTCCCCATAATTTTAGTGAATATGTGGATGAACGCATATCTCAACTCCACTCTTCATATTGCAAAAACTGACAGTCATTTCTTCTATTTTTGCTATTAGGAGGAGGAGGAAGAGCAGTAGTAGGAGTAATATTAATATTGTTGTTGCTACATTTATATAAAAAACCACTGGATCTTGTTTGGCCATATAAGCTCCACCTATAAGGAATTCTAATACATTTTCAGGGCATGACCTAGTTCTTCAGATGCCAAACTGAATGTTTCCCACTATGTCATACTTATACATATGTATTATTGTGTCTGTATTACGGCTTACTCCAGAGTGTCCAGTACAGAAGTCAAACGTACTCATCTCTTGTACTCAGATCTGCTGTGAATCCCTTCCTAAGAAAAAGTTTCAGATTTTTCAGATTTGACTCCTCTGGTCTCAGGATCATTTTAAACAGTATGTTGTACACCAAAGTTCATAAACAATTTTGTACTGATTGCCTTTCTAACTCTTTGTGTAATATAATTTGATCGTGACAATTTATGGCCTTTTGATTGCCTTTATTGAAACTCCTCTACTGCAGAGTGTTGTGATGAATTCTGAACCTTTACTTCACCATGCTTGAAACCTCTCCCAGCTTAGTACAACTGTGCACTTTAAATGAATACTGTCTAGCCCATCATCTGCTCTTCAGATAAATAGTTGATGAAACAAACAGGCCTGCAACCACAAGTTCCTGATGTAACTCACTTGAAAAGATTTTCTACATTGATAGTCAGCCTTCAACAACCACTGCCATCATCACAATTGTAATTGGGTATCTACTTCCTTCAGAAGCACAGACAGTCATCATATATGTCTTCAAGAATTTGACAATAGCAGTAAAAACTATCCAGAAGGATACAGTGTATTTTAGTTTGGATTCTCTGTTGTGATTTTTACACTCTTGTTACTGAAGGGGAAAGAGCTGGAGGATCAGAGCTCTGCATGTTTGACTGTAGTCAGGGATATTTGCTGCATATACACATATAAAGAGACATCTAGACACAGATTCAGTGCTCTAAATATCTGTCTGTCCTTGTTAGCTCTTCTTTCGGCCTCTGTGGTATTCCTGATGCTTAGTAAATGACTGCCTTCAAGTGCCTGCCTTGACAACTGAGCTCAATATAACAGCTGCCAGAAAAATTCAAGTTGAATCAAGGGGCTGCTTGAATAATTTATATGAGTGTTACTTTTACAACTTCAACACATTTACAACTAAATCCAATACAGATGAACTGCTGTATAACAGTCTCTCCATGGCAAATTGGGCCAGAGAGATCCTACAAGTTCATGAGATGAAAAAACCCCAAAGAATGAAAAGACAGCAACTGAATTCTACTGGTGCTGATTATATATTTTCTACTAATATATGGCTTCCAACAAAATATGAAAATGCCAAAAATGGTTTATCAGAATAACAAGACAGGTTTGTGCAGGTGCAAGTCTTTAGCCCACCTCCATCCAGATCTTTTTTCCTGAATTATGCACGCTATAATCAGAATCACTGAATTAAGAATATGTTGACTAAATACTTGTAAGATTTCGCCTTTTTTAGGTGACAATGCAAAATTATGCATTATGCTTAAATTGGCATCATCTGGTTCCAGTCAAACCATTCTCAACTGAAAGGACTTAGGCAAACTGTTGGTTTGCCTATGTAATTTTCCAGGTAGCACATACCTTTTAGTTCCTCCTAATAATGTAACAGTAATTATAAATAAAGTAATGAAACTCAGTTAAATTGCTATTGTTTAATTGATCTCATTTGAGATATACAAAGTAAGATATGATTTTTTAATTCACTTACACACATCCAGAGAGATAGTAATTAAAATAAAAGTATTTATGGATTCTATTTATTCTCCTACGAAATATTTTGTGACAGGATTTCAAAAAGGAGAAGGGAAAAGGGAAAAACAGAGGGAGGGAGAGAGGGAATTAGGTAGACTTCATTAAGATATACTAGAAGGATGCAAGTGGAAAGAGAGCTGTCATCTTGAAAAACAAAGCCATATATAAGATACTAATAACAAATGTGCATGTATTTATCTTACTCTGTTAGTCTATGTCATCTCAACTGTTTTTCAAAAATTTTCCTTCAAAAGAAACACTGTCCTGGATATTGATATACTATAAAGACAAACTTAATTCTGAAAATCGAACAAGCTGAAGCCATTCAATAAAAATCCTGGCAAACTAGAAAACAGGTAACAATGGATGAAGAGAAGGCTGAGGTACTCAACAACTCTTTTGCCACAGTCTCCAATGGCAAACTCTCTTCCCACACCTCTTGAGTAGATGTACAGGAGGATGGGGACTGAGGGAACAAAGTCCTCCCACTTTAAGTAAAGATCCTGTTCATGACCACCTCAGGAGCCTGCATCAAGGGCAGGTCCTGCCTGGTCACCCCAGTGGGCTTCTGTGATGGGGGGACTGCATGAGTGGACAGGGGAATGGCTACAGATGTCATTTATCTGGATTTCTGTAAAGCCTTTGACACAGGCCCCCACAATATCCTTCTCCCTTAAAATGGAGAGAGAGGGGCTTCATGGGTGGATAAGAAAGTGGTTAGATGGTCACATCCATAGGGAAGTAGACAATAGCTCAGAGTCCTGATGAACAAGAGGGACAAGGTCCTTATTGTCCATATGGGGACCAGAGTTATTTAAAACTGTCATTAGTAACATAGACAAACAGATTGAGTGCACCCTCAGCAAATTTGCAGATGACACCAAGCTGTGTGGAAGGATAGGATGTCATTTAGAGGGACCTGGCCTAGATGGAGAAGGGGGTCCATGGGAGTCTCATGAGATCAGCAGGGGGCCAGACTAGCCCCCAGTATCAACACAGGCTGGAGATGAACAGATGAGAGGAGCCCTGCCCAAAAGGGCTTGGGGGTGCTGGGGTGTGAGAGGCTGGGCATGACCCAGCCATGGCACTCCCAGCCCAGAGAGCCAAACGTGTCCTGGGCTGCACCCAGAGCAGTGTGGGCAGCAGGGCCAGGGAGGGGATTCTGCCCCTCTGCTCTGCTCTGCTAAGACCCCTCCTGCAGGGCTGCATCAGCTCTGGGGGCACAGCACAGGGAGGACAGGGACATCAGCTCTGGGGGCACAGCTGCAGGGAGTCCAGAGGAGGCCACAAAGCTGCTCAAAGGGCTGGAGCACCTGTCTTATGATGAAACGCTGAGAGACTTGAAATTGCTCAACCTGGAAAAGAGAAGGCATCAGAGTGACTTAATTTTAGCTTTCCAGTGTCTAAAGGAAGCCTGCACAAAAGGGAGAGAGGGACTATTTACAAGGCCTGTAGTAACAGAACAGGGGGGAATAGTTCAAAACTGAAAGTAGGTCTAGATTAGATATTACAAAGATAGTCTCTACAGTGAGGGTAGTGAGGCAGTAGAACATGTTGCCCAACGAAGTGGGTGCCCCACCCTGGAAGGCCAGGCTGGAAGTGGCTCTGAGTAACCTGGTCTAGGGGAAGACATCCCTGCCCAGTAGATGTTCTTCCAACCCAAGCTGTTCTATGATAATGTACCATTTATTTTGAGAGCTGCATTTTCCTTTATGCAACAACAGCATAAATGTGAGTGGGGTTTTTCATCTTAACCCTAGTTTAAGGTGGCAGAAGCTGTGTAAATTGCTAGCTATTTGTGTAAGTGTAATTAAAGATGAAATATACAATCAAAAGAAAAATCACTACGAGTTTTACTGTGTTAAAAAAACAAAAACAACACCGAAAAAATTGTCTCACTTTCCTTTCATTTTCTGGATGGACTATTGCCATTAATAACAGTCATGCTATCCCCTACTGAAAATTTTAATTGCATTGGTAATATTGTAGTTAAAAGTACAGTTTGGATTCTTTACTCTGAAAGTTTGAGTAACAAAGTCTTACAAGTTTAAGATGAAAGACCTGCAATACCTACTGACTTTGCATTATTAAATGACCATAATTCCAAAAAGAGGAGCAATTAAGCAACATAGAGCTACCTGTTCACTCCATTTCGCTTCATGATCTAGGTTACATATAGTTCAGGAGCATATCTCAAGTTAGGTCTGACGACATACAAAGCCACAATGTTCACAGATATATCTGAACAGTCACAAAGACAACCATGGCCACCTGTAGGGTATTTTAACTGTATGCCCTCACCTTACTCAGTCAGTGTGGTTTTCTAAGGAGCTGCAATGTAGACTGTCTAAATCAGAAAACTTTTTTACTGTGCTAGTTTGGGCAACATTTTTGTTCTCATTTTTGCAACCTTTAGGCAGAAGAAACATTCAACAGAGTCTCAAGTTAAAGAGATTTAAGGCAACAGAGTAGAGATTTGAGAAAGGCCTTATTAGTGATTTGTTCAGAATTCAGAAAGCAGCATAAGACAGTTCACATTTTCACAAAATTTAACGGTTACTTTGAAAATAAACACTATATATAATAGTGCCACCTGGTGACTGAATTATGTCAAACACAATTAAATAAGCCTATTAACTTGATTAACTATTCATAGATAGGGTCCCAGCATTCCTGAATTGAATTACCTAAGTCCAAACAACAAGCAATCTATTGCCAAGGTGCTATGGTTCAAACCTTCATTTCAAATTTGACAGATTTCAAGACATAGGCTCTTTCTGAAAGTTGGAAATACATGTAATACTCAGTAATTCAGTGAAGTCAAAGGGTACTTATTATGTTCAAGATTTGTCACCTAAGTGAGTCAACAAGATTTTAACTTGACAGAAATAGTTTATAGTTGAGATGCAATTGTGAAATGCAACTGCTAATATTTGCTCCAGAGTAAATACAGAGTAATTCATTTAGCATTGATTTGGACATGTCCATGCTTTAAGTGACAATCCATCTTTTACACAACAGAAACAACCAGTATTGGCTGAGAAGTCTTCAATTAAAAAAAAAATAATTAGCTTTTCTAAAACTCTGGTCTATTTTAAGTATTGTATTTTCAGTTAAGGAACTTGGAAGCAACCATCCACAAAAGTCTCACTAATAATTGTTCCTGATTAACACGAGAACATCAATAAAAAAGATAATTGAACACTTTTTTTATAATTAAAATAATCAAGTCAAGGAAAACAGCATACGTGACAGATCGCTTGTGTAAAAATAATTGACTCATTAATCTTAACCATATGAACATGTTCACATTAGCAGGGTCAGCTGCTAGAAAGGATGGAACCATAGTTACATATTCACAAAGGTGTGAAGTTGTAGTTACCCCAACTGCACAAAATATTTCCTTAGGAACTTAATGGAAGCTTTAGAGAAAGCTTTAGATAGCTATCCCATGCCAAAAGCAGAGAAATTTTCAGTGACTCTCAAATCATGGGGTATGGATTAAAAACCATTTCAGCAAAGAAATGCCCTTCCATCATACTAAATGATCAGAACAAAGATGTTTGAATCACTGACTGTGGTCTCCATCTACAGAAATGTGTCCTTAACCTCAGTGCAAAGGTGTGTGTTAAAGCCTTTTCTTGGTGTCATTCTAAGCTAAATAGCTCCAGAGCTGAACTGGATCAATGCAAAAGGTTTCACACTTGCAGCAAACATTGAAAAGCATAAGAGACTACATGAATACACAGGAAAAGTTTTCAGCAATGTGTGTATAGCCAGTGAATGAAATCGGTCCCTCTGTTGATTACACATTATGCACATATAGGTATATATATACATATACATACAAATATTTGTAGCTGTGCACCACCCTAATGATGGTGTTGGGAGTGCCCATAACAGGCCACAAGCTCTGCCTTAAGCAGAAAATTCAGGGCTTAGTTCCCATAAAGGTCTGTCTAAATTTCATTTGGTATCCCAGCAGATTTATTTTCGTTCAGCAAGAAGAGCAGTCATCTAATGACCAGGTAACTATTGTTGTATGCTTTGTTCAACTTTGAAAGTAAACTGTGTTAAAATAGCTATCACTATGCAGAGATATGAGTTTAGTAGATAAAAGCAGTAATAACGTTGTTAATCTATATGGAGAGAGATAACTGTGACTTAGAAAGAAATGAAGCACAGATAAGCAGTAGAGTCAGATGGCATCAGGGCCTTCAAAGCCCAAGCACAGAGCAATACCAGATGCCCTAACTAATACAGGCAGCTAACCAGTCATTCCTGGTCACCTTGGGAGCCAAGCAAAAACATTTCTGATGGTAATAAAGAGAAAAAAAGACAAATATCAAACAAGAGTGAAACATACCTAGTACGGCATACCTTGTATGGACTTGCAGATCAGTAAGAGCAAAGCAAGCTTCAGTGCATTGCTAAGCACAAAACTGGCCACTAGTATATCCTAGGTGGAAAAGAAAAACTCCTAAGATCAACTTTGCCTTTCTCCCTGCAAATAGATTAGGATACTGGTGATGGGCCATACCCCAAAGTCCTCATACTGAAGCTACAACTAACCTTAGGGTCCAGAGGGTTAATGAAAGGCTGAGCACATCACCATCTGAAGTGTAGACTTCAGGAGGTTTGTCTTTCTGCCATTTTAACTGCATATGTTTTGATCTATAAGCATTGGTTACATGATAGTATCATTGCAACTGGGCTACTGACGTTCTTCAATTAAACTGATTTTCTTTAGACTAAAAATTGATTAGTGGCTTCACATATAAGGTGAGTGGCTTTCTGCTGCAAAACGATTTTAAGTGTAAAAAGCTCTTGGGAATTATAAGGGCTGTTTTGTAACCCAGGTAAGATAGATATAGAGTACTTTACATTAGTTTGGTTTTTCAGTGCAGAGGCTGGTAGAAGAGGACAGCAAGTCTATGACACGATGCTGCTGCACAGAACATCTGCCATTCTGAAGCACCTCAACTCTTTCACTCCTGGAATGTCAGCCTTAAGAGAATACAGAAGTTACAGCTATGCATTTCCAAGTTGCTGCTTGACTGGACCCACATGGGGCATTTTCAATTGTCCTCTATGCTACTGGACCATAAGATTTGTACACATGAAAGTCAGCTATTGTGATTGAATTGCCAATAATAATACACTATAATAAAATGGGATGCAAATAAATGCTTGGAGCCCAGCCAGCTGCTGTAAATCTCAGCTAAGCTGAGAGGACAGCTCCTTGAAACTATCCAAGCTAAAACAATTGATGGCAGTTGAAGATCTGGGTCAGCATGTTATAGAACAAGGAACTATCTCCACTTTGATTATTTAGAGAATAATTGTTGAGATAAGCTTATTACTCTGATCTTCTCAAACATCTGCCTTTTCAGTGTCCATGATTGCCATCTCTTAATTCTCTTTCAATTTTTTAGTTCAGAGAGCATGTTAGCTCATTAAAGCCTACATTATTTTCTTAATATACTGCAGGGTTTCCCTGAGAATCAATATGGTCTATCAAGTACCACGTCTTTCACTAGGGACTGTAAGTCAAAAGGCAAACCTCAGCCATCCAAGCACATCTTTTCTAGAGCAATAAAGAGTTTCTCTTTAAAGAAGCACAAATAAAATTGTATTGTGGCTTATGTATTAATCAATGAAACTTATCAGTATTTCCATGCCTCCCACTAAAAAATTAATATATTTGTAACAACTGTGACTAGTGTCTGCATATGACTTAACCATTTCAGCATAGTTTTAAGTACACTCCTTATTTCTTTTCTAGATGTTGTCTTCATAAAAGATCCTTTATGGCTCTATATGGCTTGCCTGAGAGGGTCTTTTAAATGCTTATGGAAATAATCTCCATGAGCAGACCCAGTGGAAAAACTTGGAGATATAATATCTAGGCTTTGGACACCAAAGAATTTAAAAACTGGATTACAAAATAATTAACAGATGATCTGTCTAAAAATGTCTTCCTTTTCTCATACCCTCTTTCAAACCAAAGAAAGCAGTTTGCTTCACAATTTTAAATTAGGTGCAGTCATTAGATGATTAATCAATCATCTACGAGTTCATATATGGAAATAAATAAAATTAATGTTTGAGAAATACATTGAAAGAAAAGAAAAGCACAAAACTAGTTTGTGGGGACTAGGGGGCAGTCACAGTGCGAATGCAAATATCAAATGCCTCAAAAACAAGTAGATTCATTTTTAAGTTATAGTCAGAAGGAAAAAAAAAAGTATTCTAATGGAGCTTAGACCAAAAAGGAGCACATTTTCCTGCAGCTGAGGGATCTAAGGAAGAAACATATCTTGTCTCATTCAGAAAGAGATTTGTAAGGGTTTTTTTACTGTGGGCAGTAACTTTACACTGCAGACTTTAACCATAATAATTTTATAAGAACGAAATATTGGAAATATGGGAGAGGTATTTTTGGTACTTGTCTTGAAGGAAGGCATTAACTAAGCAAAACACACATACATACACACACACTTAAAAGAAGTATCCTAGTGTGAGTTACTAATGCACTTCTTTATCCAGAATGATGTATTTTCATATCAATTAAATTACACACATGTTTTTATTTTCTTTTTCGCACATGCTTTAATTGAATTCCTAATTGTTGGTGTACTGCAGTCATTCTCAGTTTGTTCTATTTCAAATTCACTGGCATTTAAACACAACCAGTCCTTTTAAAAAGAAAATAGCTAGCTGACAGAGAAGGGACTGAGAGATTGACAGGTGTATTAAACAAACCTGTGAGAAGCTCCCAGAAGATAGAAGTTTTACCTTGAAATCAAAATAAAAAGTTTAAAAAGTTATTCAATATATTGTCTTCTATGAAGATACAGTTATATCACTAATAGGTGTAAGGCTAACGAAGTTCTACTGAGGAAGGTCTGAACAGTAAAAGATAAGGGAAGAAAGGGGTTGTGGAGTTTGTCATGGCAACTATGTCTACATATGTATTTAAACCCATCTTTGGGAGGTCCCCATACACCAACATTCCCAAATGTAGAGCTCCTTTCTACCGCTCAGTTGATTTTTCCCAGATATTTTATAAAAATTAGCATTCATGAGACTGTTTTTCCCCAAAGCTGCTTCTGATCTCTAAGCAGATCAGATTTCCACTCAGCAAAGGCAGCTCTACACTATGTGGGATTGCTAACACAGGCCTAGTGACCTCCACCTGCCCTCTCCTGTCTAGAGCTGACATTGAAGCGATTTCATAGAATGTCTCACACTGATATGATGTTGTTTCGTTTTAATCTTGCATTCTCTGAGTTCTAGAAACACCAGGTTGTGGCTGCATAGACGTAGGGGGAAAAAACCTAACCTGGAGCTTCAGTTAGTATTCCTAGTTTTTTCCTGCTAAAATAAATAGAAGAGTAAATTTCCCTTGAATTTTCTTATTTCCTATGGTGTTTGATTTATGACATGATATACAGTACTTAGGTATCTTTACAACAAAACCAAAAACATTGATGAACAAAATTCCTATTACTCTACAGATAAATTCACTCATTTTTTATTTCACTATAGGTCACCCTTATACATTTACTTCCAAATTCTCTCTAAAGTTGATTCTTACTAAATTCAAAAGAGACTGTAGTGAAAGGCAAATATATTTATGCTGAAGTCCTTTTATATTCTGTTTCTCTTACAGTTTTCATGTTGTATCTTTCTCTCTATCTCCTTCCAAGTCCTAGGAACTACTTTATCCTCCAAATTAGATATATCTAGAGTCTGAAGAAAAATAGTAAAAATAAAACAGGGAATATTTAGTTTCCCATAACAGGCCTCTTTTCCCTTCTCAATGACTTTTAATGTCATCATAATATTATTTCATCACAAATAGGAGTCAAAAATTCAATTCTATGATTTTTAATAACCTTTTCAGATTATCATCAGAATGATAACCAATATTCTTAACAGGATTTCCGAACCAAATATGCTTGGTGCTTACTACATGTTTTCACATGTATGCATGTATATTAAACTGATGGAAGAAGATGAAGAACTTGCATGGACCAGGGAAAAACTAGAAGGTAAATTCCCTAGATATTTGTAAAAATTTAGAATAATTTTGTTCCATATAATTATGTCTCAGAAGCATTTTCTTTCTATTTTCGAGCTGTTTCACAGCAGTACTACTTCTTTCAAGTCTGAAATCCTTCATGTACTGATTCATATATAACAAGAGAAACTAACTGAAATAGCACTAGAGGCACTTGACAAAACTGGTAGAATAGCATAGTAGAACTGATGATAGTTCTACTTTTTACAACAATAAGACTCCACAACTTGTGGCCAAAGGAGGCAGAGATGAATATAACAGCACGTTCAAAAAGGATGTCAAATTCACTAAAGAAAAAGAGGTTTCAAATCAGAAAAAAAGGGATTTAATAAGGAGGTGTCTCAAAGTACTTCACAGAATCATGGATTGGGTCAGGTTGGAACCTCAGTGGGTCATCTGGTCCAACCTCCCTGCTCAAGGAGGGTCATCCCAGAGCATACGGCACAGGATTGTGTTCTGGTATTCTTGAATATCTCCAGTGAGGGAGACTCCACAGCATCTCTGGGCAATCTGTTTTGGGGCTCAGTCACTGCACAGAAACAAAGTTCTTCCTCATGTTCAGGTGGAACTTCCTGTGCACCTGTTTCTGCCCACTGCTTCTTGTCTCACTGGACACAGAAAAAAACTTGGCATCACAGAGAAGAACGTGGTTCCATCCTCTTGACACCCTGACCTCAGATACTTACAGACATTGATGAGATGCCCTCTCAGTTGTCTCTTCTTGAGGCAGAACACAAGCAGTTCCCACAGCTTTTGGTCATAAGAAAGATGCTCCAGTCCTTTACTCATCTTTGCCACCCTCAGCTGACCCTCACTGCCCTCCCTTCATTCTTTCAGGTACTTGTTTCATCACAGAAGGCATACAGGTTGTTCAAACATGCCTGACCTCCAGTGAATCCCTGCTGACAACTTCTAATCATCTTCTTGTCCTCCATGCAGATAGAAATGGCCTTCAGAATGAGGCACTCAGAATGAGGCAACCTTTCCAAGGATTGGCCTGAGGCTGACTGTCTGGTAGTTTCCTGGGTCCTTCTTTCCCTTTTGATGCCCAGTGTGACATTTGCTTCCTTCCAGTCCTCAGGCACTTCTCCTGATCACCACAGCATTTCAAAGATGTTTGTCAATTGCCCACCTTGGTGTCTATCAGCTCTCTCAGTACTTGTGGTTGCATGCCATCAGGGCCCGTGGACTTGCGGATGTCTGGTTTGCCTGACTCCAGCTCAGTCCTCCTTGAGCAAGGCAAAGTCTTCCCTCAACCCTTCCTTCTCCCTTGTCTCCAGGGTCAGAGATCCCTAAAGGCTGGTCTTGTCAGTGATGACTGATGCAAAGGCAGCATTCACTGACCCTGCCTCCTCTCTGGCCTCTGTTCACAGAGTCCCACTTCTATTTAGTAACAGATCTACATTTTCCTTAGCGTTTCTTGTGTTACTGAAGTATTTAAAGATTAAATCTTGTTCTTACCACCTTTGCTTTATGTCCTTGCTCAGGCTTAATTCCATGTGGGCCATAGCCTTCCTCGTCTCATTTCTACTTACCCTGCCAACCTCTTTCTAGTTGTTCCAAGTGGTCTGAGCCTGTCTCTATCTCCTAGGTATTCTCTGTGTACTGACAGAGCAACTGCCAGGAGTTCTTTTTTTTATCCACACAGATCTCTTTCAGGCTTTGCTTAATATCTTGTTCGTTAGGATGCATCATTCCTGAGCTTGGAAGTGGTGCTTGAATGTCAACCAGCACTCTTAGATCTCTCTTCCCTGCAGGGTTTGTTCCCATGAGATTCTTCCAAGATTCCTGAAGAGGCAAAAGTTAGTTAACTTCTGCTGTAGCCATTAGAGATTCTGGGGTAGCATGAGTGACTATAGTATCAGGACAGAATGATTTTACTTAAAACCTCTATTAAACCTTTCCAGCTTCT
>CM031878.1:27540555-27713956 GCA_018697195.1 Certhia americana | reverse complement strand
AAAAAAAAAAAAAAGAAAAAAAAAAAAAAAAAAAAAAAAAAAAAGCACAGAATTTAGAATGGAGAGATAATTCAGGCAATAGCAGACCTGTTAGTCTGACATCCTTCAGGTAAAATATTCAGGGAATTTTTTTGAAAACAATGAAACAACCCTCCAAAATGGAGGAAAAAGACTAGTTTTCTAATTTGAGATATTGTTCACCATTTTATGAAGAGGATTATGTCAAGATTTTGCTTAGAATGCAAGAAGGCTGGACCTAAATACCCAAAAAGACTTTCAAAAAGGAAAGCAAGACTGCTGATGAATATTTACTTTGAAAAAATTATATTTTGAAATGACAAAAATCAAACTAGCTCATTTCCCTATCCCCCTTCCTCTCTGATTTGGGGAGAGGATTCTCATTAGGTTCTTGTTGAGGACCCTTCTGCTCTACTAGAAAATAAGGCAGTCATCTTTACTTGGCAACATTTATGCAACACATTCAAAGCTGAGCAAATGCTTAGTACTGCTGAAGACAAAATAACATGAACTCTCAGGCAGGCAAGCATATTTTCAGGATTAAGGCCACGGTGATTTTTCTTCCCCCTGTATGCAGTTATGCAAATTTTTCATTCTCCTTGTGTTGTGAGTCTTAAATTACTATCTAAGTAACTGCACTATCAAAAGCAGACTAACAGCGTAGTCTGAAAGTCAATACTCCTACACTGTTCTGAGATTAAACCTCTGATTTGCAACAGATTGCAACCAAGTGGAATGAGAGAACAACCTGTCTTGTCAATGCCTATGGCTAAGAAGGAATCCTTCTCTAAATGCTCACCATAACACAAGCATACTTTTAAAATCAGGGTAGATTACTTTAGAAGCAGAGGTACAGAGATTTGAGCTATTATAGGCAGAAAGTGGGCTAATTTCAAAGCACTATTAGCACATGGGAAAAAGCAAAGCTAAAGAAGAGAATTCACTCATTGCAGCTTGTTTGCAAGCAGAGCCTATGTAACTTTATTAATTGGGTAATTGAAACAGATTTTTTTTCCCACATCTTTGGCAAAGTAGTAACAGGCATTTAATAACACAGTCTATATTGTGACTCCTTGCTGTACCTATGGAATTACATATGGTGAAATCCCTAAATAAAAAGTAAACATTATCATTAATCAGCACATACAGCTGCCAAATAATCTGTGATTTCCACAGGTAAAATGTTGTTTTAACAGTGCTGGGCCTGCACTATGGCCAAGCTCTGATAGCAGTGGGAAAATTCACCTGTAAACTGCCAAACACTAAAAAATAATTTGACTTTGAACATAGTAGTAGCCAATCCTTCAAAAATCACGGAACTAGTATCTATAACTTACTTTTAGAATCTTTGGACATTGAAGCATCAGCAAGCAAACTCACAGGGAGTTTTCAAAATGAGATTTTAGGTACTGCCTGAAGGAAGTACAGCTCTGGCAACATGGACCACTGTGGATATTGCAGAACCCACCTAAAACCTGTTGAAATGGTGTTTGATACAACACATTAAACTCAGTAGATTTTTCGAACACTGGCAAGCTTCGAGGAGCAGTAATAACTAAGATCATTGTCCTTAAAACTGCAGGCAGAAAAGTAGCAGCCTTTACTGCTACCTTTCTGCTTAGCGCTGCAGGGATGCCAACCCCAAGCCAACAAGTATCACCCTGCTTGACAAGTAAATCTGCGTACCTCCTGATCCCCTTTTAAGGGCTAGCCCAAAGTACCCAGCAAAATGCAGCATCTTAACTTTGTCATTAGAAGTAAACAGCTCTTGGCCAGTAATACTGGTGATATTGTATAATACCTTAAATGAAAACCCCTAATTCAATATTTCAAACCCAGTACTGGATTTTTGGAGATGGATGGATCCTTAAAAATCACATTTATCATCCCCTAAAGCATTGAATTCAAGGAATGGTTTTTCCTTCAAGCTCTTTATAGTATAAAGAATAAATTGTACCTAGGAGGTTTGTAACTGTTTTTAATTCCAGCAAGTGCTTAGCTAAGGGCGTATTAAGAAATTCTAGCAGAGAAAATGCTTGACATTTTCTGAGTGGCTCCTTAAATTCCCAGAAAAGATGGGAGTTAAATAACCTTGCTTATATTAGCTCACATACACTTAATTTTATGGATTAGGATATGCACAATTAAGCCAAAGAAATTGTTATTTTCTCTTACATTTGTCATTATAACCTCAAAGGTAAGAATCAGTCTTTTACATTACACTGGAAAGTTTAAACTCAATCTAATGTTAGGGTTAAAGGGAAATGGGGGTGGGGAGTAATCACTATTACCTAGTAGCTAGTCATTTAAGCAGATTCCTTAACAGGTCTCTGAAGAGTACTCCTAGTGCAGGAATTACTTGTTTCTAGTATTAGCTGGCAATGAATGAACTAGACATTGATACCAATGATGAATAACAACTAACAATGCATCTCCATTAACGAGTTAGTTCAAGTCAGGGATGTTTTTGAGAAGTGACTTCACGTTGTTCCCACTTATCACACTTTACTTGAAATCTCAGTCCAAATACATAAGCTTGATGTCTTCTAGATGAAACAGTACTAGAAGAGGGGCTCCATGGTTTCATCTAAAATTAATTTTAGATGAATGATGATCTATTATCAAAGAAACTTTATTCTCATTTAAATTTTATCCATGCCCTCATTTTGTAAATTTTCTTTTAAATATGTATCTTGTTTATCAACACATTAAGCATTTGAAGTATGTGTTCTGGAAGATTTTTCCTCAAATATCACAGTTTCAAACCCTACAAAACCTGAGGACATAGAAAATATGTCTCAAATTCATTGAACACACCAGGAAGCTCTCTCACACTGTTTATACTCAGGCCAGGTTGCTATCAGTTTTCACAGGAAAGCTAATGGATATATTTATTATAGTTTACAAAATCTAATATGAATTTCCTGTAGTATTTGAAGATCTGAAAACTGACTATAGTACTTCATAAGGTGCCCACATTCCTCCCTCCTAGTGTCTGATCACGGATACCTAGGCATTAATTCTGTCAAGTTACTCTTCTTGTGGCATCCATGTGTCCTGACTTTATTCTAGCTTGGCTAAAAGCTATGCATCTCACACTCTTGGCCTGCTTTTGTGGCGCTGAGGTTTGTTGGCAGCTGCTTCCTCTACCCTTCATTCATTCCTCTGCAAGGAATGGTTTATGCCAATTGGCTCAAATGTGAGCCAAAATCATCTTTTCCTTAAATAGTTAAATTAGGCTTTGATTTTTGGAGTACAAGACTTCATAGCTAAAGGACTGCAGGCTGCAGTGCGGAACACGCTCTGGGCCCAAAATGGCCCTACCAGCCCAGTGTCCTCAGAAGCCCCAGTTTCACACAGGTCTCTGGCGACCTTGCGTGCAACCACTTCAGAAGGGGCCACAGCCATAAGCTCGCTTCTGACGTGCCAAGGAGCTATGTGACCACCTGAGCCGCCAGCAAGGCTCAAGGTGCAGCTTCAGCATCAGAGCATGTGAAGGGAGCAGCTGCTTTTTCAGCAGCAGCTGCAGAAGCAATAGATACGGAAGGAGCCAGTCAAGCTGCAAAAGAAGCTTCTGTTATTTTAGCAGAAATCTGCAAGCTGATCTTTTCCTGTTTAGTGATACATGACTAGTGGTATGGAAAAAGAATATCAAGGGCATGGGAAAGAAATCACTTCAAAATCTCAAGATGTATTGCATGTTCTCTTTGTCTATTTAATCTCAAAAAACCCCATGATCTTTTTAAAACTTACTCCTAAGTGAAGAGCACAGACTGTGTTTCCTCTTCTGAGCTGAGAAACACAATGCTCTACAGTGGGAGTTCCACATGTTATTTAGACAGACAAGACAATTTTAAGCATGGTATCTTCAGATATATTTTTCTTCTTCCCAAAACCAAGACACAGAGCTTTCACACCCACACCTTCCAGTAAATCCAGGAATGGAAAGTTTACAGATTATCTTTGTATAACAACTGGAGCACTGTTAACCTTCTATTCCTTAAGGTTACATAAATTTACCAAAAAATCAAACCAAAGGCAAAACACAACACACAAAACTTCCACCCACAACCAACAGGAAAAGAAGACAGGTTGGTGTCACAAGAAAATTCATCATTACAAAATATACTGTAGCTTTGTTTCCAGCCTCAGTCCAGTTCTTTTTTAGGAAATAAAAACAAAGAGCTATGATGAGTTGACCTACAGATATGTTGGGGGTTTTTTTAAACTAAAAAGATAGAACATTTTCTTCAAGGTCATCTTTATAAATTAACTTTTGTTTATTAAAAAATATTGACATCTAACCTTGGTGTAAGGATATTTTTAGATTATTCAGTTGTACATTTAACAATAAATGAGTAATTCAAACCACTGAGTTACTCAAAGATGCAGTCAAATAAAAGTGCAAAAAAAATTTCCTCATTTCCTTGATTTAGCCAGTTTATTTTATTCTTTTCTTCTTGTTGAGAGAATTTTTCTTCAAAGCCAAAAGATATTTATTTTTCAGTCATATTAAAATGTGCTCAAGTTAATCAAACAACAAAACCTCATATGTCAGTAACTCAGGAGAAAATTAAATCTGTTGGATTCCCGGTGGCAATTCAGAGTGTAAGGATCCCATGCAAATTTATGACTATGACTGGGAAAAAAGCAGATGACCAAGCACAGTTAGGCTACACTAAGGGCCACATTTTCATATGTGGGAAGGCAATTTAATTTGTCTTTCCTTTTTATGACTCGCAAGCAAATATGAATTTGCACAAAAATATGTGGACATTTTAAAGCCATTAATTAGGCATGTAATTTATATGAAAAAAATTATTGTTGGACATTATCTAGACATCCAAAATGTACATGTCATTTATGTGTCTTTTAATTTGTCGACATCATTTATTTTGATTGTGCAATTAGGAAAATAGATTAATTAATTTCTGTCTTACTAAAAGAAGCAAGGCAAATTCAGCAGCCAAGATGTCAAAGCTATGAAGGAAAAAAGAAAGAAAAATCAGGACACAACACTGAAAAGCTCCAGGCAAACAGAGCTTCTACATACCAATACAGGGAAAATAAGAAGCCTGAATTTAAGGAGCAAAAGCTAGGCTAAAATGTGTCATTTAAAGTCTTGCTGTAAGACAAAACACAGTTAATGTCAAATCTTATAAACATGAATGTAAAAATAAAGGGGGGGGAAGTCATCTAGCTCAGAGCAACTTAGTGGTATTAGTGGTTCAGAAATGTTTTATGTGGTACTCATTAGAGCTCATTGGGAGATTTACAGGTAAATATGTTTTCATTAAATAAGTGTTTCACAGAAGCTGGAACATTTTACAGAGGTATATTGATTGAATATAGCAGTCTTCAGATAAAGAAATAGTAAGAGACCAACAAATGCTCACAAAATTTGCAATCAAAAGACAAATTCTTCAGCCCTATATGGTGGGAAAAAAATACTTTGGATTATCTCAGGTGCATAAGCTGAAATGAACTCAAAGATCTGGAAAACAAAATAGTCATTCTTAAGCCCACACTGATTTCCCCCTTGGTCCCCTTTCCTAATACTGGCATTTTAATCTCAGTTGATGAGGTACACACCTGTACCCAACAGCATTCCTGACAGTCAGGCTGTTACCTTTAACTTTTTTTTATGGATCTGCTGCAAGGATTTCCCTGCATCACAGGAAAACACATATTTGCATTAAGTGCATTGATCAGTTTTGGAGGACCTTATCACATTTTCTGAAATGTGTCCTTGAGCCCTAAAATATATGGCTTCTTCAAACAGAAAAGACTTAGGCAAATGCTTTGAAAAGACTATTCACTTTTCCAGATTTATGAACATATTTCAGTCAACAGTATCAAATCTCTGATCTGTAATAGGTCACACTTACTCATAGTATTCTCAGCTTCAGTTGTAAAGATTCAGAAAGAATAGGATGGTGTTTTGAAACTCTAAAGATAAAAATCTTTAAGAAATTATTGTCTTTAGTAGCTTAGTGTGAGAAGATGATCCCTATACAGACATGTCCTGTAAAAGCTGTTCAGAAAGCTTTCCTCCTCCCCTCCCAACACCTAATGCCCTTTTGCTGAAGCAGGTTTTATTTCATTTCCCTACTCTTCCATCAATACCTCCTGTCTGGTAATCCCTTATAACTTTTTAGACGGAATAACATCTTCTCTAAAACACCAGCATCATTACCTGTGCATGTTTGTGTCTGCAAGATTTAGCTTGAAGTGATACCTCTGAGCCTCATGTCCTATTGTGCATGCTATTACACTATATCATTGTAAATTGCTCTAATTAATGGCAAAACTTCTATCCTGAAATTGTGTTGAGCTATAGAAAGCACATCTAAATCATACTTAAAAAGAATATGTTTTAAAAAGAAAAACTGTTTGAAAAAGAATATTCTTTTCAGTTGCTTGTTTACTCATGACAAGGACTAAATGCATTGCAGTATCTTCTTACTAAAACCCTTATGTAAGTCATCTGTAGAAAAGATTCCAGCATATAACAGTGACAAAGGTACTCAAGAGTAGATCTGTAAATAATTGATTTCTCTTTTTAAAAAAATTATGTGGGACTCAAAGCCTTGGGCTAGACATTCTCTAGACCAGACTCCTGTTTCAAGAAGAAACAGGTCACACAGGGGAAGAGGAAAAGGCTCAGCTACTTCAGGTGTCACTTGCTAGCAGCTCTCTGAAACATAGGATCATACCTTGTGACTTTGACCACGGCAGGTGGGATCGTAAACTATCACATTAGATCTCTAAACTGACTTTTTCTTGTGAATATAATTTCTTTGGACAAAGAATTAAACAAGCTGTAGAAGTCATTGTGATTTGTGGATTTATGTGTTTAGTAGTCATTGTGTCTTGTTGCTTACCTTGGGCATTTACAACCTGAAAGTTTGTGAAAAGAGAAGGTATCTTTAAAATGTTTTGGGTGAGTTTGAGAGGGGTATTTGAGATTGGGGTTTGAGATTGGTAACTCCAGAGAGAGACATATTTTCAAAGCGTTTACCATGAAATTCTATGCATTAAGTTTAGATCAAGTTCCTAGAGTTCAGTATGGCAACTAGCACATGTAATCGCACAAATAAGATAAAATGTAATATGAAGCAATGAAATGTAATGCCATAACAGAAAGTGTTCTTATTAGATCTTTTATGATAAAAGTGTGTCTTAAGTGTCTGGTTTGGACATTAAATGACCTAATATGAAAATCGTGTCACCCAAGGAGAATTTTGATAATTTGCACATAAATGTGTTTAAATTGAAATGTGTGTTAATATATATAAAAAAAAAGCTCATCCTGACTAGTCGAACAAGTAGCTTTCCTGACTACTAAGACAAACCAGTACATAAGGCCTGAGATAGATTTTGACATCCACTGATTTAGATGTCACTGACTACTTTGATGCCACTGTCTATACAGTTAAAGTAAACATTTAGGGAGACACCAGGAAACAAAGATGACTCAGTGACCCTCTGCCTGCCCTGATAGGGATGATCAAGTACAAGGCAGGCTGAGTTCACAAGATGTATCTCTGCATTAACTTTCTACTGTAATTGGACCAATTTATCCTGCTCTGAGCAGGTCTTGTTACCTGCCAAGCAAGTAACTCCTCTAATATAATTATACAACTTCTTCAGAGGTGTCCAAGGTGCAACTTCCACAAGGAAAACTGTAATGCCTGCACCCTCCCACACAAGCAGAGCTTTCTATACACTGCTGCAGTCAGAACCATCCATGTTTTGTAAAGTGTAAGACACACCTACTGAGAATCTACTTTAGTACCATCATGACTCTTTATTTTCATGAGAACTAGTACTATCCTGTGAGTAATCCTGTCAAATGGCCAGTGTTTCAGAAAGCCCTAAGAACACCTGAAATTGCATAGTCCTTAGCACTAACACCATCTCTTTTCTGTTTGTTTAGAACAGCTTCTTTTACAGAGCTCACCTTATATGCTAACTATTAACAAAAAACAACCTTGCTTGGAAAATCTGATCTTTACTGAAAGACTCAAAATCTACAACAGGACGCTTACTCTGAAAAACTGGATATTTGACAATGGATCTACTTTAAATAGTTGCTTTGCTGTCAGCTATTGGATGGACCTTGACAAGTGTTTAACAGCATACAGTAATCCCACATTCATATAAAATTTAAGAGAGAATTGACAAGCAGAACAGAGTAATTCAAACTGGCATGTGTCCAAGATGGTGACTTTGCCATCCCTACATTGAATACTCTCAAGGGATCTTTATTGATTTATGGTAGGAAAGGATGAGTTTTGTGGGCCAGTGTGCCACAGTAGAATACTCCTCCATTCCACAATCTGTGCCAAGGTTTGAGTTCAATGCAGGCTCAAAGAAGAAACTATCAATTCCCAAATCAGTATCCAAAGTGCTTCGGCAATAAGTAAGCCAATTTCAGCCTTTCACAACCCTGACATAATTTTCCAGTTTTGAGCATCTATGACAGAAGTGACTCATAGAATCACATCTTTCCTCTAGAAGTATCTGGTCCTACAACCTATCTATAGGCCTATCCCAGTGGAAATTATCAATGCAGTTGATCAATTCACTTTTTTCCTCTTTCTCTCTATCTGTGAGTACAATGAAAGCCTGGGTCCTCAAAATAAATAAGAACAAGTAATCAATGCAAAGAAGAAATCAAAGATTTCCATATGTATCTTTTGAAACTTGTGCAGTTTTCCAGGTGTTCCCGATACAAATCCTGTTTGCTGAGGGAAATACATGGCTCTGTATTTTCAAGCTAATTCCAGATCCACTAATTTAACCTTAGCACTGCTCATGAGCTTCAGCTTAAGACCTGGCTAATTACTGATGCCATACTTGTGCACTCAACAAGTGCTACACCACAGTTTTGGTTTTAGGATAAGGTTTTACAACCAATCTTTATTTATGCCTAACAACAGGAAGCATAGCACTCCTCCTTACCACATGAAACATGTAGCTGCCCCTTCCAAACCTATAGTACTTTGGCATGGTTTAACCCCATGTCAGCAGCCATGCCCCATGCAGCCTCTCGCTCACACCAGTGAGAATGGGAAGAGAATTGGAGAAGTAAAAGACAAAAAAATTGTGAGCTGAGATAAAGGCAGTTTAATAGGGAAAGCAAAAGTCACACAAGCAAAGTAAAACAAGGAATTAGTTCATTGCTTCCCATGAGCAGGCAGATGTTCTCCCATCTCCAGGAAAGAAGAGCCTTATCCTGCATGATGATGACTTGGAAAGACAAATGCCATCAGTCCAAACTTACAACCCTTCCTCCTTCTTCCCCCCATTTTACATACTGACATGATGCTACATGGTCTGGAATATCCCTTTGGTCAGTTGGGGTCACCTGTCCTGGCTCTGTCTCCTCCCAGCCTCCCAGGCACCCCCAGTCCCCTCACCAGTGTGGCAGTACCAAAAGCAGGAAAGGCCTTGGCTCTGTGAAGCCCTGCCCAGCAGTAACAAAAATATCTCTGTATTATCAACCCTGCGTTCAGCACAAACCCAAAACACAGCCCAATACCAGCCACTGTGAAAAAAATTACCCCAACCAAAATCAGCAGATTTGTTAAAAAAAGCATTGGTCCAGTGAGTGCACACACCCACATGCTGACATGAGGAAACAAAGCTGGTAAAATCCAAACTGAAGTGAAGGGAGGACAGAAATACTTGAGAAAAAATGTTGCCACTTGTACTGCAGAACTGAAATCCAATATCTGGCCTAAATTAAAGTATCACATTTAGTATTACAGCCCATATGCACAAGTGAGGTAAAAAGACACCATGAAAGTGTTCAAAAAATAAGACATGTTCACATTTAAGCAGAGACAAGTCTGTCAACAAGGAAAGCAAATTTCAGAGTAGAGAAAAAGTGGCCATATCTTTCTGCTGAAGAGAGAAAGGAGGAGGAGTGGTGGTAAATAAATAAAAGAAGCAGAAAATTTAGCATGGCACAACCATGAAAATTAAGGCTTGAAGCAAAAAAGAGGGACAAAAAGGATCTGAAAAAGTACTGATAAGCTCAAGAGGAATAGTTATAATAATGTACATGGAGGAGGAGAAAATAAGGGGAAGAACTATAATGTAAAGAATGCTAAGCTGGGAAATCCTACTACTTTTTTTATGACACAGGATACAGGAATAGATCATTTAGGATTCTTCCCAACCCCAGGAAAGGAATGTCAAATGACAGTCATTTCGTTTCACCTAAGAGAACATTGTACTTAAAAGACACACAGAGATAGAAAAGCAATCTGAAGGAAATTACATGGGTTTTCAACATGAAAGGAATTATTTGTACAAGCTTTTGTACATAACATGGGGTAATATCATAAGGGGAAAATTAAGTACAGAATGAGATCATAAATTGTTCATTTGCTATAAATCTAAATTTGCTGTGGAAGAAGAATGAATTGTGGGCTTTTTTCTCCACAGTATGTTCTTTAAAACCTGAATAATGTGACAATTATTCAGGGCTAACAAAAAGGAAATCTTTTTTCCAAGGCTTCAAAGTAGAAAGGGAATGAAATATAGTGGATTCTGGAACTCCAAGAAATAGGAGGTGAGGTCTGTTTCTCCTGCTAACATGGAACAAGTTAGACTTGGGTTGACAGGGAAATGTAATGTCAGCCACCCATAGTGAGTAAGAAAGATTCCACACCAAGCTCAGTCCCCAGATTTTACAAAATACAAAAATTTCCCTGGTGAACCTAGCCCTCTCTATGTACCATCTGTACCTACGCTGAGAACCTGAGAATTTTTACAAAAAAAATAAAAGAAAAATCAAACTAAATGCAGCATCAAGTTTTTGTGGATGGGAGCACAGGGAGGTTTTTCTTGTAAAGAGTCTAAAATCAAATTAGAGATACTAGTTTCCTAATTTTGAATGAATGGATATCACTGTGTTAAAAGTTAAAACTATTCTGCAGTTGTGGAGATGGAAGGGGGTAAGTGCTAGACCACTGACTAAAGACACTTCTTTTCTATGGTGAGAGAAAGGAAGTGAGCATTATTTGGAGTCCTTACACTTCAGAGGCAGAAAATTGCAGAAGTCTATTTCTCCTCTAATGTGCAAGTGCCATCATCTCAACTGTGAAGACACAGTTTAAACACTCAAAACACTCTCTTGTTAAATTGTAAGGGCTCCCCTTTACAAGGAAGAAAAAGCATGAATTCAATAGGGTCAGAGACAGAAGATCTGGAAGGTAGATGGTGGCCTCAGAAAATAAAGCTTGTTTACTTAATGTATTGGTGCAATTTTCTTTCATTCTGTTTACTAGGCAGGAGGAAAATCCACTTTCCTCAGATACACTCAGATGGGCTCAAATAGAAGTTCATTCAATTCATTAAATCTTGCTGTACTGTAGGTAAAAACCCAACACATTACTTTATTGCATTAATATTTTTTTCCAACATGGTGTAATGCAAATATTAATTGCATACTCAAAAAGACTAACATTGTTTTCCTGCAAAAAAAAAAAAAATAAAAAAAAAAAAGTGGAGAATAGTTCATCTTACCCAATTTTTATTTATTTATTTTCCATATATTATTAGAATTTAGGCATGGAAATTATGGGTCATAATCAATAACTAGTTAATGGTATATCTCTGTGTTTAAAATGGATAGTTCTAGGCACATATATTCAAATTATAATTGATGCTGCCCAGATACAGCCTTTCTATACAGCCTTTCTTGCCTATTTTTCAGCACTCTGCTATTCAGTTTCTTGCATAAATTATAATGCCTATGCATGGAAACAGGGCTCAGCTGCTTAGAGTGCTCTTAAACATGAACATTTTCAAACTCCATAAAAATGCCAGCATTTTAAAACATTACCTAGATGTCTAAAGCAGAGGCTTTTATGTTTTTCTTTATTACATGTTTTCTTTGTATGTTTTAATAGAGTATCTTAACATAGTAATAAAGGCAGTCATGATGAGAAACACTAATTCAGGATATAAGGGACTTTCCAAAATTCTGCAGTCCATGAAAGTGGATTAATTGTACATTTTTTTCCTTTATGGTTGCATTTTACAGATGGGAAGCTGAAGGAGAGACAGAGAAATTCATTGGTCCAAAGCCACATCCCAAGTGTGGACTAAACCAAAAGACTCTTCCTTCTTCTGTCCCATTATGTTATTGTCTTACTTACAATGATGCCTCTACTACAAGTAACAAGCCTGGAAATCCGATGGAAAGGCTTCTGCTATATGGACTAGATTTTGTCTCCCTCCTCAGTCTGTGGTCTTTCACATGCCTGTTGGATCATGTCTTTGCTGAAAAGCCAGGTATCAACCCCTCTATAAGAGGTACCTAAGAAACTTCTTTGAGATTCACCAATACTTTAATTTTCCTTAACTTTCTCTAAGTTATGATGTTTGGGACTGAAATTAATAAACCTATAAAGCCTTTCAATATGAACAAGGTCAAAGGAATATTACTAGTATTTGTGTTTTGGTTTGTTTTGATCAACTTTGTCATTTATACAGTTTCCAGAATTTTCTGAGTGTCAGTTTTTAAGCAAATGAACCCAAAAGAAAAAGCTTTATTCTTGGTTATTTCCTTGACAAATCATGACTAAACACTTCAAAAGCAATGTTCATCAGAAGAAGGCAAGAGAGCAGCATTAGGTTATTTTGGTAGATGTCTTAACTTTGAGGTAGATGAGGTAGGTCTTAACAGAATTAAGCAGGAGGATTAGTAGAAATAAGTACACAAAATTCTTTCTTCCTTTTATGCTCAATTATATTAAGCAGCCATGATGCAAACTGCATCCTTCATCATCAGACATGACACTCTCAAATAATTATCCTCTCTACAGAAGACCATTTCAAATACCAGGATATTTCTTTCTCCACATTATCATTGAAAAAAATAAACCACACTCACCTATTCTTTCATACTCCAGTTCAATACATGTTGAAAGTTTGACTTCAGTCATCCACACCATAATCCACAATCAAAATAATTTTAAAGAAATCAACTAAGAAAAAAAAAAGAAAAAAGTGAAAGTTCATCATGTCCCTTTGCTTAATCTGAAAGATACCCCTTTCCTAAGTTAGAAGATGAACTTTTGAACTGAATGAGCCATTTACATTTTGAGAAAACACTGTCATAGAATCAGATGGCATAAATATGTTAAAGGAAGTCTCTGGCTTCAGGATCCTGAAAGAAAAGCTTGCCATATGTTTTCTGGTGACATATGAATATTCAGTTTTGACTCCCAAGGTGCTTCACATTAGGAAGAAAAACAGTACTGGGGGAATAGCAGAGAAAGTATCTTCTGCATTTCATTTTTCCTTAGGTTTTTTTTTGTTTGGTTGGTTTGGTTTGGTTTGGTTTGGGGTTTTTTGTTTGGGTTTTTTTTTACAAAATTCACATAGAATACAGCAATTCATACTAACTTCAACTGAAATCTGTATTTGCAAATATTTTTTTTAATTAGCCAACTGCTCACACAAGCAAACTAGTTTACTTCATTTATCCAGACTAGTACATTTTTGTGAAACAGCAAAGGGAATCTTTGCAATTGTCTTTGCCCACAGGTTTACAATGCTACAGTGGTAGGTATGGCACTACCATTATATTGTATCTGTAAGGGTAAAACATTATACTTTATTTCATGACGGAAGAATAGTATTTAATGCTTCTGTTCATGATGCTTTTCTGTGTTGCAAATTCTTTTCAGGGAAGGGCTTTTGCACTAGGAGAGCCCATTTACTGCCCTCTTTTGTTTGTCCAGTCATTTTGAGCACAGCAAAATCCTTGAAGGCAGACAGAAATGCTGAGATTAATATCTAGGAAAGGGCATAATGCCTACTTACTGTTTTCAGGCACCGCTATTTGTAAACAGGTAAGCATACTGATGAATGAAGATGGTACTCAAAGAAAAAAAATTTGCTCTGACATGATTTTTCCTTTTCCATTCAACATTTATTTGAGTTTATTTATGCATTTGAAAGACAAGAGAATTTGTCAACTTAGCTTGTTAGATAAAAAATTCAATTTCATCCTTTAAATAACATCTTTTTCACCAAGAAAACGATTTGTTGATCCTAAAAAATATTTTAACCCCTCCCAAGGTAGCAGAAAAGAAAGAATTGTGAGGAAGCAACTGTTTTTCAGGGTACAGCTTACCCTCAGCAGTAACTAACTAGCTTAAACCTCTGTCTGGCAGCAGTTCTTATCTTCGAGGTCCTACATAAAATATGTCTAGAAGATGGTTTCCTATTTCTTTTTATTTGAGTCTGTATATCAAAGGCCACACCTGAGTGATTTTTATAATTAAGATCTCTGAAACTCTGATTCATGTTGATCTTTCAGCCTCAGACCTTTCATGCTTCATAATTTCTTTCCTAAAATATGGCTCCTAGAATTGAACATGTAGGTTCCAGCTATGCTCTCCCTAATGCTCAGCATTAACCAATTTATAATTCCAGCTCCTTTGAGTCTCTTTTTACTCCTGCCAAAGATGGTTCAAATAGATTAGGTATATTATTTATGATTAACCCTGTTTCCCAAGGTGATTTTTTTTTTCTTCCTAAAATTCATGCATTCATTTGGGTCCTTTCTAAGCCTACTTGCATAACTTTCTATCTTCAGTCAAGTGGATGACCTAGATCAGTTCAGATCTATCTTTTTGCTGTTTTCCTTATCTTTTTGCAACAAATCTGACATTCTGGTTAGTATAAAATACACTTTCTTTCTTCATTTAGCTATAAGATTAATTTCTATGCTATATATGTTGCATATGTGTACATCAGTACATCAGCAGTGATACTAATCAGATTCACTCTGTCGAATTAGCAAAAACAATTTTTTGCCATATTAAAGTTTGGTGAATATAAAATAAATCTGATGTACGCTTGCTCTAAAGGAATAAAGTGTTTACTCAAGGTGACTCTGACACTTGGCCAGCAAGGGATCAGTGACTAAACATTGTGCAAAAATTGATATTCAAAAGCTATGAGATTTTTTTTTTTTTTTAATTGGAAGCAGATAAATTGCAGCTAAGTTAAGACAATAGTAACTCCAAAGAACTCCCAAAGTATACAAAAGAAGGATGTGTGTTTTCAGCAAGATCATGAACTGAAGCAACAGGAAATCCTCCTTGATATGTCTATTACCATATGGGAAATCAGAAGTTTAAATTAAAATAATTTTTTAAAAAAAGTTGATTTAAAAGAAAAAGTGAAACTCTTGTAGCTCTTGGTCTTAGAATGGAAAAATTGTCTCCAAAAAGGGATCAAATTAAGTCAGACAAAGGTTGAGGTGGAAGTGGATTTCTGGATCTGATTCAAATATATCCACCTAGAAAAGCTTGCCCAGAACTTTGAGCAGAGGTGTTTAGAATATATCTAGGGAGGGAGACTGCAATGTTTCTGGGCAACCTAAGCCAGGGTTGAATCCGCCTTACAATGGAAAAAAGGATTTTTCAATGTTTAGAAAGAATCATATCTTTTTCAGTTTGTGGCCCTTGCCTGTTGTCCTCCCACTGGGCATCACTGAAAAGAATTCTTTGCATTCCCCCTTTGAGTATTTATAGATATTGATAAGATCCCACCAGAGCTTTTTCTTCTCCAGGCTTGACAATTCCAGTTCTCTCAGCCTTTCATCACTTTAGAAATTCTGCAGCTCCTTAATATTCTCTGTGGCCCCTTGCTGCTATCTCTTCAGTATGCCCATATGTCTCATGTGTTTTTTCTGGTGAGCACAGAACTTTACACAGCACTCCAGGTGAGGTCTGTAGTCATCAGAATGACCCAGAAACAGATTTTTCTGAATGCTTCAGCCATGTGTTGTCCACTTTGGACCCTCCTCCAACCCATTTTTTAATCTTTACATTTCTAATAGCTCTCAAAGCTTTGCTGGCACTTACTTTAATTATCTTGACATCAAACTACGGAGTTCGTTGCTTTTCTGAATAGATCAAAAGAGTATATGCTATGCAATCTTTATCTCTAAATGATTCTGTGAGAAAATATCAACCTCAATTAAAATCATTAACATGGTTCTTTTGCTTTATCACAGCTGTGAGATAAAGACCAGATGAGACACAGATTTTGGATACAAAGTTTGGGGAAAAAAGTTCAAGCATGTTCACTTAAGAAGTAAATATGGAATCAGTCTTCAAAGAATGTGGAGCCTGGGAAGAAATGAGTGTCTGTGTTTCAAAATATGTTCCGGATCTTTTCCTTTTTCTTTTGTTTTAATTTTCCATTTGAAGAAAATAAATTAATTTCAAAATGTAGTCTCATTATATTAAAGTAAAAAAAAAAAAAAAAAAAGGAAAAAAAAGGGAAAATGCAATTTCATACCAAAATTACTCAGAAAACATAGTCTGAAATAGCTTAATTACAGGTAGCACAAGAGCAGTGGAGTTGAGTTTCATTACATAAGGTAAACAGCTTTGATTGTGTCAAGACATTCAAGATTGCTTCAGGTTTTAAATATGTGCCCCAGGACAGGTTAGAAGTCAACATGCCACTTACAGTTGAAGTGGCTGTAATGGTAGGAAATAAAGAGGCCAAATATGCCGAAGGTTCCCAGCTGGCATAGCTTACTCTTACATTTGTTGTTCGGGGCACAGTATCACATCAGCACCTAGGAAATCCCTATGATCTTTAGAGCATGTGTCACACCCATACCTGGAAGATGACTGCCTCTGGCACAACAGCATTAAGAACAGAGTGAGGACAGACTGTGAGAGATCATCCATGAGATGGAAGTCTGAGAGCAATCTTGTGTCTTCATGGATAGACACTTCATCATTTAAAATTCTATGGCTCTACAGAAAGTAGGCTAGAATTGCTCCTATATAGGACAGAGTACCAGGCAGCCACAGGCTGAGGCACAACAGCTTGTTTGCCTCTGCACAGTGCATCAGTGAGACTGCTGTTTCAACACTACCTTTCTAAGCCCAGTTCTCAACTACAAGAACAATGTGGAAACCCTTGGAAGAGAACTGTAAGGGAATCGGAATAACCACAAATAAACATTGGGAAGAAACTTGTTCTTTTTGTTGTAAACTGTCATTTTATTACTGAGCATGAACATGAAAGGAGTAAATGGTATATAACTATATAACAACAGCAATGTCATGAAAACATGACAGTCAAGCCTAAAAGTGTACAAAACTAGTCTCTCTTAACAGTGAGTATAATCAGAATTAGTCAGTCTGAATCAGATCAAAGTTCTTCCTAGTTTGGAATCACGTCTCTGACCAGAGTTTTTAGGAAATACTTTGAGAAAGACTAGGACAACAGAGGAAGAATATGGTGGGCTTCCCTAGAGTACTTTTTCAGCTGCCAGTCGATCTGTGCAACTTCAAACACATCACTTTTTCACGTAAAGAAGATGGATAGGTATTATTCTATAATTCCATAATGACACCTCCGTGACATGTCCACTGGGCCATGGAGAATGCTAGAGAATGAAATGTTAGAGAAAAGCCTTTGATGGGAGGAAATATGAGATTCCTGCATGGTTTATTAAAAAAAGAAAGAAAAAAAAAAAAGAAAGAAAAAAAAAGCCTCCTAATTCAGTTCCTGATACCTCTAAGGGATAACTAACATAGAATTTTACATTAATTAAATCATTTTTAAGGTTTGGCTAGAAGTTGTTGGTTTTTTCTCCAAAGAACACAGGTAGGAATACCAGTATGCATCATTATGAAAATCATTTTAACATTCAGGTAACACTCTCTGGAGACCATTTAGAAAATTATACCTGCTTGTTATAACACACATAATTTGTTAGAATTTGTAAACTGGTCTAACCTCAGCCAGCAAGCAAAGCCTACACAGATGCCCCTTCACTTGACGTGGTGTCAGAGAGGAGAGATTCAGAAGGGTAAAAGAGAGAAAACTTACGGGTTGATGGAGGTGGCTGCCATGGCAAACAGTGAATTAATTCCTTATTTTACTCTGCTTGTGTGTGTGGCTTTTGCTTTACCTATTAGGCTGTCTTTATCTCAACCTGTGAGTTTTTCACCTTTTATCCTTCTGGTTCTCTCACTATTCAAATGGTCAGGGAGTGAGCAAGCGGCTGCAAGGGATTAATTGGACGGCTGGGGTTAAAACAAGGCACTTTAAAAGGCAAACACCATTTGTCTGAATGTCCTTCCTTGCTTCTTCTTTCCCCCCTTTTTATATGCTGAGCATGATGACATATTCTATGCAATATGTCTTTGGTCAGCTGGGGTCATCTGTGTCCCCTGCCAACTTCTTGTACACCCCTAGCCTCCTTACTGATGGGATGGTGCAAGGAGCAGAAAAGATCTTGACTCTGTGCAAACACTGCTCAGTCATAACTAGTCCATCACTGAGCTATCAACATATTGTCACCACAAATCCAAAACATAGGCAATTACTAATTCCTATTAAAAAAACTCACAAACCTATGCTAGCCAAAACTGGCACAATCCCATTGTGTCAAGCCTCATCATAGATGATCATGTCTTATCATGCATACTCAATACTCTGCAATAACCTAAGGCAACCATACTACTAACAGGCAGCATGCATTTGGGGAAAGAAAGGGAGAGAGAGTGGGTTTGATGTGAACTGTATGCCATATGTTTGTTTAAGAAAGCATAACCTTGCATGTTACACAAAAATACAGTTACTAGATAATCTGAAGAATCTGTCTAGTGCTGTGGCTTCTTTAGACCTCTCAATTTATTCAATGTTCGTAAATTCAGGAAAGGCTATTACAAAAATTAGAAACTATTCAAGTAAACATTGAATCCAAGCCCATAATCTTCATGGTACTATTAAATCAAAATTATCTGGTTTTAGTGCATTCAAAGAAATGTTACTTATTCACATATTATTGTTTATACAGAAACTTGTTTTTCATGAAAATTCTTTGAAAAGGAGCATGTAATATATAAAACATGTAGAAACAAAAATCACTTTGTTCTTCCTCAGTTTTTATCTGTTATGTTTCCAGTCATTAGAATCTATCTGAGTTATTAACAGGGGAATAACATTCATCAAGCTTGCACCCTCCATGCTGTCAAAAGGAAACAAACTCCTGAAAGAGTGAAACACCCTTTGCTTAATTCTATCATCCCCTCTGGTACCAACATCACTGACTTCAAAGAGCTTTCACTTTATATTGGTGTGCTCCAGAGATAAATTTGGCCTTTCAGATATATGTTTCATTTCCAAATGAAAGACACTGAGGATGAAATCTTAAACAGACAGTTAAGATTTCTAAATACAGCAAATTAACTTTCAGAGAATACACATACTTCTGAATGCTGAACTCAATCAACTTGATTTCATCTCTAGCTTGCACAGATTTTGTGACAGTAGCAATAATTTTGTGACTAGTGGCAATAATCCTGAGAGTCCTCAGTGAATAAGAAAGAAAAGGCATGTCCTTTTATTTCCAACACTAATTCACTTTAAAAAAAAAAAAAAAAATCTTTGATTTAGGAACTTCAGCATCAAATTTGGTTCTTAATTCCATGATATGAAGTAAATATATCACTCTAATTTACAGACATTTTTAATGAGCTTTTTGTACAGAACAAGGTAGGTAACCTTATCTGCACAGGGCAACCTAGTAAATTTGTGGACAATGTTTATATATTGATTTTTCAAAAAGTGTGAGACGTTTTATTGACACAAAAGGAGACAATAAGCTCATCATCCTTTATAACTTGGTCATGCATTCAGTGGGAGAAGGAAGGAAGATAGTGGTAGCAAAGAAAAGCTTGATTTCAGTGTTGAAGTGGCCTCAGGCACTTAATTTGTACCTCTGGCTGAGAGAAAATGTCAGCCTGCCTATTGTGTTCTGCAGCTCACACTGAAACTTAAATCCAGCTGTAAGGCTTTTTCACAGAATGGAATCTCTTGGCTGAAGTTATTTTTGAGTTTTATTCACACAAAAAATGAACGACCCCAAAGAAAATAATTCTCTTATATGGTCACTGATATATAATATTCAAAAAGAAGTAAAGTAAATTGCAAAACAAAGCACAGGTAGGTCAGGTTTCCATTTGAAGAACAGTCTATCATGTACCCATATAGGATTGCAAAATTAATCACAGGTTTTTTGTTATCTCGTCCACTGCAGAAAAAAAAAAGAAAAAAGAAAACAAACCACACAAGCCACAAGCATTGATGCTTCTGATCATGCATGCAGCAACTCCTTCAATAAAGCCTTTCAGGCAACTAATTTGCCCCTGTATTAAAATACTGTGGGTACAGGTTCCCTGGCTGATGTTTCAGAAGTATGACCCTGAATTCCTTTAAACACTAGAGATGGTTGTATAAATTTCTGCTTCTTTCAATGGGAACTGATAACAGTCTCTGCATTTTTAACAAGACGCACATCTTCAAAATAGGAGGTTTTAATTTGAATAAGTTACTTTGGAAGTAAGAAGTAAAAATCATCACAAATTAATTAAAACGTCATCCTTTGTTTATGGTGATTAATAATACATAAAGAATTCAGGTTTTACATAATTCATCAATCTGACGTAAACTGGCACTTTCCAGTTCCACAGAGTGGAAACCCAGCTACTCTGTGACACTTGAAAAACAGCTCTGAATTGATGCACTGCATCCTTCTGCCACAGGACTTAGTCATAGGGATCCAGTTTGTCACATACAAAATGAATTTTCTAGGACTGAGGCAGTAAGAATATAATAAAAAATTACTGAGTTCCCAACATGACTTTTTTCTCTTTCAAGCACTAAAATCACAAAAGCTAAAGCAACACACTAGCAATTAAATCAATTAAAGATGGAGAAAGACTCAGGTAAGATAATATAGCCTATGCTCTTATAACTAAAGGATTATTTCCTGAGGAACTTGACATTTCTAAGTATATTGTTCACAAGGTGATCTAACACCAAGCATATACCATAAAGCTCAGAGTCTGTAGCAGCAGGGTGGCAACATTGGGAATCAAAGTGGCGACAGATACTGCTTCTTTCCAGATATGTACATTCATATCACAAAGCAGTAAGAAATAGGCAGGGAAATACTTCCTTATCATAATTATTTTCCCATCATGGGCAGACTTTGAGTGTCCCAAAGAAACCAGAAAAATTTTACTGAGCTCCTCAGTTTTTAGTCTTGATCAAGCTGTGTACTTTTTAACCCTCTTTAGTCTTCTTTCATTATCCTCTTAACCCTCTGCCTAATTGCATAGCCTCTGGAAATATTTTTTTCTCAAAATCTTATAAGCACTCTGGCTTCTTCAGTTGTTCCCTCTCTATGATTTGAATTTCTTTGTGATTTATCTCTAGGGATCATGGGTTTTTTTCTTTTCTTCACACTGTGACACAGCATGAAGGAAAGAAGCAGCTCATAAAAATCCACCTCCTCTTACTGATGGGTAATGATAACTCTTCATTTGTACCTGTGCACAGTATGGCAACACAGTCAAAAAACACAGGAACAGAGTTCTGGTACCTGAGGGTGACACCAGAACTGTCACCATGCTCAGTAGTATAATGAGTTTACATTCCTGTTTAGCTTCAAAATTCTGACAGGTATTTATACCATAGGTAGAAACACTTTTAGGGTTCAGTAAATCCTGAGTTACTGAGCTGGCCAAATCTAAACCTCTGGCAAGATTTCAGCTGATTATCAGTGGTTTTGAATCAAGTATTTAAAAGTAAGCATCAAATTATCAAATGCTTAAATCATGATCAAATTCTTTACTTACAGTGTGTACAGAAACTGTACAACATTGATCTCATTTAATTTGCTATCTTTAAGCTGCCAAATCTTTTCAGTAGGAACTGGTACTTATAAAATACTTCTTTCTGCATATAATTCAGCCATTCTTTTCTTACAAAATACTTGCTACTGAGCATAATTCACCTCATCTTGGAACATAAGTAATTTGATTGATATTTTAGGGATAAAGAGCATAACATTTATTTTTCTTCCAGTTTTCAAACCAGGCACACTTTAAATAATGATATGCCATAGAATAAAGTCTGGAAATTAAATCATTTAGCATCATGAATATTTAGAGTTCTTGCATTGGTATTTTTTTCAAGGCAGAGATCTATTTCACATTAATATTGTTTATATTTAAGTATTACATCAAAAAACAAGAGCAGATCGCATTTGAGTGTGATCTGTAGCCCTATCTCTTAAAAAAGAAGGTTGCTTGCATGAGCACCTCTTCTTATTATTAATGATAGGTGCTCCACATAGCTGTAGCTGGATCATTTATTTATGCTCATATATATGATTTTCCTTATGACTTTTTTACAGTCATTGTTTGACCAGAGCTTTTTTTCTTATAGATGGCAAATGTTCAGCACACCAGTTATGCAAGTCCTCATTTTAAGTCTTCTGCACCTTAAAAAAATTGTAGATTTATTGGTACAACTTTTCTGAATATTTTCATTTGTAAGATTCTTCCTTTGTGCCAGTTCCCTAGTCAGTAAGTTTTTTTCCTGGGATGCTATTAATAGCCAAAGTACTGCTTGGCTGCAAATAAACAGTAAAATTTGGGTAACATTAAAAATAATTCTAAAAATTCTGCTTCTTGTGCAACCTTGGACCAATTGCAAAAGCCTAATTGCATGTAACCAAAGTTTTTGTGCTGCTACAACAACACACAACATGACAAGAAAACCAAGAGATTTTATTGTGGTAAATATGACTGCAAATCCCATGGAAAGATCCTGGCATTTTCCAGTGAGACACAGATCTATTGATGTATACTCAAGGTTGGGCTTTTTTTCCCTTTGGTACATTTAAAATAGAGAAATACACTTCAAATCAAATCCCTGTAGTTATTTTCATCTTACAGTGTAAGATTATAATATTTCATATTTTATAATAAAAAATTGCCTGTTTTACTCTTACAGAAGTAATAGAGTGATTCTGTAAAATCTCAAGCATATTGAGTAAGTTCATTGTTTTCTAATGGCCTATTATTTTCTTGAAGTACTCAAAACACAGGGACTACAGCTATCAAATAACAAATAAATAATTATTCAATATCCATCCATATCTTCAGTCTTTAGGTCTAGCACAGTCTTATGCATCCAGCTGAAAATATACTGAAAACAAGGTAATTTTTAAGTAGAGAAGAAAATACTATTAGATATTTTTTACTTTTCCTTTTTAAGACAGCAGTGTTTGCGGTTAGACTGTTTTACATTCTAACGCTTTGTTTTTCCACACAGTGCCTTTAGCTTCACTATATTAACTTCTGAAGGCATGCTTTCAGTCTTTATTTAGAATTTTCGCAGTAAATAATCATCTGCCTTAAGGATATCCTACAGCAGTTTTGGTAAAAATAAGCCTCCTGGTTCAAACAGTTTCAGGATGAAGCAACAAGCATCACCGCTCCTTAAATAGGCAACAATTACTAGTTTTCCTTGTGAAAAAACAAAATGCTTTATTGACGTCCCTTCACAGGAGAGTGTGGGTTTGTGCATAGATGTAAAGCATTTATTAATTTATTTATTTCTAAAATAATTCGAAGTTTTTAATTTATTGCTCCTGACACTTCTATTCCAGAAAATACTGAACCCGTGTCCAGTCCTTGGGGAAACAAAAGACTTTTAGGGGAAAAAGGATCATTTACCAAATTAAAATCTGCTAAAAATTTACCTCTTTCATTGATTTGAACACAAACTGATGATTATTTTTCTTTTCTGTAAGATGGTGAACTTCAAAGACCTCCCAGAGTAAAGGTATAACCTGATACAGAGAAAGCTTAAGCAACTTTTCCTGACATTTACTGAAGTTGAACAATTTTTCCCCTTTTCTTTTAGTTCCAACAGACAGTGTCAGAATACAGAATATGAAACTTATTGAGCTTCTCAGATTAGTGTGGCAGAAACTGCTTCTAATCCTCCATCATCATCAAATTGACTAGTCTGACATTGTCAGTGCTGAGCACTGCAGGTACCGGCAAGTACTGGAATCTGAAAAAATATTTGATCTAAAAGAAATTTACCTGGCACTGCATAGACCTTGTCTGTGTCTTCCCACAGAAGATACAGAGAAGAGGAAATTAGCTAAAAATCTATAATTGATTGAAAAAGAGAAGTTTGGAAAATGTTCTGATACACTATCCATTTCTGAACCAATATTTCATATGGCAAGGCTAGCACATATATTTTATACTGCTTTTCAGCAAAGATGCATATTTTAAACAGAAAGTATTTGCATATTCAAAGAATGTGGGTCCACACCAGGACTCTGAATCCAAACAGACGGCAGGTAACAAAGGCTAGTTGAGACAAGGCTGTTGATGGCAAAACCCCTGCTTTACTGGCAGGGTGATGCATTAAAAAATGTCAAGCTTATGCTGAGTTTGTAGTACAAACTAAGAGATTTCTCCTATCAAATTCCACTTAAGCTGCCAAATGAGAGGAGGAGCTACCTATTTGCAGTTCATTATTTTATCAACCCTAATGCTAATTTTCAAAAGAAAAAAAGTACCAAATCTAAACAAAAATACCACACACAGGAACCTTTTAAAGTATAGATTTCCCTATCTGTTCTACCAGGAAACACCCACCTACATTTCCCATGTTGACTGAATACAGTCAACTTTTAAGAAGTTCCCAGAAAACCTATGCATTGTTGATTTATGACTTCCTGGATTTAAACTAAGCCCTGACTAATAAAACATAGTAAATAGTTGGTACTCCTCTTTTCTGACAAAAGTCAAAATACCCATCAGAAGATGAACCTTCATATCCCTTTTCTAGATGCTCTACTGTCATGAGAGAATTTAGGAGTGAGAAATCTGCAAGAACAGAATAACACCAACCAGAAAAACAGATTTTATTTTTCACATAATCCAGCCAATAACAGGTAATCAGTGGTGGTATCTTCACATTAGGAATGACAAGAGAGAGTTAACTTAACAGTTGTGTTGTGAAATTACTCACTGAATGAAGAGAGAAAGTTGTCATTTATTGACACTTTTTACATATGTTTTGTCCTAGTTTTTGAGGCATTATATGTTTCAGACATAGCAACAAATTAGGCAGTAGACTTGTGTAGCAATACTGTAATTTGCAATCTGCAACAAGACAACTTGGAAAATAGAAACATTATTAATAATAAACACAGAGAAGATGGTTTCATCAGTCCCCCTCTGAAAAGTCATATCTAGGCAGTAACATGGTGACAGATTACATTTGTCCTCTAGATAGCAGCCAATAAATCGTCATTGTCAACTGTATCGTTGATTTCTGAATTAGAGAAAAGAGTCCACTACATAGTAAGACTAGTTACAGATTATTTTCAGAGACATCTCCTGCATTTCAGAATCTTGAGGACATGTTTAGAACTAGATCAGAGGCAAGTTACAATCTAAATCTCCATCAGTCGTTTAATCATTCATTGTTTGGATGTCTATATGTATATTTTGGAAAAGGTGGCAAGGAGCTTCATGGCAGGATTTGGAGAAAGACGTAGACTGCAAGATTCATGAGACAGTGACTCTGTTACCTCCGAGTTCTCCTTCAGAGAGACACAGTGTCTAGTGATAGCTAATGATGATCCATGAAGTAATCTGAAATGAGCTGTTGGGCTGCTTCTCCAAATTTTCTTGAAGAAAAGTCATCACAAATGCCACCTAAGCTTCTACTCTCCAGAAAACTGAAGTTGAAAAGAAGAGGGGATTACACTAGTTCTGAGTGAAGAAGAATCATGTTTCATGTATCTTTGCAATTCTACAGTCCTTTTAAGGCAGGAAATTATGGGGTTTTTTAATTAGTTCGGGGTTTTGGTGACAAAAAACTGTCTTAAGTGAACAAATGGCCTGATGAGTACCAAGTACACTGCAGCATATGACCATGTCTTCTAAAAAGAGGAATCTAGGCATACAGGAGATGCAGATTGCAACTTCCCAGGAGTCACTAGGTAATTTTCAGTAGGCAGAGATCACTGCTGAACTATTCACTCACAAGCAGCAAAACAAAATGAGAAGCAAGCAGTCAAACAAAAGTCAGGACTTTCCAGCAAATAATAGATTTTGCAAAACTCAGGTGAATACTGTTTTCCAAAAGGAATCACCCTCACTGAAAAAGTTAATAGAAAAAATTACAAGTAAGAACAATTATGTTATAAATCAATCTCTAGTATCAGCTCAAAGAGGTAAAAAATTTTGCTGAGTCTTTTACCAAATCTGTTTCATGCTGAAAAGCATTGGTAGTTCATAGTTTCCAGAATATGCACAGTTTGCTTTGGCAATTGCATCACCTCTTATTGAGGTGTATGGAGGTTTTCCAGTAACAAAATCTGTATTGCACAGAAGTGGCATAGGCAACTAAAATCAGTAAAAACAAAAATTGGATCATATGAACTGAAATATTCACATATATACAAAGAATCACATTCCATAGGAGTGGGAAATCTGCAGACAATACATATAAGCAAAACATTAAACCCATCATATTATCATGCCTGAGACTAAGCAGATATTAAAAAAAATATTTTTACTTTTTCTCTGCTAAAATGTTACCATAAACTGTGCAAAAAAGATCTAAAGGACTCTAAACCAGAGTCACACATGCAAAGGTACTAGAGAAGTAAAAAACATGAGTTGCATGATCATCTGTGGCAGTAGCAAGTTTTGACTTTGCACCATGGCAAAAAGTATATCCTGACAGATAAAACTGTCAGGGGTAAAAAATGAGTATACATTTAATTAGAATTAGTATCTTGATGTGAGATTCCATTTCTCATCCATACTAAAAGGATGTTTAAAATCTACATTTTAAAGAAAAAACACCATTCACTAGTACCATCAGTTGGCTGTTAAGATGGCAGTGTAAAGGAGAGGTTCAGGGATGAGCAAATTCAGAGCCTGAGCCTCCATGGCTGGATGTTCTGGACAAATCCAGTGCATTTTTAAAACAGTTTCTATTTCATATATCTCATGTGTTTAAACAGCAGGCCACTCTGAAGAAAAGTGAGACACATACCAAGAGTTTTCTGGTGAGGACAAAGAAATGAAAACTATTTGCTCTTGAAGTGAAGAAAGCCCACAAGGGCTTTGGTAAGCCTTTCTGTTTCTCTTTAGATATTTACTATTTAGATATTTATCTATTTAGATATTTATTCCTTCTCTGGGAGGAGATTGCATGCACACAAAAACGCATCTCTTCACACTGTGGCAAACAAGCTAATTTGACATTGGTTGTTCTTATTAGCATACCTAGGAATATCAGCAAGTAGCATTAGAATACAGTCTTTAATCACATGGGGGAAGGATTGTGTCCCCTAAGAAAGAAGAAATGCATAGACTTCAAATAATATTTACATCTGACCTCCTGCCTAGTAGAAACCATGTCATCCAGCAGCTCCCGCATCAACACTATAATTTCTGTTCCAGTAGCAACCTTTGCTTTTTGTATGCTTTTTCACCTTGATTTAGAGATCTCTTAAACAGCGTCAGAATATATGGTAATAGGAACCTAATCAGGACTGAACAGTTAGCAATTACTTCTGGTTCAGGAAGAGCAAAAATAATATGTCCATGATCTCAAAGAATACATCTTAACACAGTCAAAAGAAAAAAGACTACCCAGTGCAGTGACATCTGTTCTCTGAATGACTTTTAGAGTGCCACACACAGAAAATCCCAGACACAAGGCCTTTTTTAGGTAATGAATAAAGAACTAACTATTCTCATTATGGTGTTTCAAATTTCTGTCTCTCCTTTGAACAAAGGCAGCAGAAAGCCCACCATAGTTAATACTAACTTAAACTTCTTGATCTTCCATTGTGACTTGCATATCATAAAACTATTTATAACAAAATTAACTGCCATTTCAGTGTAGATATTTAAAACAATATTGGTGCTATGCCATCCTTGCCTCTGCCTCACAACAATGGGAGAACTAACACACTCTATTTAATATAAAGTGCCAATATTTTAAGCAGGTTTCAAGAAATATTCCATTGAAGGTCAATACACTGTTAGCGAAAAGACAATTTTAACATGGGAGAGAAAATATCTTTATCAAGTAGTCCCCTCCATAACCTTTAACCACTGAAATTCCTTCAAGCTATTATGCAGTTTAGGAGCTAATTAATATTTCCAAAATGCCAGAACTCTTATAGACTTAAAGATGCCATGTACAGATAGCTGTTCCAGCATGTATGTATATACTTTGGATGTGAGCTACTGAAAAATGGGTGGTAGAACTACCACTTAAATGAGTCTTTCATCTCCTATAAGGCTGATTGGAAACAGGTACAACAAAATACCTTTAGGAAGAATTGCTTGTAAAAATACGTAGTATTACTGAAGTGTCACATGACTTACAGCCCAATATAGCTAAAGTGGCATTTCCATTACAAGATGCTGCTTTCAAATACTGGTATTTTTCATAGAAGAAGATAGAAAATACAGCTGAAAATTCAATACACATTTACAATTTGCATTCATATTTTTAAGATTTCTCTATATTTCCTGATCTAAGAACATCTAATACAAATTAGACTTCAGTTTAAAATTCAAAAAATGTAGTTCAAAAGGCTGCAAACACATGAAGTCATTACATTCCAGGAATGTAAGACTCCTGTTCAAATGACAACAGGTGGAAATAATATCTACTTCCTTTTATCCAATTATATATTACAATCTCCCTAAGTGTCCTTCCTGAGAAGACAGAATTTCTTCTTCTCAAAACAGACAAAATCCATGTTGTCATGTTGTCACTAAGTTTTCCTGAAAGTGCTTTCAAACTGGGACTATAAGCAAAGCCTTTACAACAAACTGAGGAAAATTTGCCTAGGAGTGAGTTTAATTTGATGATTCCCCAGCTTTCTAAATCCTACTGATCTGAAGAACTGTCCATATGACAGAGGCACAAACAGAATTGTTTGCTTTGTGCTTTTAGAAAGATGCAGTGGATGTATTGGGTTTATGTGGCAAAATAAGTAGCAAGAGTGCTACAGGTGTGCCTTCTGTGATGAAATGCCAATATCTTCACCCATGTCAGACAAAGACAGTTCCCTGCTGAAGCAGAGGAAGAGCATGAGAAGGAACGAGCGAAAGAGATAACATGGAATGCGCTGACCAAAGCCCCCATTCTCTATTCCCTTGCACCACTTTGGAAAGACGTAGAGAAATTGGCAGGGAAGCTGAGTTCATGAAAAAGGGAGGGAGGCAGGAAAGCCTTTGAAGACTCCTTTTTATTTCTCTTTAACTTCAGATTGGCAGGTAATTAAATTAATTTCCCCAAGCTGAGTATGTTTTGCCTATGACAGTCATTGTTAAGTGGTACTGCCTTGTTCTTGTCTTGACACATGAGCCTTGTGTTATATTTTCCTTCCCCTGTCCAGCTGCAGAGCAGAAGTTATAGAGAGGTTTTGGCGGCCTTAGGCATCCAGCAGGGACAGCCCTCCTCAGCATTGTGCAGCACTTATAAAGGATAAGAAAAGGTAGGCTATAACAAGCATTTTCCAGTGCATTAAATAAGTGCTGGACACAAAACTGCCTACAGAAGACAGTAAATGGAAAGCATCTGTACCTTGTAATGCATCTCCCCATCATTGTGAAGCTCTACACCTACCATCACTGCTAAAGGTAATGTTAATCTGGGAGCCTGTGAGTTTAGCATGCAAGGGTTGGACGGTGAAGTCAAAAAGTTGCTTTTCATATCCAATTTGAAAATTAATTTGTATAAACTAATAACATACATTAGAGAACTGGCACTGAATAATTATCATGCTATAAATATAAATTTTTCAGAATTTATTTTACTCTAAGTTCTATAAAAGGGATTTAAATATGTACATGAACACTTCAGTCTATATTTCCCAGCCGAAAAACAGCAAGCCTCAATACACCTTTAGCAACATTCTACAGCTATGGGTGAATAGCAGTATAACCATTTCACATGTCTGAATTACATACATGTAGTAAAAGTGAAGCTAATTAATTTAGTTTATTTAAGAGAAATTAAGCACAACTCTCTATGTTCGTATCTGTGCTAGAAGTGTCTTTTCTACATATACAGGATAAAACAACTTGAATTTCCACTTCTTTTCTTTTACAACTCTTCTAGTCTATTTTAATTAATGCTCTAAGTGACCTGAGCCCTGAAGAAAATGTTTGAAACAGAAATTCAGAGAGGGAAAGAGAATGCAAGAGACATGATGTATTTATAACAGTACATTCATGAATATCACCAAGTAGGTCACCCACCTTTTTGCATGACAATCTAAAAATACACATGTGCTCACAAACCTCAGCAAATAAGGACACAGCTAACGTTACTGCTTCTTCCTTTACTCCAGCATTTGTTAGCACAGCAGTCCACAAACTCCAGGCAAGACAAAAGTAGCATCAAATTTCTCAGATATCTCTCTCTAGCAACAAAACAGAGATTTATGTAGTTAAACCCAGAGAAGAAAAAGAAATAAAATCATCCCAGATTACAAAATTACAGTTTCTAGTGGGTAGCTTAGTAACTGAACTCTTTATCCCCTGAAGGACTACTCAAACCATTTGTTTTCATTTTCTTGACATCCTGTCAGTGTAACATAACTGGATGTGCTGCTCTGTTTGTTATTTTCTGGGATGAAAATTATTGTCTTTGCTGAGGAATCTTAAGAGGTAATGAATAATAAATTAGAGGAATACACCCAGCCATGTGATCTCTCAGGAAAGAACATTTGCTCTTAAGTCCACTTGCAAACTACAAAAGGTAGTGAAGGTCTCAGGAGCCAGGCCACTGAGATATGGGTGGAACTATGACATATTCTCTTTGTGGCCCCTGAAAAAAAGATTAATTTTTTAAATGTCAGCACTATTCTGAGGCTGCTTTAAGAATTGGTGCTCTTTTTTTGTGCACAATGTAGCTGCTCAACAATTTAATACCTTTCTACTTTTATGCTTTCATTGTCTCTGTATAGCCAAGGAGGTGGCAGTCATTTTGACGATATTAAAGACTTCGGAAAAAAACAAAAATATTTGGGATATTTGCAGTGCAGTGCATTAAAACATTAAGACACCTAGACCTTCAATGCAGGCCCAGTGAGCTAGAATTTTTGGCTTATGAAACACGTAAACACAAGTTAAATGATCTCACTGTAGCCTCCAGCAGACATTAATCCACATCACAAAACCATCATGCAACTTGTAAGAGTAGCTATATTTTTTCAAAATATAATCTCAGACCAATGAGTTCCAAGCATGGTCAGAAATTGCTGTTTCTTTTCATAAAAAGTTTGCACAACGTTTAATGTTAACATCTTCTGTTCCAGGTATTGTTATTAGATACTAATTTTCATTCACATACTTGCCTGTAAAAGAGGTAAGAGAATTTTAAAGGGGATTAACATGAAACTTACTTACATTAACAGCAAACCAGAATTCTTGCAAAAAGGGGAGAGGTGCAGTCTATTGCACCTTAATATTAGAGCCACAGTCTCCCAGAGATGTTATTTGGATCTCAGAATCCTGCAAAAAAAAAAAGATTTCTGCTCTGGTTCCTCCTTACTCCCATGGGATGGTAAGTTACTGCTAACCTAACTGCACAGCTCCCCACTTACACCTTCAGTAGTAGCTCTACTTCAAAGATCAATAGAAAAGCAGCTGCATAGAGTGCACTTACTCATCCATTTCCTAGCCCCTATTCTGGTAAGGGAACAACTGAGTGAAGATCCTAGCTTCTTCCAAAGTGACAAGACCAAATAACTTCTCAAAAGATGAAAGGTGGCTGTCACAGCACATTATGTCCTTGAAATGACAGAACAGTCTAAACAGGATTCTACAATTTAACCATTTCCTTCTATGTAGTTCTTACTTATGAGAGGAAGACTGGGAAAAATCAGCACCTTACTCTATAAATTTCTAAAAGCATCCTTTTTATTAAAAAAATACTAGTGGGGGGAAATACAGCAAAACAAAGCCAAACACAATCTTGATGGGTAATTTTGCATTACTACTCAGCAATTTTATTTTTAAATCCAAACTACTTTGATCTCTCAGGAATGAAAAAAAATCCTTCAACTGAGAATGGAATGCCGATATTATCAGATGCCTGAGCAGCACTCTATTCCTTTACTAGTTTATAATTCGTTGTTGTACCACAAATTTGTGTTAGAAAGGTTTTTCACCAGAAAAATGTGTATATTTAGCTACAGCTATTTTTAAAAGAAACAATACTATTTCTCTAAATACTAAATACCTATTTTGCATAGTTTGTTTAAGAATATTTTCAACACTTTTAAAATATTTTTGCAAAAAAAAAGTTCTTAATCAAACTATTCTATTTCTTTTGTATGTTTATATATATGTTTAATTATATTTAGTACAATATAATTCTAACCAACAGAATTCTCAGGAATGCCTACTAGAACATCAGAGGAAGTGCAAAATAAACTGAGATAGCAGTTATGTTAATGCACATTCATCAAGATCAACAGAGCAGATTCATCATTGCATCACTTTTTCTGCATGACTTTGGATCTGATCCTGGCTTTTCTTCCAAGAATCCACATCTGTGATGTACTAACCAAAGTTTAATGATACAGAATATCCAAGACATTATTTTTTCTATCTTCATCCCAGCCAGATCTCTTCTTTATGTCCTCTCTTTTTCGTATGTTGACTTTTGTGAATCGTCTTAAGAAATGCCGTGTTGACAGTTTCAGACAAAGTTAAACATCACCTTTTTAATGTCTCATTGTAACTTTGTACTTATCTGCTGCCATCTTATTTTTTTCCTTTTCTCAGAATACCAGTCAGCAAACTGCTGCCTTCAAATACTATTAACAATCCTTACTCTACTAGTTTTGTGAGATACACAGACAAACTCTTGGCTCCAATGTCTTATCTGAGGCTGCTATCACCCTGAAAAGCTATTTATGGATTTTCCACTACATCCTTGTCATAATTATTATGCTTTTCAGCATAGGAAATATTAGGAATATCTCCATCTTTAAAATCCACTGATTCCATATTAACCATAATACCTTCTTCTATAATGAAAAAGGTGTTTGTTTTAACAAATGCTTTTTTACTTTCTCCATGTGTACTTCATTAATGTCTATTTTACCCACCTCAAATCATTCGCCCTATCTGAGGGACAAACTTCCTTTCACATATGTGCTTCAAATATTTCCACTTATCCTGGCCCTCTTTGTCACAGATGTGAAATAGGTGTTCAGTCTGGATTTATGCTGGGAACTCATTATACAATGGCTCTTAGAATACTCCACCTACTTGTCCTCTAGTATATCAACACAGTTCAGGAGTTGCACAGTATTGTTACAACCTCAAAAGAAGGAACCTGCTGAGCTTTCCAACAACACAGTTGTAATTTTATAACCTTTAATATCAAGAATTTACAGAACATTATGTGTACCACATGCCAAGGCAATTACAAGCCAAATTGTGTAAAGTCCCAATAACCAGAAATTAAGCCAGTCTACAGTAAATGACGTGCCACAGACACAGCAGTGGACCCTGAGGCTGGAAGAGGTCTGGAAAGCCCAGGAATGGATGGTACTTGGAGCCTCAGGATCTGTCACACATGTGATGACATACAGGTGTGTAACAACCTAAAGAAGCTGCACTTAAGAGAAAGCACAGGCACAGCTGCCTTAAAAGAGTACAGATTACACCATGAACAGTCAGTGATGCAGTTGCCACACCTCAGAAAAAAAAAATAAGCAGAGCTAATTACCCTAGCACCCTGTATTGCATGGCTGCTTTCCTAACTATTACCTGTTCAATGTCAAAGTGAAATTATATTTTAACATGTAGGTAATTCTGCCTAGTAAGTCTGGCATCTTACCTTTTTGGACTAGCTGTTAAATTTTAATACCACAGGGTCCATCCATACGTCCACCTGAGCTGAAGGAAGCATTGTGCAATGTGTGTAGCATTGCAAACACTTGCAGCCTTTAGAACCGGTGGAACTTGACCAATGTATAGTTGTTGTTGTCTGATGGGAAAATATTTGCAGTTTTTGTACCAGACACCATGAGGTCTTGTGGAAAAGCCCCTAATACCCCACCATTCCAGAGAAAAATGGGGAATGTACGGTCGGCTCTTAGAAAGGCACTTGGATGTCAGGCTTGAAACCATGGAGACGATGACTATTGCGGACAAAAGAAAGTAAAGACAGTCCTGTGAAACCGAGAAAGCATAACTACATTATGAGGAGTGAATTTAATCTTGAATTCTGTCTCAATACTGGTTGTGAGAGGCATGTGAGGGAGGGGGGTGCACATGTGCCACTTGTGCAGGAGCTAGCTAGGAAAAGATGGGCTTGGCTCTGGGGAGACTTTGTGCAGCAGCCATTTCGTACCTCACATGGGACAGGCAGCCAGCAGGAAACCACCAAGGCCCTGTGCTCCCCAGGGGGGTTCTCAAATCAGATGGCAAAAGGTTTCCACCAATAGACTGCAATACTGGACTGGGCCAATGGTCTCCCGCCAGCAGACAGACTTCGGGAGGAGCCAGGGGGCATAAAAGTAACTGCACCAAAAGAGCTGAAGGCTTTCTGGCTTAGGCTTTTAGAGTTTAGTATTCTGTGGGCTTTGTGGCTCTGGCTTTTTAAGTTTTGTGCCTTGGAACCTTTTTTGAGTTGGAGTTTTTTCAGTCTGGGGGCCTTTTGAGTCTGCTGGTTTTGCCTCGGCTCTCACCTGTTTTTTGGCTCTTCTGCTCTTGCTAGCTCGCTCCCTCCCTGGGTGCTTGGCAGGACACCAGCTGACCTCTGAGCATCATGTGTAGCCTGTGTCCTGCCCGACTCCCTCTCTCATCCCCTCCGCCACCTGTCCTGTCTCCCTGTGTTCCTGACCACGGCCCTGCCATTTTGTCCCTGTGTTCCTGCTTAAGCCACTTGTGTCCAATCCAGCCCACCGCCGCCAACCCCGCTGCGCTCCTGTCCAGGGTCCCACACGGGATCCTGTTTGATGCCCACTCACCACGTGTCCAACCATCCTGGCGGCAGGAGCTTTGCCCGAGCAGCCGCGCCTCTCCGAGAGCAGCGCAGCGTGTACACAGCCCCCGCATGGACGGTGGTAATGCTTGCTTCTCTCTTTCTTCCCTTTCTCTCCCGTCATCATTTTCCATTCTCCTTTCTCCTTTTCTCTCTTTTCTAGCCCTCTCTAGCAGGGCAACTCCTTTTCTTTTTTCTCATTACCAGTAAGTCCTTCTGAGATACAAAGTTGTTTCAGTGGAGTTAATTTCATTCTAGACCGCCTATTTTTAAAGAACTCCTCATGGTTCCCCATAATGGAACGGTGGCATTCATAAACATCAGTTCAAAACAAATATTTAAATCAATACTTACATATCCAGGGTAGAAAAGGGACAGCTAGATGTACCCATGTGATTAGTTACTGGATGGCATCTTTCATGGTTGTTGTCTTTAAAGTTCCTAGGATCATAAATCTTAAACATTTAGGACTTCCAAAACCAACCCCAAAAAATTCCATATTGGTGAATTTGTGGGATGACAGATAACTAAGTTGTGTGAAATAAGGTAGTATAATCAACAACCAGAAGGGTAAAAACACTGCCAAATTCCTGAAAAGAATTAGAAGCAGCAAACCGACTCCAAACTGAATGAGGTTCATTCAGGAATTTAAAAGTAGTATTGTTAAAAATAAGAATGTGACTCTGGAAAAGAGTGGTTTTAGCCATGGCTGGAGACAAGAATGAACACAAAGCAAAGCACAGCAAATCAGACCTTTTTGAGCACTATATAAGGTAAGCCTTATGACTTAGCCAGAGCAGTTAAGTGTTAATACATATAATCTATCTAGCCAGCTAACTAGTTTAATCCATCACATAGTGTGTGAAAACATAAAAACAACCCAGCTGTGACAAGTTAATAACAGGTAGAGGCAGTAAAACAGTAACAAAAACACACTTTGAATAATGATTCTGAATTGTCCAGCTCTGGTAGAGATGGTTTTTGTCTAGGTCTATTTTGTGGCCAATCAATGCAAAATAGATCTGGTGATTTAAAGTGTTACCAGATCAGATATATTGCCCCAAAATGATAAAAACTGGGGAAAACACCACATTTCCATAGGAAGTAGAAGTAACAATTCATATAACTGGACCTGCTTTAGAGGAAGAGAAAGAATTAAAACACTCCAAACTCAGGTTATTCCAGTAATCCCTTCAGTGGAAGGCATGCTAATAATTTGAATGAAGTAAAAACATGCCATACTACAAGTCAAAGAGCAAGAAAAACTTGCTTTGACCTTTAAAAGGTCAAGGTCAAGGATGAAGACTTGCTTTCTTGGAATTTCTTAAATCTGCAGTGTTTTGGATATTCCAGTTAAGTATAAAATAAGCACACAAACTCTGTGTACATCAGAGCACTGAACAGTCATCATTCCTCCTCTTTTAGTCCAGGGAGTTTTTCGTGTTAAAAACACTTCTGAATAAACACACAAAACGGTCAGTTTGACCTCAGGGTATGGGAAGCTTGAGGGTGTGTGTCTCAATCTGAAGAATTCAGGCATCTGTTATATCTTAAAGGAATGCTGCAAGCACCAAACAGTGTCTCTTCTTGTCCGTTTTCTTGCCAAATAGGTGTTCCTACAGGAACTGCTTGGCAATTGAACTTTTAGCATTGAAAAGGACAATGAAAGAAGATAAAAAACTGTCCATAAGACCCTTCACATTTGTTGAACAATAAGAATGACCAAGAGAAAATCTTCTACATACCTGTAGAGTGGAAATAAAAGCTAGAACCAAGCATGCAGAAAGTGAAATCTCTTGTTTTCTGCACAGAAAGTAGTTGCATGGATTTTGCTGCTGTACGAAAACATAGTGCAAGACTTGGGCAAAACATTTTTCTAGCCTGGAAGATCAGACTAACAGGAGTCTGTCTCTCTTGCTCGTGCACAATGCCCAGTATAGCAGGCTTTCAGTTTGAGGTATCTGATAGTGCTAACCCCTCTGACCTGCACAGCTGGTCATTGTGTGGACTTCTATGTGCAGGGTGCAGGGTTAAATGAAAATGATGAATGCATCTTGCCAATGAGGAGCAATCAGAGTTATCTGAAAAGAATACAACAGCCCATTTCCCTGAACACTTTAGGATTCACAAAACTGGAGCTTGTTACTTCAGTTACAGTTTCAAATGTCCTGACCATCCATTGCACAGCACAGTGAGCATTCCCTTTGCTGCAACCTTGTGCATGGTTGCTTTGGCTTACTGCTCATTCTGTCACCCTTCGTTGACACCTTCTCCATTTGTTCTCATAGAGACCTCTATCCAAACATGATTAAATAAATTGCATTCCACTGTCCACTCCTTAAGTTTTGAATATCTCTCATTCTTGTCTTTGCTGTGAGTTGCAGTGAAGTGTGTAGTGACTTCATAACAGGAACTTAACACTTTGTAAGTGGTATGATCAATAACATTGCTTCACAAAACAGTCCAAAACAAGTCTGTAAAAACAAAAAGTGTTTCATAGTTCACTTCTGACATCACAAGATCAAATACAAATACATTTAAATGGTCCTGCTTCAGTGGTCTGTAACAGGAGTTTTAAGTGTGTAAATTTGAAAAAAGAATTTGTTTCTTAGTCATTTCTAGATATATGGGTATTTGGGGGGTTGTGATGGGTTTTAGGCCAAATAATAACAAAATTCTGTGTGTAAAAAGTAAAAAAAATCTTAAGCTTGGAACATTTAGCAAATTTTTAGAATAGTACCACAGCTTAATTGTCAGCGCAGCAACTAGCAACATAGAAATGCTGTCATGTAAAGTGACAACATGACATGCCTGTAAGTAGCGTAGCTATCCTAAAGAGAATTAAATTGGCCTGCCTGTTTATAGCTACCCATGAGAAACTGCCTGCTGTACTAAGGCTGATAGCATGATATTGCCATCTATCACTTTTGAATAGGAAGTATATCTGTCATCTCATCTAACACAAGCAGACATCTAACTATGTCTGGAAATGACCAAGGGACTAGCTATGTTAGAAACTGATAGTAAATTGGAGTCAAACGTTTTCAGAAAGCGGTGTTAGAGAAGGATATAACCTGTATAGATTTGGCTCTGCAGAGAAGAGAAGGAATACTTAGTTAGCGACTATTTCTGATAGTTGATAGTTCAAGACCTTTGTTACCTGACATGTATTCTGGGCAGCTACATTCAGAGTTACATACTGAGACACCCATGTCCAATGATGTCTAAAGGATAACACTAGCCTACAGCTGCCGCTAATCCTTCAAGCACCTTTTAGAGAAAACGAAGTTCAGTGGGTCAACCTAACCTAGCCAGCTGTCTCCAAAAAAACACTTAGAAAGTCCTTTGAGAGGTGTCAGATTACAAGCAGTGATTTCGAGCATCATCTGCACCAAGTAACTGTAAGTGCTACTGGCAATGTCCAATTACATGCTGACAGAAACACAGAACACCACAACCCTAATGTGATAAACCAGCTTGAAAACCCACATCTCCCAATAGAACATGATTGAACATTCTAACAAATGGAAACAGCTAAATGACTGAGGCCCAGCTTGGCTGTTTCTTTATCTCTTTTTTAAAGGTTGGGTTTCTATTTCAGCAGCTACGTGGAGTGGCCAATCCTCATAGGAAAAGCATGGCCTCAGTAACATTTAATGTGAAATTCAAAGCCACAAGGACTAGGGAGAAGAGGTGCTAGAAGGACTTTGGTTGGTTTTTTTTGTTTTTTTTTTTTTAAACAGGATATTTTGTTCCTGGCTTGAAATAATTGATGGCCAGTTATCAGAGAACAATTTGCACAATGATTATGGTAAAGGGAGCATTGTATATGTTCAGCTACAACAGTTCTTCACAGGGTCCACCTACTAAAAAGGAGTGAATATTCACATGAATGAAGGGGCCAACATCTAATTCAGTTTCTGAGGAAAAAATTGCCAGACAGAATATCATATGCAAGTGAAATCTCTGAAGATATGAGTTTGAAAGGACACATGTCCAAGGGAATTTCCATAATGTTGAAAGCAAAGAATTGGTTTTGAAAAACATGTATGTGTATTTTTTACAAAATATCTGCTGTCATTACTGCTTTAATTACAGAATTACTTTTAAAATATGGAAACTAAAAAAATAGAGAGGATAAGATTGCTTTCTTTCAGACAAAGCATGAGGTGAAGAAATGTGTTGCCTCTAATTTTCCTTTGAATGAATGGGAATTAGAGGAAATATGCTAGAACGTACTGGAGTTGCAAGTATCAAATGTAAAATGTTAAGGAGAAGCCTTCCCTGACCAAAAAAAAGGAAAATTTCCTCAAACACAGGAAAAAGTCTTACATGAGAAAACACAAAACCTTTAAGAAAAAAAAAATTTAAAAGAAAAACATTTTTCTGAGAATATTTTGCCCCTCTCTTACACTTAACAGAGGTCTAACATTGTAGTTTTCCAGACTAATAAGCTTTGTTTTCAAAGAAAGGGAGTTTTTGCTGCAGAGTAAGGATATAACTGGTTAATGGGAAACAGCCTCTGATGTCATTTTCCTGTATTTTTCCTAAGAAAAATCAGTGAGCTTTATTAAATATATCAGGTTTATGACAGAATATTCTTAACTGCAGTTCTTACAAAATTCAAAAATTACTGGAAAAAAACAGCCGTTACACAAATGAAGAGACCATTTGTGTGTGTGTGTGTGTGTGTGTGTGTGTGTGTGTGTGTGTGTGTTTTTTTTTGACAAAAGAAAGTGAATGATATTCTAAGCACTGAGGTGAAGAATACTGGCAAGAAAAGTACAGAAATAAGCAAAAAAGAACATACATTTCATCAAGCACTGTGGAAGGGGAAGGGGAAAGGCAAAGGGAATGGAAAAATAAAGAAAATATACCTAGCTGAGAGAAAGTTCTGCTAGTGTACTGAGATGCATACTTTTGCACACATAATTTGCCAAGCTGCCATAAATGAAAAGCTTGCAACAGAGGAGTGGGAGGGCATTTGGGGCAGTGGAATTGACAGCAAGGAGCTTACTAAAATAGAAAATTTGTATTTTGCCTGAGGAATAAGAGTCCATATTACAGTATATTTCAGTGGTTGGAATTGCCTGAAGCTTTCAATCCGTATATTTATGGTTTATGAGTTAGTGGGCAAAGGACATCTACCAGATACTGACAATATTGCAGAGGCTTGAAAGGAGAACAGCATTTCCAGCTACAAAAGCAGCTGATATCCTACCTGTGTCAATGAGACCTTACTTCTCATGTCGTAACATTTCACTTGTGTTTTTTTTGAATGATCCCTAGTTATTTATGATCCTTAGAATGGTCCTTGGTCAGAGATACAGAGTGAGAAGATAAATTTAAGTTCAGCTTAAGATCAAATTGATGGTCTAATATGTTCTTCTTCTTACTTATGACAAGATAGATTACAAATTTAAAATTCAGAATTTGAATGCTTGCCAGAAAGGAAGCAGATACATTGCTCAGAAGTAAGGGGTAAACAGGCTGATTCAATCTGGTGCCCTGTTTTGGCTTATTTAACAATATAAAAAATGTATGCAAACAGTTTGGTCTAACTGACAATTTATCAAGGAATAGCTTAAAAAATAAAGAGAAAATTCTAAATTCAAGATCAATGAATGTGGTTAATATTCTTAGGGCTGTTCAGTACCCCTAAATTACTATAGGCTGCTGTTACACACTATAATAGCTTGCTGAGCATTTGTTAACTCCAGCAGAGTATATGTGCAATTATTTCTAATGAACTCCCCAGTCCCTTAGGAAAAACTAAAAGTCCTTTTGAATTGGTTCTACCTGTTGGCTGCATTAAATTTGGAAACAAAGCCCATACGTTTTCAAACCTCCCCATACGACAGGGCTCAGAGCTAGATTGGCATGTTTATTTTCAGAAAACCTCCCAAAGCATTTTAGGCATGGCCAAACTAATACATCTCTCCTTGACAGCTGAAGAACTTTTATTTCCTTAGCTAGAGTGTAACAGATTGCTTGCAGTTTAAGTCTCAATGTTTAGGTTGCACTGCAAAATCTGGCTGCCTGCTGGGGTTGTAAAGAGGTCCCATGCAGAGAGGGGAATTCTGGGAACATCTGCCCACATAAACTTTATGCAGCCAAAGAGTCAAGGGAAGGAACAGCAATTTGTGGAAGGTGAGAGAAAATAATTTTCCCTCACATATCTGTAGACTTTCTACAAATACGCTAAACTTTAAAAAGTGTATGTGCTCTTGAAATTCTTGCTGGCAGAACAATTTAATCAGAAAGATAGGACTCCATCCTAATGGGGACACTATTTTTTTCATTTTCAGGACAATTTTTATTGATGTGTTCTTTCAGATCTGTTTTTTTGACTATATGCTATATCACAATGTAATTGGAAAAATACAGCATCACAGAAGATTTCCATTTTCATGGCAGATTTACATGAGATTGCCTTTATCTGGAAGATTCTTGATCACCAGTCAAGGTAACAGCTGGTGCACTCTGCTTCAGCTGTATTTGGACATTAGGGAATGTCATGTTATCAAAATGCTTTAAGTGCACCTATCAAAGCTGACATAAACTGGAACCTGCAACATCAGACAAGCAGTCTGTAGGCATATTGCATGGTTTCACATCACACTCTGCAGAAAGCAGATTGTGCACAGAAAGTGAAACACAGAAGTTATTCTAATGCTAAAGCGACTTAACTTTCCGCTTTCCTAGACAATGTAATTCATTTTAGGTCTCAGCACTTCTTGGACTGTTTCTGAAATTTTAAATGTTTTCTGCTCAACAGTCTGTGAATATCTTTCCAAGATCAGCCCTTTTAAAGGGTATGAGGTCCTAAACCACTTGTTTTTACCAATATTTTATTCACACTCGTGAACTTAAGTAAGTAAAACTCACTTTAGAAGTACAAGTATTCCACATGTGTTAAAAGGCTCTTTTTACTGAATGTACCAAAGAATATTTTTGTCAGTAGACAGCATTGAAACCCTTGTGAAAACTTTATACAGAGTTAGATCAAGAACCAATATTGGCAGAGAGTTGCAGACATTCAGAGAAGGGTTTTTTGATATTTAAATCAAGATTTTTCTCATAAGCACTTAATTATACACAGAGATTATGCTAGATGCATGCAGTATATCAGCAGCTTCAGTAATTTCCAGTTGCTTTAGCCAATGATAATTTCAAAGTTTTTTTTTATAATACCCATACTGACACTATTATTTCATGACACATTATTATGTTCTAAAAGAATAAACAACACACATCACCGAATGGCCTACAATGTATAAGATGTGCACACGCCAAGTGTTCTTTTCACAGTGGATTTTCAAAAGGCTTTACAATTCCTATTTTGGCATAAAATTAGGCCATAAATTGACTGGAGGCAGTTCCCAGACTGCGTTCTGCAGTTTGAATTTCTAGTTGCCAGTCAGGAAGGCAAAAAGAATTTTAAGTGCAAACTGCTCACATGTTCAGGAATAAATTATAAGTACCAGGTAGAAAGCAGTGAATTCTTAGGAACTGAATATTGCAATGAGGATGTTGCTGTGCAGCTGCCAAGCTATTCCCAAAGAGAAGAAGACAGAGGCGACCACTCCCGTAGCTATATTCTCAACTCTACATCTTCTCATGAATGTCCATGGTTTGCCCTTAGTACATCCTTCTTTAATCTCAATTCTTAGATGTAAGAATGTATATTTGCAATGGGACTTGAAACATTGAGGACTAAAAAGCAACCTTGAGCTTAATGTTCTCACTCATAGCTCATGCATAACTTGGTGAAAGTATTGCAGTCTCAAGAATTAACAGAGAAGGCTGCATTTACTGCTGAGTGTCTTGTGACCTTTTCAAGTACCTAGAATAGTAATCACTTAGAACTTGTAAACAGACAACCCAGATGATGTTTGCTGTGAGTAACTCTACTTCATCCTCCGCTACAATACTCAGCAGGTGTCAAGAGCAAATTTAGTGAAACTCACATGGATATAGCACAAGTTTGGAATCTCATCCTATCTGACACACTTGATAAGCCAAATAAAACAACTTAAACCTTGGTGCCTATGGGAAAGCTGTGTTCCAAAATAGGATTGTGAAATTTATCCTTAGAAAGTTACTGCTGCTTTTCAAGAGAGAACTAATCTTTATTTCATTTTTATTTTAAAGTAATTTTTGAAATCTATGCTTTCTATTCAGATATCTTTAATAAGTACATGCTGGCATTATTAAAAAGTGATGAATTTTCATTGTACGTGAAGAACCAAAGGTCTTTAGCAGTGTTTCATTTTTCAGTTTACTCCAGGTTTATGTGCACTGCTTCAGGGCAACAACTCAAAGTCTCTGAGCTGATGGCAGGCTGGGCATCAGTTTGCACATGGGAGATGGTGAGCAATTGCCTTTGTACCACTTGTTCTGTTCTGTTTTCTTTCTCTCTTCTTCCACATTCCCTTAGCTTATAAGACAATTTTTACATTAACTCATGAGTTTTCTTGATTTCACTCCTCCTTCTCTTCCACCATCCTACAGGGCATGAGGAAGGTGGGAGGAATGAAGAAAAATCTGTGTGATCTGCTGCCTGCCAGATTTAATCTACAACATTAAGATAATAGCAATAAGAATCTTCAAAGCAGAAAATCTGTGATGGTAAATAAATAGAATTTTTCAGAGATGTGGGTGGGGTTTTTTTGTTTTACTGAGTCCACTATATATGAACATGAACTATTCAGGTCTGATATTAAATATCAGCTGCCTTTTTTTCTGAAAATAGAGGGAAAGACTAAGCACATTGCTAAATATCTTCATTGACAAGGTGACCTGTCATTGGGAAAGACTCCCTAGGAAAGTGGTCAGGGCATCATGCCTGTCAGGGTTCAAGCTGCAGCTAGACACAATTCTTAATCTTACATTTCATTTTAGTTAGTTCTGGAAGGACAAGGGATTTGGACTTGATGATCCTTATGTGTCTCTTTCAACTTGTGATATCCTATGATTCCGTGACAAGCAAGTGTTTATATATAAGCATCAAAGCAGATTCTGTTGAGGGGACTATCTACAGCACATCTCATGGCTCTTCACATCATGAGCTACACTACTTGTTGGTCCTCTTCAAGCACATCTACAACCTTGAGAAGAAGCTTAAACTATTTGGTAGTTAATATCAAATAGTAAAAATCAAATAGTAAACTATTTTATAGGCAGCATTTAATTAATATGCACTCTCATTGGTGAGTATTAACTCACACACAGCACTGGTGAGGCCACATCTGAAATGCTGTGTCAAATCAGTTTCCTGTTTTGGCCAACACTTTCTTTCATTTAGACCACTCAACTTACAATGAGCAGCACACCAAATAGCTGATACAGCTCTGCAATATGTACATCAGGACTCACCATTCCCTTGCTTTATTATTATGTGGGTTTTAGGTGGTGTTCAGGACAAAACTGTCCCGTTTGTCTCTTCGTGTCATCCAATTACCAATTATCCCATCTCATTTACATCATTAACTGGAGCTGCTGAAAGACTAAATTCAAAGATAAAGAGACAGCTAGTCCATCACTTACTGTTACGTTTCTGATATTGGGTTACTGACCTATAGAAGAAACCCATGCTCTGCAGGTAGCATTTTAGCTCAAAGGAAGGTCTTCCTGAAGCCCCTGAGTTACCTCACCCAGTTCAACTTCTGTTTTTGACAGGCACTCATCTTCACCAAAGCTAACCTGACAGATGGGCTGAAAGCCAAGCCCAGAGGCTGATCCAGGCAAGACCAGACATCTGGAATATTTTGTCAGGTGGCTTCTCCTCTTGCACTTTAGGGTAAATATGTTCAGTACCCTTTAGCATCTGATTAAAGAGAAAAAAACAAGATAAAACCCCCTAAAGAATCTTTACAAAAGCCTGACTTCTTAAATTGAGCTTTGAAATGTGAATAGATCTTCACCTCTGAAATCATCATAGAAGTGCAAAAGGCAGAATTCATGAGGAGACTTCAGGGCACAGAAAATCAGATGTAACATCAAATGTCAAGGGTGAAACAAAAGCAGTTATTACTCTGGCTTCTCACAGTTATAACTGTGAGTGCATGCATTCTAAACTCTAAGCTCCATTACATTGTAATCCTACTCATACACCCCCGACACCGTGGAGCTGTACTATTAACGATGTTGCTCTTTCTCAAGTCAGACCTAAAGTTTTCTGTTTTGGAAAAATAAAGTAAAAATTAAAATCTCTGCTCTCCATGTGTTTGTGCTAAATACAGGCAGTGGTACCTGGAAGGCAAAAAAAGATTCCTTCTGCTGCTCAATGTGTCTTAACAGCACAACTAGGATCAACCTCCCCTAACATTTTATGCCAGTTTGAGAACTCTCTTTTTTCCTTTCCGCTCGTCAAGACAACAAGAAATTAGTTCTGAAGATATAAAAATCACTGGAACCAGAGTTGCAGTCAGAACCTTATAGCAGCGAAAGAGTGAGCACCCAAAAATTAGCTGGTATTACCCTGTCCATTTGAGGTACTTACGTTACCTGAAGGGAGAAAGGGACATACTGTGAGTGCAAATTGATTGTCCAAGGACACAAATGCAAAAGTTCTGAGATAAATGTTTGGAGAATTCCTGTTGACATCTCTACTTCTACTACCCCATTCTGCCATCACTATATATCCCTTAAATTACAAAGTAACTTATTTCCTTACTCTAAACCCTCACATTTTAGGAAAAGAAGAACGCTATGATTGCAAAAAAATTAAAGGAACCAAATTCAAGTGGGTGATTTGACTGCATGCATTGCCACACCAACTTATCTCCAGTAGCATTTTTTTACAATTGTTGAGAGGTCAAAGAAGTTTGGTGTATTGATAGTTGATGTGTGGCAGATCCCATAGGGTCATGATTAGCAACACAGGGTCTAGTTGGACGCTTCTCATTAGTGGTGTCCCCCAAGGTTCAATACTGATCCAGTATTGCTTAACTTATTCATCAATAACTCAGATGAAGGGGCAGGTGGCTCCTCAGCAAGTTCATTGATGACACAGAGCTGGGAGCAGTGGCCAATACCCCAGGGGGGCATGCAGCCCTTCAGAAGGGCCTGGACAGTGTAGAGAGATGGGCAGAGAAGAACTGTCCGGAATTCAACAAAGGCAAAAGCAAGGTGCAGCACCTGGGGAAGAACAACCCTGAGCACTGCAGCAGGCTGTGGGCTGATCTGCTGGAAAAGCTCTGTGGGGAAAGACCTGAGAGCCCTCATGGATAACAAACTGTGCATAAGCCAGCAGAGTGTAGCCAACAAAGCCAAAAGAATCCTGGAGTTCATTTGGAAGAGCACAGCCAGCTGGGACAGAGGTGACCCTGCCCCTCTGCTCAGCACTGGTGAAGCCACATCTGAAATGCTGTGTCAAGTTCTGGGCTCCTCAGAACAAGAGAGACATGGAGCTCCTGGAGCAGGTCCAAAGGAGAGGAAAAAGGACAAATAGAGTATAGGGGCATCTCCCTTGGCTGAGTGGGTTAGTCCTGTTCAGCCTCAAGTATTAAAAATACCTCTAAAATTATGTAAAGCAGGATATGTCAACAGCCAAGTTCTTTTTTGTGGTTCTGAGCAATAGGACAAGAGGCAATGGGCAGAAAATAATGCACAGGAAGTTCCACCTGAACATGAGAAAGAACTTCTTTACTGTGCAGATGACAGTGTACTGGAACAGATTGACAGAGAGGTTATGGGATATTTTTCATTGTGAATACTCAAGAACCATCTGGATGCAATCCTGTGCAATGTGCTGTAGGATGACCCTGATTGAACAGGAAGATGACTCATTGTGTTCCCTTCCAGCCCGACCCATTCTGTGATTCTGTCATTCTGTGAACCCCAGACCAAAACATTTTTGCAATTCATACAGCTATTAAAACAGTTTTAAGTTCCATTTTGTTCTGCTGCATACAGCCTGTTCTGTTCCCTAGGTATTGTATTTACAAGACAGATAATGTTTACACAATCCAGACTTTTTAGAAGAAAATTATTACTGTAAAGAGTATGGTTGTGATGTGAGACTCATAATCTTATATCCATGATGAGTGTCTCGTGTGCTTAAACAGCCATCAGTATTGTGCTGTGTGGCTGTTTAGAGCTGCATTGGAGAAGCAGTTTGGATTGTTAGAAAATTGAGATGAAACAGAATGAATCTGTAATCCACATTGGAACTGTAAAGTGACAGTGACTTAAAAGAAAAAAAAAAAAAAAAATATATATATATATATATATATATATATATATACTTGGTTCCAATTTTTCTTTCTGCTTCTTTTTTGAATAATTGTGTGGCAGGGTTTCTATACCCTAATCTTAATGTTTACAGAAGTACTGGGTATGCATTACACATCAAAATAAATAATTCCCCCATATCCTTGTACTCCAAAATATGCAGTTAATTAAACTAATTTGTCAGGTTTTTTGTAATTTGGAAACTCTTCCTGTCATCCACTCCAATCACTACTTATTTAAATTTCATCCTTGGCCAGTTTCATGATAATGTTTATCTGCTCCAGAGGATTGGAAATGAGAGTAATACACTGCCATACCATTTAATTTCCTTCTTAAAGCTGGAAAAAGCAAAGCATTGACTGGTCAGTTAGATAACACAGTGTCCTATGTAGGTTATTTGCTTATGATAGCGGGGAGGGTAATTTAATTCCTGAGCTGCTTGTCTGAATGGGCTTCCCTACAGTTAAGAATGAACTGTACATAAAGTTTCTATAAAAATTGAATGAAAATTTTCTCACATCAGAGCAGGTTATATATTACTGCAGGACACATTTAACATTGAATAGTAATATTCCACTATTTGTGTACATTTTTAATATAGCATTTATCTTGTAGAATAAATAGAGAAAAAAGGGAATATCAAAACTGTATCTTAGAAACATACCTTTTTTGCCCCAGATATCTTGCTAGAGCTTTATTTCTGGTTTCTAGTTTAACTGCTTCTGAAAAGTCTAGCAAAGAATTAATACAGGTTATCTAGGCCAAATAAAAAAAAAAAATTATATTTACTTTCATGCTCAATGCGCTTTATAAACACTCAGTTAATTCCAAAACCACTTTGTCAGATGCGTTGTGTGTGCTTCTGGTTTTGCGACCCTGGGAAATTGAAGGCTCAATGCAAGAGTATTTTTAATGTTCTTTTCACTAACAAGAAAGTTCCAAACTCCCAGATCTGTGAAAAGCCTGAAAGGGACATTTCTCTGTAGACAAGTAAAGATGTCTCCACATATCCTGTCTCTGTCTTGGGGAGCACACTACTCAGTTAGAACACTATATAAGGTAAAATAAAATGTCCATGCCCCAGCATTTTATCATACTGCTTCTTTTGTTATAATGTTCCCTACTGTGTACCAACTATACCTTGAATCAGATGGAAACCACTATGATGTCATTCCTGCCTCTTGATTGAATCTAACTTTGAACCAACTTTCCTACCAACAGCAAAGCCATGTGGCAAGCATTTCCAGTTGCCGTTGCTAGCGTTTTTGCTGATATTGCCTGCCTTGCAAAGCAAAGAAAGAAGACTAAGCTCAAGAGAAAGGGATAGCAACAAAGGTACCATGGCATACGTTCGGGGTTAGGTTTTCTTTTCTTGTTTAGGGAATTTTCTTCCCATTTGTTGTCATAGAGATGGTGATGTAGCCTGGGCTTTTGGCATACCGCTGGAGTGGTCCCGGGAGGGGAGGAGAAGCAGTGCGGCGCTTGGCAGCTTCTCAGCTGAGAGTGGGTCAGTCTTCGCCTGGCTGGGAGGGCGGACAGCTTGGGGGCTTTGGTGCAGACTTCTCTGCACAGGGCGGCTCCCTGCTACAGGTAAGCTTTCCTTGCCATTTCTCCTTGCTGTCAGTGGGCCAGTGCTCGCAGGAGCTGCGACTGGACTGGGACATTTTGACATCCGCCCTTGCTAGGAGAGACCCTCACCATCTGCCTGGACCCCCGCCTCCTTCCCCTCTCTGGAGGAAGCACCTCCCAGCTGCTCACTGGAGCCGTGGCTGCTGCTACCCTCACCAGAACACCGCACGGGACAACGAGAGCCGGGGGAAACCTGAGATACCCCGCCCTTCCAGCCTCTCCCTCTCTCTCCCTGGGGCCGCCATTTCCCCGTGGGGCGGCTCCGAGCTGGCCTCAGGCGCCCTCGGAGCCAGCCGAGCGCGGAGCGCCGCCTGCAGCCGCGGGGGCGGCACTGCAGGCCTGGCCCGGCCGGCCGTGGTCATAACCGCGCCGGAGGGGAGAGCGCTGCCGAGGGCTCTTCCTTTCTGTGTCAGAAACCGTTCTGGTTGTTGCTGTCTGCGTGTCTCGCTTTAGATTGTGTATATATGTATATATTTGTATGTAAATATACACCTGAATACGTACATATTTACATACATGTGCGTACGTATTTATATGTAAACAAATGTTATTCCTTTTCCTGTAGCTTTGCCCTGAAAGCCCCGTAATTTCAAAGTTATAATAGTTCAGAGGGAGGGGTTCATTTTTTTTCCATTCCAGGAAGGTTCCCCCCCTTCCTTGGCAGACACCTGTCTTTTCAACCAGAACAGCTTATAACACACATGCAGCAAAAAACCTCTGCTGTTTATAATAGGGCAGGAACTTGGAAAGATAGTGAAATATGAAGAATGTCACAGACCTAACAGGAGCAGCTACTGACCAATACGAATTCTGCCATAGAATTGGAGAATTAGAATTTCCTAGATCTCATAGCAGAAGTATCGTTCCTTTGGGTGGGGGGTGAGGGGTTGCCTATGTAAGCTAGATGTAAAAATTTAGGTGATTTCTTCCCCTTCTGCCTGTAAGAACTTTTATTTGACCTTCTTCATCCTTCTAGTGTCCTCTATTTTCTCTTGTAAAGTTAGACTGATGTTGAAGGGCCAAAAGCAACAAAACTGCAGTTTGAGTATTTTACCTACTTCCTCTCGTGGCATTCACCTGAGGATTTCAGTCTTAACCTTATTTCCACCCAGCGGTTACATGGTAATAAGCAATAGCAAGCACCATTTTGATAAGAGGCATTTTGCTTTATTGTCACAGAGAGCACTTTTCCTTAGACTTAAATTAAATCTCTATTGTAGTGATGTTTTTTTCTTTTTAAGATTCATGTGAACACCCTTGTAACCACACTTCTGGAATTAATTTGCTACTATCTTAGTATATACTAGCGTATTTGTATTTGTATTTTGTATGTGTCTTCACTCTTCCAGGTCATCTGATGACGTCTTATCTATCTGTTTGAATGCAGGTGGGCATCCAGGACTTGTGATTGACATCATGTGGTAGGGAACTCACAAATGGTCCTTACAGTAATGTGATTCTGATGAAGTAACTCAGTCATTAATAGCTGACTGAGGGTGGATGGGATGGAGCTGATATCTTTCACAGAATGCTTCTGTGATTTGCATTTGTGACTAAACTAGTATTGATAACACACCAGTACATTCTCTGCTGCTGAGTAGTGTTTGCACAGCATTGAGCTTTTCTCTTTTTTCCATCCTCTCTCCAATGAATAGGCAAGAGGGTGCGAGGGGAGACAGACAGTAGACTTGACAAAAATTAAGCTGAAGGACATTCTGTACCGTATGACATCATGGTCAGCAATAAAAACTGAGGGGAGGGAAGAGGAATTATCTACACTCATGGTTGTGGCATTTGCTTTCCTAAGCAGCTACTACAGCACTCTGAGACCCTGCTTTTCAGTAACAGGCTAAACACCTCCCTGCCATGGGAAGAAAAAAATTTCAGTTTTGCTCTGCTAGCATGCTCAGCTTTCCTTAATCCATTAAACTGACTTTCTCATACACTACAATCCTTCTTGCTTTTGCTGTTTCTATTCTCTCTTCTATTCGACCAGGATAGGGGAAGTGTCTGTGTTGTTCTTACCTACTAGACAGGGACAACCCATTACAAGAGTAGGCATCTTTCAGATGGTTGTAACAAGTCTCATATTTCCTGGCAAATTGTGTCTTATATTACTGTTTTGCCAGTGAGACTTGCAATATTTTAACACATGTTAGCTTTTGACAAACAGCGTTTCATGGTATTTTTTTCACACTGACCTGTCTCACAGCCACAGCTGACAGAGTTCAGAGATAGCAGTCAAAAGAAAGATGATATTGCTTACTTTACTTCCAACATTACCCAGCAGTTTTCAGTGTAAATACATGACCTTACCACTCAGGAACACTAAGTTACTATCAAATGGTAATGGTTAAGTCAGTGGGTTCCTCATGAAAATTCTAAGCTTAACTTCATACTTCAATTCTCAAAATTTCTGAAATTATTGTTAGAAAGTGGCAGGGTGTTGACCAAGTAAAACCTTCATATTTGGCCTCTCCTAGGGTAAGAATCTGATTGGCTGTAATGGGAAAAAAGTAGAAAAGCATTCAGTTTATCATCAATTATGAAATGAATGTGTCAGCTAATGAAGTCAGCTTTATGGCTATAAGATAGTTCTAGATCCTCCTGAAGATTTGGATACCATGAAACAGAGACAGATATGAGGTTTTTCTCTTTTTAGGCAGATGTGAATCCATTGTGTTTTTCTGGCATACTAATTTCTTCCAGTGAGTTCATCCTAAGCTAAAAAATATGAATTGTACACAGTTTCATAACTCTGAGTTTTAAATATCAATCCCATTTTACTAAGGAGTCATCTAAATAATAGCACAGGATTTGTTTCTACTCAGAGTAAATAGAATAGGGACTTAAAAAGAGTAAATTTGAATTAGAAGTTCACAACAATACAATATTTTTTTTTCTTCTTAGCTTATCACAAGCTCAAAAGCTCTCTATTTTCTTCACTTTATAGAGAAAACTTATGCATCTGTAATTTGAGTAAACTATCATCTAATTAAATAATTTAGATTGAATATGCTAATGTAAAGGATCATAAAAAAAGAATAATTACAAAGGGACTTCAAGAGGATAATTGCAAATGAAAAATGTTGGATCCAAATAAAATTCTTATGTTCTTTAATTACTGAAAACCCATCTAAACAAAGAATAGAGAATATCTTATTTAAGCACTGTGCACAATGAATGTCTCTTCAGACCCTTGAAAAATATTAATATGATCATGTACTTATTAGATATCACTTAACAACTTTCAAAGCCTGTTAGCTCTAGGGAAAAAAAAAAAAAAAAGGAATTTTTATCAATGCCCCTTTTCCACAGGTCTGAGGGTAGTCAGAGTGCATCACCATATCTCATCCCAACACCAAGGTAGCTCATGCCTTTGTCAGCATCATATCCCTGAAGGTGTCAGAGAGGGAGTTCCACTTACCCAAAGTGGCTTCATGCTAGCAATAAGATTCAAGCTGCTTTGAAGAAGAAACAAAACCCAAACCATTTACTTCAGCAAACAGATGCACCCACACATGCACAAAGGACCACATTGCAAACAGGCATAACAGCAGGCTTTATGCATTTATGTCCCCTTTTCTACAATTAGTGGGTTTGAATAGCTCACATATTTTTCCTCAAATATCTACCTGCTCATGCAGTGACCTGTTTGCAATTCTAGTATATGGAAAGACAGTTTATTTTTCCTTTGTGCTAAAAAATCAAGATTTTGAGGAGTTTCCATGGGTTAATTACATATTTTACAGTATTTTCACAGTCCATCCTCTCTCTAATTTCATCTGTATCAATAGGAAGCCATCAGAATATTATCGTTCAGCCTTTGGGCAAGTGACAAAGATTTGCGAGCTCATGTTGTTTAATCACACTAGTAAGGTGTGACTCTTACCAGTAGATTATTTCAGTATCTATGTTTTCTGTCTTGCGTCCCTATCTAAGTAGCCTCAGATTCCATTTATATAAGCAGTCCCTGCAAACTTTCCTTAAAATGCCAAAAAAAGCAGCAGATACTGGGAGAAGACACAGTTCATAACCAAACCATCTCCTTGATTTGTACATGGTTTTTATAACATGGCACAAGTATTTAAGAAGCATTCACCTATTAGAAGCACTCTAATACTAATACTCAAGTATTAGAAGCATTGAGTTTTGCTTTAAGAAGCTGCAAAAGAAGTTACTACGTTTCTACAAGAAAGTGTGCACTATTTGTCCAAAGGAAGAAATACAAAAGAAACATTTAAGTTTCGGTTGTTAGATCTATTATATCTAAGTATCTATTTGTTAGATAGAAAGCATTCATTAGATTGATACATACATAAAAATACATAAAATCTTGCCTTTTTATTTTTTTAAACCCATTTGGATTATCCAGAAGCACAGCTGAACCACAGGTATATTTCCAATCAGTTTCAGCATAAAAGAAACACAGTGTTCTGCAAAGAAAACTGCTGTAAAACATCTGTCCATCACACCATCATAATATTCTGCCAAATTCACAGAGGTTCAAAGCGTCCAGGCTGAGAACAACAAGAGTCTAGACACGGATAATCTTAGACAGTAAAAGAAACTGAAAATAGTCTTGAAAAGCTAAAAAAATGAATACAGCAGTCTGTTTTTTACCCTGGTATGATTTGAGGATATAAAGAATTAAGATTTTCTTGATAGACAGAAACTGAAATAACTGTGATGTAAATAGGAGAATTTTGCATAATTGTGCAACATCTATTACATTCCCAGGAAAAAGACCTTCATTGAAGCCACTTTTGGTTTATCCTTTATTTTGTGTTTCCCTGCATACATATTATTTCCAATTAATAAGTTTCAAGTTTAAGGTGTAGAGTTGGTTGTAGTTTCTGAAAGGACACTGCTAAAAACAAGTGAGATTTTGTAGCCATAAGTGAAACCATCGAAGAAATAATGGCTCTGAGATAACTACTAAGTAGAGAATTCAGTCTGCTGAACCTGGGGTTTATGGGACAAGCCGTTTGTATTGCTGATGAAATAATTTAGTAGAGACAGAGTGAGTCAATTTCTAGACTTCTCTAGAAGTATTTAAGTGAGAAAATACAATGTACAGATGCAATAAATATCTGAATTTCCTAGGCTTGGACTAGAAAGAGAAGTTGTGCTGCAAATTGTACTTGTGAAAAACCAAGAGATGAGAATTTATGTAAATTTCAGTATGTGTGTACATAGCAACACACTGCAGCTGGTCTGCATCCCTGAAAAAGAGACATAAAATTAGGGAAAACATTAGAAATCTGCAAACCTACCTATAACCCAACTGCAGAAAAAGAAGGTAGAACAAAATAGGAAATTAGTTTTACAGTTCGCACCTATCATAACTTGTAGGAACTTAGATAAAAGAGAAATAGAACCTACCACCTATGAGTGAGGAGAAGGCCTGCAACTTAAGAAATAAACAACCTCACTCAAGTACCTTAAAATTCTCTGGTTCTATTTTAACTTATTTACCTCATTTGGATAGTAATTAGATACAATATTTCTTCCTACAGAGATTATTTTTGCCCTTAAGAAATGCAGAATTATTGAAAAATTGACCCAGTCTCTAAGGCAATTGTGGTGTGATATGATCCTATGTGAGCTGGTGAGCAAAGACTCAGGATGACTCAGATACACCTTCATTGATGGCACCATACTGTTTTCCCCTGCCCAATTATCTACCACTCAGAGGGAAAGAACTGCAGCTCCCTAATTGGTAGAATTTATGACAACTTTTTTTTTCCCTTTGAGGAAAGTTGCCCTATGAGACATTGACTGAAACAACTCTTCAGAAACAGTAACTGCACAACCCAAAATAGCCATGTGTCATTCTAATTTTGCAAACCATATGTACAGTAGGTCTTCTTAATAGATTAGATTAGATAGATCTTTCTATGAGTTTCAATAGCTTACTAGAAAAGTGTTTTCAGACTTTGGTAGACTGTTGGTAGTATTGCTACTGACCTATTCTCTATTCCTGTAAACAGCTGCTTCAAGAATCTAGCTTGCCCCAGCTGCCACAGCCATTCCTACAAAGTTCTGATGACACTTTTTGAGCTAGATTTTCTCCTGTGGTTTTCAGAGGATATTCCACAGAAACTTTCACTGAAATATCAGAAGTATGAATGTCCTTTCTAGCAAACCCAGGAAGTATTCAATGCTGCAAATATATGTATGTATATATATGTATATATAATAATAATAATACTAGTATTTGTAATATTAGTGGCACCTGAATACAAATTACCACAAGTTCCACTAAACGTAATTACATTGTACCTAACTATAAGCTGTTGCACCAGAATAAAGATTTTTTACAGTTCAGCTTCCAAATATATGAGGATCTGGAAATGCCAGATTACACCTACAGTTGTTTGAGAAAATGTGGCAACCGTGTGCCAAAATGCACTTCAATTATCTTCTAAACCAACAGCAAAAGGTCTTCAGGATTGGTTTTGCAAACCAATCTCTAGTCATTGGTATTTCCAAGCAGCTTTGTCAGATGCATTTGTTAACATACAGCTGTAGATGACAGGAATTCATTATGTGGACATATCCACAATTTGGATTTCCTCGATTCCCATACAAGACTGATTATATTAAACCTGCTGGCATTCAAATGCTCCCATCTTTTCACCTCTGATACATTGGTAAATTGCATATAGATTGGCAAACTAAGGCTAGGTGTCAGGTAATACAGATTTTGGATATAATATAAAATGGGTGTAACTAAGGCTAGGTGTCAGGTAATACAGATTTTGGATATAATATAAAACGGATGTGTGCAGAATGCCCTGTTTGTCCTCTGCTGAGGGATATAAGAAACATGCCTTGGACTATTTTTACAGACTGTGGTTTTCCAAAGCACATTATTTGAATATAAACTTCTTTGTCCTTTTTCCAAGGTCCAGCTCTCCCCAAACCATATACAAATTTTCCTTCTTGGTACTACCCCCTAGTCCTGTCCTGTCTTGTACTGCATCTCCCTAGTCCTCAAGCTAACTTCAGCTTCTGATAAGACTGAGTAGTTTCATTTCATCATGACCATTTCTGTTTTGCTGAGCCTGCTGTGAAGATTATGAAACAAATTACCAACTCTGGCTAAACTTTAAAAAAAAAAAAAAAAAAACAAAACCCAAAAAAAACCCAAACAAAAACCCAACTTGTTCTGCTGTTACTGACAACCAGAAAAATAAGCACCATCCCTGTATGGATTTTTTTTCTGTTCTTTTGTTCAATAGTTTTTCGCTCAGGGTGTCCATCTGCGATAGGAGCATGGTTCTTACAGCTTCTCTGAAGACAGTCCTGACACCCTTCATTATCACACACACTCCCACACAAGTCTCAGTTCTGCACAGCTTCCCCCAAATTTGTCTTTTGGGCAACAAAGGCCATTAACTCTTAATAGCAAGGTGAAAATCACATAATGTATGAAACCAGACCTCAACCCCTTGTCACTCTTTAACCAAAGAGTGTTTAAAGGAAGGAGTTAAATTAAACTCTATAATGTTCACTGAGTTATATCTGAAAAGACTCCTGCTATTGAAGGGTGTATCTGAGTGCTGATGGGAGAGACTCCTCACTGAGCAGGCAATAGAATAGCATTTGTACCTCCTGTTCTGTTGCAGGGATCCACAGTCTGCTCCGACTTGAATCAGCTGTTGTTTTGTAATTTCTTTGGGCCACCTGCTGTCAGTACTAATTCTCTAGATAGCAATGCACACAGAGAATAGGTGGGGCACAAATACTCTACTTTAGTTGAAGTAGGAAATTATCAGAGACTAACACAATTCTTGAAGTTTTACTTTGCATATGCTATTCTTTCCTAGGCATTAAGTACAATAAATGCAGAGTTTATAAACCATCAAGTGTAATGTACTAAAAAACAATTAGTAAATATGATCCTCCAGAGAAGTTTCCCTCCGTGTCCTCTCCACTCAAATATTCCTTAAGCTTAGTAGAAAAACTGAGCATCCCTCACCTCATGCTATTACTTTCTTAGTAATTTGTGGATGGTTGGTAATAACACTGGAGGAAATCTTCCTCCCTGACTAGCACTGCAGGAGTGCCTATCTGCAATGCAGATGCCTGCTGTTTTCAGTACGTGACATCCACAAACGTCAGTAATCTTCAAAGAGCAAAGGGGAAAAAAGATGGTGAAAAAACCTTTCACCAATTAGGTGTCACTTATTTATCTACAGATCTTACCTGTTTTCAATAGCTTAACCGTCTCATCAGATTATGCTAATGTAAATATGCAATTACCAAACAATTTTTTTACCACATGTCACATATAGGGAGAGAAATACATTGCACAGAAATATTGTAATTCATCAGTCTTCCAGGTATTTATTGATGCCCGGAGCAACTATTTCTTAATTCTGCTCCTAGTACTTCTACAAATTCTGCCATGTAACTTAAAGCAGGTGACATCATCTCATTGTAACCTGCTTGAGGTTATCACAGTCCCATGGGCTTTACCTATAATACAAAATAGACTCATTTATGTTGGAAAAGACACTTATGGTCCTCAAGTCCAGCTTTTAACCTGGCACAGCCAAGGTCACCACTAAACCATGTTTCTGAGTAGCATACCTACACATTTTCAAATATTTCCAGGGCTGGTGACTCAAGCACTTCCTTGGGCAGCCTGTTCCAACGCTTGACAAGCCTTCCAGTGAAGAAGTTTTTCCAGTTTTAACATCTTGTTGTACTAGTTGTTACCTGAGAAAAGAGACCAATTCCCACCTGGCTGTAGCCTCCTTTCAGGTGGGTGTACTGGGTAAGGTCTCCCCTGAACCTCCTCTTCTGCAGGCTAAACAACCCCAACCTCCCTCACATGCTCCTCACAGAATTTATGTTCCAAAACCTTCACCAGTCCCATTGCCCTTTTCCAGACATGCTCCAGCACCTCAGTGTCTTTCTTGCAATTAGGGGACCAAAATTGAACACAGGATTTGAGATGTGGCCTCACAAATGCTGAGTGCAGGAGGACAATTCCTGCCCTGCTCCTGCTGCCCACACTAGTGCTGGTACAGGCCAGGGTGCCATTGGCCTTCTTGGCCACCTGGGCACTGCTGGCTCCTGTCCAGCTGCTGTCACCAGCACCCCCAGCTCCTTTTCCTGTGGGCAGCTTTCCAGACACTCTGCCCCAGCCTGTGGAGCTGCCTGGGGTTGTTGAGCACAAAGGGCAGGACCCAGCACTGGGCCTTGTTGAACCTCACAGCACTGGCCGTGGCCCATTGATCCAGCCTGTCCAGATCCCTCTAGATCATCACTCCTGTCCAACTTGGTATCGCCTACAAACTGACTGAGGATACACTCAATCTCTTTGTACAGATCATCAATAAAGGTGATATTGGTGCCAATACTGAGCCCTGGGGAGCACCAGAGGTTGTTGTGTGCCATCCACCACCACTCTCTGTGCCTGACCATACAGCCAGTTTTTTACCCAGTGAACAGCACCCCATTTGCATTTGTGGGATGCCAGTTTCTTAGCCCGCATGTGGAAAACGGTGTCAAAGTCAATACTGAATTCCATGTAGACAGCATCCACATTCTTATTCACTAATCAGCTCATCTTGTCATGGATGGAGATCAGGTTGGTCAAACAACAGGATTAGCCTTTCACAAACCCTTTCTGGCTGGGCCTGATCTCCTCATTGTCATGTAACAGCACTTAGGGTGATCTGCTTCAGACTGAGAGGCCTGTAGTTCCCCTTGTCCTCCATCTGGCTCCTCCTGTATATAGACATAAAATTTGCCAACCACCAGTCACCTGGGATCTCGCAAGTTAGACAGAACTTCTGGCAAAAGATGAAAAGTGGCTCAGTGAGCAATTCCACCAGCTTCCTCAGTGCCCCTGGAGGAGTCACGTCTCACCCCCATAGACTTGTATGTGTCTAGGTGGTATAGAAGGTTGCTGACCATTTCATCTTGGTTTGTGGGAGCTTCTTTCTTCTCCCCATCCCTGTCTTCCAACTCAGGGGCCTGGGTCCTCACAGAACAACACTGGTCTTCTTACTAGAGACTGAGGCGAAGAAGGTATTAAGTACCTCAACCCTTTTCTCACTACACTTCCACACAGTATCCAATAATGGATGGACAGTGTTCTTTTTCTGCTAATGTGTTTATAGAAACATTTTTAAGGATGTTTTGTAGCAGTAGAGAGATAAAATTCTAGTTGGATTTTGACCCTACTAATTTTTTCCCTGCATTACCTCACAACATCCTTGGAGTTCTACTGAGTTGCATGCCCCTGCTTCCCAAGGTCATAAGCTCTCCTTTTTAACCTGAGTTCCAGCCAAAGCTGTCTTTTGAGACAGGCTGGCCTTCTTTCCCACTATCTTGTCTTTCAGCACATGAGGATGGCCTGTTCCTGCACCTCTATTTCCTTCTTGAAAAACCTCCAAAATTCCTGGACACTTTTGCTCTTCAGAACTGCCTCCCAATGGACTCTGGCTACCAGTCTCCCACACTGCCATCTGGAAGTCCAAGGCAGCAGTTAAGCTGATCTGCCTCCTTGCTACTCCAAGAATCAAAAACTCCCAACATTCCGTTATTCCTATGCCTAAAACAGCTTCCAACCATCATAAAGTCACCCACACATCCTTTTCTGTTCACAATGGGATGCCTTCCCTAGTTGACTCACTCAGTAGCTGTGTCAGAAAGTTGTCTTCCATACATGTCATCAATCCCCTTAGGAAGCAAATATATCAGGACAGAGGTGAGATGAATACTGCAGGTTGCTTTTCAAATACAGCACAATGATTCTGGAGCGATTTGTACCTATTCTTCCATGAACTCTAATTTCTTTTTTTCTTCTTTATCTAAAACAAAGGACAGAAAAATTTTTAAAAATTATAATCTTTGCACTAAAATCTAGCCTGACTTTCACTTTCATGTGCTGCCCTTTCATTTATTTGTCCTGAAGCCTAAACTTCAATATCTTGTTTCCCATTTCTGTAAGGACTTTGATATGCTTGATGATAGACTTGTTCACAGCTAAACAAAGATTGTCTAGAGCATTATTTATTATTATTGTTTTTTGAAACACTCCTGTGCAGAATTTAATACCAGGTTTCATGCTAAAGCATAGATATAAAGGTAATAAATCCCAATGCCCAACGTTGTTTTCTTGAATTCAGGAAACCAGGACAGTCTCTGAGGTATTTATGCTTCTTACTAGCCAGGAAGGTCCTCCAAAGTAATACAGCAATATAGCAATTCTGGGATAAAAGCTTTCTCTTGCTGTCTTCTTCCATGAAGCAAAAAAAAAAAATTTGTATATGCATTCACAGGAGTCAAGCTTTCCCTGAAGTTTCATAGACTGTAGACAAAAGGGAAGAGTGTTGATTGATTTTAAATAGCACAGGACACAAAATTAATTATTGTACAAACTGAAGCATGTCTGTTACAAACAACCAATTCTGATGAAAAAATTGCCAGTTAGGATAATTCAGTACTAATGGTGGTAAGCTATTTTCACTAACTAATTGTATTTACTTAATACTTATGCCCCTAAATTATAAAATGGTAAATTTAAAAAGAAATACAGACTTCTGCTTGCATGATTAACATGTTAAAGCAGTCCCGGTCTATGATCTAAAATTCCAGAAGCTTGTTGCTTTTTTTAATTTGCTGTAATTTCTGTCTTAAAAAAAACTGAACGCAAATGAAATTGCAGAAAATATCTATCCTGCTTTGGGAGAACACAGTGTGATAACATAAGAGAATTTTGTGATAGTTATAACACCTATAACAGCTATAACTTGGATACAAATTAATGAACAAGTTAAATTTACATTCCATTTCTAGAGGCCATAGTCAAAGACCCCTTTCCCAAGATGTCTATGTGTTTCGTTCACATCTGTGTAGGGTGCATATGCCCATGGGGTGCAGGGGCAACTTGTGTGAGGAGAGGTTGGAGCTGCCTCACACTGGAGGCACATGATTTCATGTGGTTCCAACAAATCCACCAAAGACCAAGATGGTCACTACTCTGCAAAAGAAACTTAAGAGGGGGCAAAAGTGCCAGACAGACAGAAGAGGAAGGGGGAAAAAAAATTAGTGAGAAACAGAAGAGGAAACATTCAGGACAGGGAAGGATAAATGGGAGGTGGTGTTTTATCGTGGAGCAGGTATTTCCCCATTGTCCATGGACAGCTGACACAGGACTGGGTTTAAATTACAACCACAGGCTGAGGGGAGACCGTATTGAAGCAAAGGAGGTGTCAGGAGGAAGGAGTGGTAGAGAGGAACTGTTATGGACCAACCACAACTTCCATTTCCCTTCTCCCCACACTGCTCAGCATTGAAAGAGAAGAGCTGGCAATAGATTGGAGCTGAGTCTGGGAAGATGGCTTTGGTTTTCACTGTCTAAACCTGTGTTAACTGGCTATAAATCAAACCAATCTTCCCTCCATCAAGCCTGTTTTATCCATGACAGAAGTTGTTAAATTATTTCCTTGACTTTCTCTTAGCCTAGGAGATTTTTCATCCTATTTCTCTTCTTGTTCTATTTCTCCCCTACTGTTAAGGTAGGGGAGTTGGTCAGCAGCTGGGCAGATGTTTGGCCACACACCATAGCAGCAGAAGACAGCAGAGCTTTAGGGAGACTTGTAACATTGAAATATGGGAACATGACAAAAGTAGGAAATAGTGAGTAGTGAGGCAATCATTGCTTGAGAACACATTATGAGTGGCAGATTGACTCTGGCCAGTAGCTAAGCACCCCACAGCTGTCTGCTCACTCCACTTGCACCTCTGAGGGTACAGGAGCAGGACTAGGAAGAAAAAAAATTCAGGCTATTCATGGGTTATGATAAAGGGAGTGTAGTTAAAAAGGGAAAAAAAATCAACAAAGAAAACCCCAAAGAGGTATAGAGGCGATCATTCACCATCTCTCATAAGCTGGCCAATGTCTAGCCAGTCTCTGGACAATCTCTCTCTCCTCACAGAAACCCTCTTCCCTGTTTTTATTTTAAACAAGATATTATATAGATTGGTGTAATCCTCTTGTCAGTTTCTTTCAGATGTCCGGGCTGTGTTCCCATCAAACTTCTTGACCACCTTCAGCCTACTCTCTGAGGGCAGAATAGGAAAAAGAGAAACTAATGCTGTACAAGCACTGCTGAGCATTTGCCGAGATACTGGTTTGTTATCAACATTGGTTCACTCACAAATCCAAAACACAGCACCACTCAAGCTGCTGTGAGGAAAATTAATGCCATCCCAGCCAGACCCAACATATTATAGCAGTCTTCATATCGAACAACTCCTTGGAGTTGATAAAATTGTTTAAGGAAGTAAAAATGAATATTTTTAGATTTTCATTCACTCTGAGATTTGTATTCATATTGTCACCTGGGAGGTGATAATGAACTGAGAAGAAAATGGTGGAACAGGACAAGAGACAAAACAGAAAGAATTTGATGCTGTCAAGCTAGGTTCCTATCTCCAGCAGAGAAATAGATTTCTTCCTTTGACTTATTCATGGAGCTGATATCAAGAAAGTATTGTGGAACTGGTCTGAAACCTTTTCAGCGGAGATTCAGGCAGAAGACAAACATGGTGGAGCTGCAGCAGAGCTTTTTCCTCTCTTTGTTAAATCTCTACTCTGCAAAAAATATAAAATCACCAGCTAGCCCATACTGACTTATTTCTTTATCTTAGCCTTTTCCACGCATTCATCTCGACACTCCTTCTTCCAAATACACTGAGAGGTTTCCACTAGATAGCCACCTATGGTACATATTACCTGGCAAGGTATAATGTAACATAACGCTGAGTTGATTCCTTGATGGTAAGAACACCTAATAATTTTTGTTACAACTTAGTTTTATTCTGATTTTCAGCTGTGGAAGTGATATATCACTCACCATGACTGTAGATACATGTGATATCAATTAGAAATATATAATTCTACAGAAGAATTTATAACTTCAGTGTTCTTGACCTAGAGTAATATGTATACAAGCAAGTCAGCAAAATCTTCTTGAGAAAATGCAGATAATGTTTTTATTTTATTAAACCCCATGAATTCAGGTAGATTTTTAGGTTGTGGAAATGGATGGATGTGATATATAATGGTAAAACATCTGTAACCTAATCAGGCCATAAAGCAGTGAAAGCAGTAACCGGTTGTGGTGGTGGCTAGGTTTCAAAGCATGCCAGAGCATACTCACACTGTGAGGTCTCTTATTGCCAAGGGAAGGGGATGAGATATTTAAAAAAAGTTTGTCTTCTGGAACATGTGGAATAAAGCATGTACACTGGCAAAGAAAAGGCTAGCAATATTATTAATAATAGGAAAGTGATGGAAATGAGAAATGAAAGAGAGATGGAGATCAATGGAGTTCTGAGAAGCCTGGTTTACTGGAATTTGTCCCTCTCCACAGCAGCTGGTTTAGAACTAGACAATCCCTAAGGTCCCTTCCAACCCAAACCCTTCTATGATGCCACACATCATGCATGACACGCAGATGACCACAGACCACGTAATCCCTTCAGAAACATCTCATTCCTTTAATGCAACTGCTTATTTTGAATAAACAGGTTAGGGGAAGAGAGCCAATTGGAAAAACTCCTAGCTGGATTATGTATCTTGCCAAATCCAACTGAAGTGAACACAGGTACACACAGTTTAATCACTTTCTGTTTCTTGCTTAGAATAAAAGTGACTTAGGGAACAAATCTGGGTCATTGTGGGTGTTGCCACCTCCTCCCACCAGGGTCTCCAAAAAAAAGTCAGACTTCTGCATTTTTATGAAGGGGTTGAATTAGGCCCTCTAAAGCCCTGCCTTTTCAGGGTCATGGTAGTTGGAGAATGGCATCCAAGAAGAAAATCCTGCTCATTTACTGGAAAGACAAATGTAGATAATACAATCTCTGCCAAAAGGACCCATAGTTCTCAACTACTTCTACACTGATTTCAGCTTCTTGGTTTTGACTGGGATTACAGCTGGGGTTTGAGCATATTCCCTGACTTCTTCAGTGATAGTTTCACAGGTGTCTCTTTTCTGCTAAGTTCTTATAGAGCATTACCTTAATCATAGAATCACAGATCATTAAGGTTGGAAAATACCAATATTATCCAGTCCAACCTTTAATTTATTACCATTATACCCACTAAACCATATCATAAATTGTCACATTTACTAGCTTTTTAAACACTCCAGGAATAGTCTCCACCAGTTCCCTGGGGCAGCCTGTTCCAATGCTTAACCACTCTTTCAATGAAGAAATTTTCCTTAATCTCAAATCTAAATCTCCTCTGATGCAATTTGAGGCCATTTCCTCTTGTACTATTGCTAGTTTTCTGGGAGAAGAGACTGACCCTCCACACATCTTCAACTTCCTCTCAAGCAGTTGTAGAGTGTCATAAGGTAACTCTTGAATCTACTTTTCTCCAGGCTAAACAATCCCAAGCTCTCTCTGCCACTCCTCATAGGATTTATGTTCCAGACCCTTCATCAGCTTCACTGTTCTCTGGACATGCTCCAGCACCTCAGTGTCTTTCTTGCAGTGAGGGGCCCAAAACTGGACCCAGGACTCAACTGGATGCTGGACACTGGTGACCTCACCAGTGCTGAGTACAGCACTGTACAATCCCTTGCCCGGGTCCTGCTGCCCGCACTATTGCCCATACACACTGGCCTTCTTGGCCACCTGGGCACTGCTGGCTCATGTCCAGCTGCTGTCACCAGCACCCCCAGCTCCTTTTCCTGTGGGCAGCTTTCCAGACACTCTGCCCCAGCCTGTGGAGCTGCCTGGGGTTGTTGTGACCCCAGGGCAGGACCCAGCACTGGGCCTTGTTGAACCTCATTGAACCTTAGCAATGGACGTTAGCACTTCTCTAGGAAGGTGCGTGTGGGGTGACCATGACCTCTCCTACATCATAATGATTCTGCCTGCAGGAGAATGACTCAAATTTTGCTGCAGCCAAACATTTGAGCAAGGAGCTGACATGCAGCAGACAAATACAAAATACAAATACAAAAGCAATTGAGGCACATTGACAAATTGATCAGTTAGTCCTAGAGGGTGCAAAGCATTCTGGGATACAAATTGAAATTCGGTCAATTTAATGTGAGGTAGGGAATGTTGGGCCCCATTACCTTAATATTCTGTTAAGTTCACACCCTTTGCACTAAAATATAGGAAACACATTATCTGGCCAGTTAATTCACCTAAAGAGCTGCAGCAAGTAGGAGCAGGTATTTTCAATGCAAATAAATTAAATTTAGGGTGAATTAACCCCTGATCCCTACTGAGATATTTATTTATCGGTACCTGTTGTCCAAAACTGGTAAAATCATTTTGAAATATATAAGAAAATATAATATTAGTCCTTTTTCTTCCTTATTTCTATATTTCCATCATGTTAAATATAATAATTAGATTGCAAATTGGCATCAGCAGAAAAATGTAGCGAGACAGAATTTTTATGATGTTTTTCCCAGATATTTTTTCCTTTCTTCTACTTTACAATCAGTTTCCAAGATAATTGTGCCTCCCTTCACTGAAAATGATGACTGTACTTACGTAGTGCCCTGTAGAAAGTGAAACTGCATGCCTCAGTGAATTCTATCATCATTTCACCCCCTAATGAGTGAGATTGTTTGCAGGCAGATGAAATTAAATTGTAAGCTCTATTGACTTCAACAACAGGTGCCATTTGTGCAAACCCAAAGGGAACCATTGAATTGTCAAAAAGATTTAACTCTTCCTCACATGCTGGCATCAGATAACATCTTCTTGGTACCTGCACCTCACTTAGTTCCTGGAACCAAAATTTATGATCTTATCCATAACATCTCTGGCAAAAGTCGAGAAAGAGTTGAATTAGTTGCAAACAAAACAGCTACAGTTTCTGACTGCTGGGTTGTATCAGGCCTGCATAAAGTAAAATTATGTAGAAAGAGAACAATTAAAATGAACAAATAAATTCATCTGGAAAGCAGTAAGGATTTCATGAATTTTCCTGCTGGTTTAGGATTTTTTGTTTTTTCTCAATCCTCTATAGTCAAAACAAACTTAAACCTGTTCTTGGAAAACCTTAGTACAAATCTTCCTATAGCCCCAGGCTGTGCCATTATTTCTTCTGCACTTGCAAGTAAATCAAGATGTCACTGATAAGCTATGCAAAAGAAATACATGCAAAGGCAGGCTTTCACCCTTTATTGAGCAAGAACGTCACCATTGTGATCTTACAGAACAAATTAGTATTTAACTCAATGACTGTTTGGGGGGTTTTTTTGTGCAAGCACAAAATACTGGCACTCTTAGTTCCAAACAGAAAGAATGTTTAAATCCCAGTGTTGAACAAAATAAGAGATGGTGCTCTTTGAGTTACTTTCTTAATGCTGTTTCTTTCCCTGACACAATAATTCTGTTCTTGTCAGATGGAGAGTCAATCACTCCTATCTAGCAAGAGAATCCTCTCTGTTTCTGGATATAATTTGATATTTCAATGATGTGAAGAACAATTAAATACTTAAGAATTACATAACTTCAAAAGTCTCTTTTGAGATGAAAAATATGCAAATTATAGTGTCTAATATGGTTATGGTAAAATTCTTTAATTTTGACTTAAAAGCAAAGAGATTTCAAGACAGCATGATATATTTGATCCAATGAAATAATCAAACCAACTTTGTATCACTTTGGTGGCAATTTATCTTCTCTGCCTGAAGCAGAAAGATATTCCTGCTGCAATAATGGATTTATGTAGTTTCTCCCATATCTGTTTCTTTCAGTTTTAAGTATTCAAAAATGTGAAGTCCTTTAGTGGGTAATAGCTCCAGGCATGTAACAGATAGGAGACTTCCAGGAGATGAAATTTAGAACATTCCCTTGTTGAATGTGGTTACAGGGCTACAAGTCAGTGCTCTTGCTCTGCTAACAGGCCCTCGCATTCATTCCCTTATGACGCCAATTGAAGAAGGGAAAGAAAAGCTCAGGGGACTAATGGCCTGCGATCACAGAAGCAGGACAGAATCCGTGTTTAAAAAGCCATCCAACAGGATCCCAGCCGTGACCGCCACGGGCGCAGGTCGGCACTGGCAGCGCCTGTGCTTGCCCTCGGCCAGCGCCGCCTTCCCACCGGGAGCGGAGACGGAGCCTCTTCTATTCGGGTAAGAAGTAAAATGTGCTGATGACATCTTTGACATTTAACGATGTTGCTTTCATTTTGAACACATCATTGAACAGATATTGGATCCATTCATTCTGATAATAGACTCCGTGCTGCAGAGCTCTCATTTCAATAAATAAATAAATAAATAAAATGCAAACCTCACATGCTTTTCCGTGTGGGGTGAAGGGAGGGAAGAGTTTTGACACCACATATGATACATCTTAAGATTTTCTGAGTTTGCCTATGTGCCCACATGTCTTTGAAAAATTGATCTCAATTTCCTATTCTTGTCTGCAGCTTTTCTAATCTTGAGATCAAGCTGGATATTACTACTTCGTCGGACTGGCTATGTTCAAAAAACTTTTAAAACTTAGATATATTACTCATGCTTTCCAATTTGGTTGGAGAACGTTCAGTTTAAGTACTATTTTTGAGACAAAAATGTAGCATTTTTTTCTTATCTCACTCATACACTTTGTATTTATGTTTTTCCAGCTAGTAGCAAAAAGGTCAGTTTGAATATAAATCAAATTATTTGCAAAAACACAGAATTTTTCGGGGGTTTCTATGTCATTTTTATAATTGCTAGAGCATTGCCACATTTATTTCTCCAAATTCACTTCTTTGTTCTTTTACGTAAGGTAATTCAAATAACAGTTTGGGCAAAACTTAGTGTCATGGTTTAACCCCAGCCAGAAGGCTAGCCCCCCACAGCCTCTCGCTCACTCCACCAGAAGGGGGATCAGGAAGAAATGGGAAGGGTAAAACACAGAAAATTCATGGGTTGGAAAAAAAATAAAATTAGCAGGGAAAGCAAAATCCACACACACAAGCAAAGAAAACAAGGAATTAATTCACTGCTTCCCATGAGTAGGCAGGTCTTCAGCGACCTCCAGTAAATCTGGGACTTACCATGCATGATGATGACTTGGGAAGACAAATACTGTTGCATTCCTTTTAGGGAATGATCTCTCCTCAAAAACCCCTCCCCCAGAGACTGTAACCTGGCCTGATTTACCTGCCCCTTGACTCTGACCTATGGTTTTCAACCAGGTAATCTGACCCCGACCCCAAAGGAGATAAAAACCCCTGTTCCTCCATGTGTTCCCTCCTTGCCTCCTGGGATCCCTTTATTGAGAATAAAGCTTTGGAATACATCCTGAGGTAAGAGGCCTCTTTTGAACCTCTTCTCCCTATCCTGAAGATCCCCTCTCCAAAATCCCCCGAAATCTGAGCTAGCAGCTTGGGGGGGTGGAGGAAAGGGGAAAACTTCAAAATACCATTGCTCCAAATGTCCCCCCTTCCTCCTTCTTCCTCTCACTTTATACACTGAACATGATCTGTATAAACATGGTCTGGAATATCCCTTTGGTCAGTTGGGGTCACCTGTCCTGGCTCTGTCTCCTCCCAGCCTCCCAGGCACCCCCAGTCCCCTCACCAGTGTGGCAGTACCAAAAGCAGAAAAGGCCTTGGCTCTGTGAAGCCCTGCCCAGCAGTAACAAAAATATCTCTGTATTATCAACCCTGTGTTCAGCACAAATCCAAAACACAGCCCAATACCAGCCACTGTGAGGAAAATTGGCTCTACCCCAGATGAAACCAGCACTCTAGATACGATACAAAACTGAGGATCACTGTGAGCCAAAATCTATACCAAAATCTAAGTCCAAATTTTCCTGTTAGGTTGGGTGGGTATTTTTGGCAAGTGCATCTTCACATACTTTTGTGAAGTCAAACCGCATTTATAGAACAATTGACATGAAAACATGCTCTTGTGCTAAAATTTAGATATGTTTGCAAAAGAATAAGTGATCCAAACAGTTTTACCCTTGGTTATAGAATCATAGAATATTTTGAATTGGAAGGGATCATAGAGTCCAGGTCCTGGTCCTGGACAGGACATCCCCAAGAATCACACCATGTGCCTGAGAGTGTCATCCAAACTCTCCCTGAACTCTTGCAGGCTTGGTGCTAGGACTAAACTGTTTTATCAGGAAAGTAGTAACATGTTAACAAAGATGTTTGAAGTGAAGATTGGTCATAAGATTAGTAACAGGAGTCTCTTAAGTAATACAGATGAAAGAGCAGGATAGACATCCAGCCATGTAATGATACCAGGATGGGTACTCTGTGTCCTATGTATGCTGGTTATGACTCCATTTACTTATCACTCCATTTACTTTCATATATTAGAGGAAGGGCCACACTCGTGTAAATTGTTATTGTTGTTATTGCAGATCCACATAAAGAAGGCACTCTGCGGTCAACACTGTCTCCATTCTCAGGTTTGAACAATCTGAGCCATGGGGTAGTAAGGACACTCTTTTAGGACAGAGGAGTTTAAAGATATTCTTGCTTTGTTGTACATGCAGGCATCTAACCTACTCCCTGCTGCTAATTCTACCACTGAATCCCACAAGCAAATATTTCTACAGCCTTCTTTTCTAGTTAAGAAACTTCAGCATACAACAATGAACAAAACAACCTAACTTAAAGTCATTAGCTACGCACCAATAGGGATGTTTATAAATGCAAATCTCTCTCATTATGTCCTACCAGAACTTTCCTGGTGATTTAAGAATTACCTACCCGCATATTTTCAGAAGCTCCAAGGCTAAGCAGCAGCTACTGATTGCACTTCCAGATTTAGAAAAAGTGGCAGGTAGCTGCCTAAACCCTTTTCAATCTTTCTTGCTTATTGTCTCTACATTTTTTCAGTTTCGTAATTCACACAAAGAGAAAAATGGATTCCTGCATCAGTCTTCTGAAAGCCTAGATAGGTTAGAGATTAAAATCTGCTCAGGTAATCCATCAACACATGAATACTATTCCAATGTCAAAAACAATGGTGAATTTCTTTCAATCAAGCCATTTAAAACTCCTAAACAAAGGACCAAATATTCACAGGGCTAATGAACCACCTGGTAATGAACAATAAAAATTAAGTTCTTATTTAATTTCTCTGTAGTTGAAGGCAGTTTTCTGTCTTCTGTCACTTGGTATCAATGAGCAGGTTTCCAGCACAGCTGAAACAACATTAGATTTGAAAGATGTATAAACATTGGTATCATCAAGAATATTAGCAGCTATGAAAGCCAAACTAAGCTTTTGCCAACAGCTGCAGCTAGTTTTCCCGTTTCAGTACAATGGCTGCAAGTAAACAACAGCTCAGATTAAATCCTGGATGTGGTAGGAGGCAAATGAGGAGATAAGAGCTTCTAATATTGTCATGGTATTTTTTATATGAAATCTTACTAGAACTTGAATTCCAGATATTTTTTTCAGTACTTAATAAATCAGTGAACCAATAACTTTAGACCCACCCTGCTGGAGTATGCAGATAAAACAGAGAGAGTAACAGGTAAGATATTCAATGGATAAAATTATCTTTCTAATCAAGCAGGATTTGTGCAGCAGACAATATATGTCAGCTGAAACTATATTTCTTGAAATGGAATACAAATCTAATTTGTATAAATTTCTACAAATAATAAATTTTTAATTTTTTGCTTTCTGCTGTGTGTGTCTATCTAACAGTTCTCAGAAGCCATTTCTAGCACACTATTAGCCCTGGCAGCCAGGAGGGCAACCATGTTCTGGGGGCATCAAGCATGACAGGGCAAGGGAGGGGATTGTCCCACCTTGTGCTTCACTGGGGCAGCCTCACCTCCAGTGCTGGGGGCAGTTCTCAATAAAACAGAGATATAAAATTATTGGGGAGTGTCCAGAGGAGGGCCATGAGGGTGCTGAAGGGCCTGGAGGGGAAGCCGAATGAGCAGCAGCTGAGCTCACTTGGTCTGTTCAGCCTGGAGGAGACTGAGGGGAGACCCCATTGCAGTTCCAGCTTCCTTGGCAGGGGAAGGGCAGGGACAGGCACTGATCCCTTCTCTGTGGTGACAGTGACAGGACCCCAGGGAATGGCCTGATGCTGTGTAAGGGGAGGCTTAGGCTGGATATCAGGAAAAGGTTCCTCACCCAGAGGGTGGCTGGGACAGGCTCCCCAGGGATGTGGTGACAGCAACAGACTGATAGAATTTGAGAAACATTTGGACGATGCTCTCAGGCACATGGTGTGACTCTTAGGGTGTCCTGAGCAGAGCCAGGAGCTGGCTTCAATGATCCTTCCAAATCAGGTTATTCTATGATCCTAGATTCTTTGATTGTCTTTTGGATAGCATGCAATATGGATCAAGTAATAAAACACTCTTGAGTGCTTTGTATGAGTCTAGTGAAATATCCTCCACTATGAAAGAAAAAATTCTTTCATAAGATGAGAGATTTGGTCTTTACACAAATTAGATATTATTTTAAAATAATGTTTATTATTTTAGATTTTATATATTATTCAAAAATTTAAATAACATAAAAATGACATAACAAAAATTTTCAAATATCAAAATTCTTCTATTGCCTTGCATTCCCCTTCATTTTTCCAGAGGTACAAGTGGAACTTTTTACTGCATTTTTACATGTCTAGGTCCTGTATTTTACATTAAAAAGAACAAACAACTGCATCACATAAATAAAATAAGTGCTGAATTATGGTAAAGGGGTTAAAACTACAAACCTGACATGAACCTGATTCTCATATGGAGAATCAATCTTTATTAATTAATTTCACAAATTCTTGCCCTGAAATTATGATGTTACACAAATCTCTATTCAAAGAGAATAGACCCACCCAGTGTGGGTTTAGGAGGGGTAGGTCGTGTGTGAGCAACCTGGTCTTCTTTTATGACCAGGTGACCCACCTGGTGGATGCAGGAAAGGCTGTGGGTGTTTTCTCTTTGGGCTCCAGCAAGGCCTTTGACACTGTCTCCCACAGCACACTCCTGGAAAAGCTGTCAGCCCAGGGCTTGGATAGGAGCACTCTCTGCTGGATTAGGAACTGTCTGGATGGCCGGGCCCAGAGAGTGGTGGTGAGCAGTGCTGCATCCAGCTGGGGGCCAGGCACCTGTGGTATGCCCCAGGGCTCTGTGATGGGGCCAGCTCTGTCAAGGTCTTTATTGATGACATGGATGAGGGAATTGAGTCTTTCATTAGCAGATTTGCAGACACTAAGCTGGGAGTGTGTGTTGTAGTGTTGGAAGGTAGGAGGGCTCTGCAGAGAGACCTGGAATGGTTGGATGGATGGGCAGAGTCCAACAAGATGAAATTCAGTAAGTCCAAGTGCCAGGTCCTGCATTTTGGCCACAGTAACCCCCTGCAGTGTTACAGGCTGGGGACGGTGTGGCTGCACAGTGCCCAGGCAGAAAGGGACCTGGGGGTGCTGGTCCACAGCCAGCTGAACACGAGCCAGCTCTGTGCCCCAGTGGGCAAGAAGGCCAAGGGCATCCTGGTCTGGATCAGGAATGGTGTGGGCAGCAGGAGCAGGGAGGTCGTTCTGCCCCTGTCCTTGGCACTGGTGAGGCCACACCTTGAGTGCTGTGTCCAGTTCTGGCCCCTCAGTTTGGGAAGGACGTTGAGATGCTGGAGTGCATCCAGAGAAGACAACGAGGCTGGAGAGGGGCTGGGAGCACAAACCCTGTGAGGAATGGCTGAGGGTGCTGGGGGTGTTTATCCTGGAGAAAAGGAGACTCAGGGGTGACCTTATCACTCTCTACAACTCCCTGAAGGGTGGCTGTAGTCAGGTGGGGGTTGGACTCTTTCTCCAGGCAGCAATCGACAGAAAGAGAGGATTCAGTCTTAAACTGTGTCAAGGGAAATATAGGTTGGATATTAGGAAAAAGTTTTTCACAGAAAGAGTGATCAAGTACTGGAATTGTCTGCCCAGGGAGGTGGTGGAGTCACCATCCCTGGATGTGTTTTAAAAAGACTGGATGTGGCACTCAGTGCCGTGGTTTAGTTGAGGTGCTAGGGCACGGGTTGGACTGGATGATCTTGAAGGTCTCCTCCAACCTTGTGATTCTGTGATTACGTGAGATCATCCTTAAAACAACAGATCTGAACACAGTTCACTGTTGACCACTGTTTTGAGATAATAAATTTAGACAAAAATATCTGAAATTTTCTACAATTCAAAATAAAATAATTTCATTCTTTTAACCTGTAAGTCAAAGACTTGTGCTTCAGTTCCATATTAACAATAAACAACAATTAACAAAAAAATGCAAACATAAAACATCCATTTTTTGGGGGTGCCACACTAAATATGCTTCTGCAATAAACTATGCACAGAGTTCTACAAAACATCTTTTGGGATAAAGCTAAGATGTTGCTACAGTTGAATGTTTAGGGGTCTCTAAGTGGCTCAACTGTGAATAACATATTACACAAGAGGGAGGCAACAACCTGCTCAAAATACTTGTTCAGTCATCCTGATACATGATGGGTGATTTTGAAATAGTTCTCTATATGTAACAGATAACAGTTATGAACTACAGCTTAGTAAGTGTTTGTAGGGGACACACAAACACACACACACACACACACACACACACACACACACACACACACACAGTGCCTTTGCTTAAATATGTGCTTTCTCAAGGGAAATGGATTCCTTAGTGAGAGAAGTAACCTACAGGCTTACAACATTGCATTTTGGTCCCACAGATACAAAGCAGTCATTTAATATCAGGCAAAAACTGTCTCTTGTAGAAACAAGCACATACTTAATTGTCTGTTTGTTAGTTTAAGACACATAATGGGGTACACATTTTGAATTGATTACATCTTTTAGGTAAAGCCACAAAAATATGCAGATTGATCATGCATTTGAATTGTTAACTCTCAGCACAAAGTAGTTTAAATATATATCCTCCAGTTCTGGAAATTGTTTATTAGCCAGCATATCAAAGTAGGTAGACAACTAATTCAGCTCCTATGACAGTAGCATGTTGCTGCTTCTCTACTACCAAAACTGTTGGTTTTCACATGCAGGAGAAATCCAAAGCAGTGTGTAAATAGTGCATATCAGGAAGGTTCTAAGTCCATCTACAGGGTGGCTGCCATGTATCTCTATCCTGATACACTTCTCTAAGTAGTTTTCCAGCTTTAAGCAGCTTTCTGCATCTTGCCAAGCAGACTTTTTAATATGAAAATGCCCCAGCACAAAGCAGTTCCCAAATCCTCAAGCTCAAACACCAGTATGGCTCTAAAGGAATGGTGGAAATGTTTCATTTAGTAAATTGAAAACATGCTTCTTGTTTAGCCTGCCATGAAAAGAACTGACAAAGCACTATCAGTATTTACAGACAAATTATTTAGACAAATTTTCTTGGAAGACACACTTGGATATTCAGAAAGATGCCCTAACATGTTGATTTTTATTTAGCTGAAGGACATCCAGAAGCTGTGAAGGATCATAGCAGACACTTCTCTGCTGTAACCCAGTGTTGTTTTTCAAATGATTGATTTCCTTGTACATACCACCAATATCTTTCTTTTTTCCTGATGGATTTTTCAGTCTGGTGCCAATACCAGACTGAAAAGTAAGGACAATTTCCACCTAAAAAGACAAATTTAGCAAAAAGGACTCCAATAATTCAAAAGTATTTGTCACCATATGCACATCTAGGAATTCAACCAACAATGTAAGCGTTAGGTAAACTGAAATCCTAGCTCTAAAAGAGATGGTTACTCTGAATTCTTAAGATTCATGGGGTTTCTCTTTTCTTTCAAAAGTCCTTTGGTAAAGAGACCTGTCTAAAAAAATTCTCATCCTAGGTAAACTGGGCCAGATTTCCTTTAGTGCCAGTTGCACAATACATTTCAAAACTTGGAATTTAATATCCGCAGGAGTAAGAGTATTAAAAGCTGGTTGATGTTAGCATAACTGTACTTCAAAGCATGCAAGCAGTATTTCCAAACCCTGGGGAGCAGGCTTCCTTCCTGGTGGGAGGGACAATGAAGAATTTCGTAGGCCCAGACTGAGCAAACCTTTTGGGGGTTTGCATTTTTCTCTCAAAATGAATGTTCTGGTGCCTGTTTTCTGAGGCAGAATGATGCTGCCAGTAGTGAGTACTTATCAGAAGAGACCACTCGGGCCATACCCAGCTACATGATGTGATGCAGTTTCCAGCATCTGCACGTCTCTAAAGAGAAATTTAACTGCATATGGTTTCTTGAGATGAGTGTTTTTTACAAAACCTCTATGCTTCCTGGAATGTAAGTTCTCTCCTTCTAACTTCTTTTTTTTTCTATTTTTATTCTTTTTTCATCCATATATAAATATCATTAAGGACACAATAAAAGTCAACATGTTTTTAACTATATAGAAAGTTTGTCCAGCCCACTAATAATAATCCCACTAATGCACAGTATCTGTTAATATATTTTTAATAAAAGGAAATGCTTTTGGTTTAAAAACTTCAGGAAATTCTCTTCAATACTAAATTCTTTCTGTTTGAGAGACACTAGTTTTTCCTTTGGAGTACTTAGGGAACTTTGAAACAATTGCATTTTTGAGTTTTCCTTTTAAAATACATCATAAAGCAAAGTTAGTAGCAGCTGTTACTTAAACTATTACTCATTTGGGATGTTGGGAAGACTCAGAAAGACAAGAGCAGTGCCTTATAACTGCTTCATATAAATGCAGTATCTGCCTCCAGTCTTAAAACTTCATTTTGTCTTGTTCCTATTTTTCCTATCTCTACTATATTTTTTAAAAAAATCTGATTTAATAATATTTCATAGTCTCCCTGATAAAATACTCTTAAATGATTTAAAATAGTTTCACAAATATTTTCATAAACATGGTTAAAAATTGAATTTGTTTTCATTGTCCAAAGCTTTGGGGACATTAAATTTTTATAACTCTAAGGATAACTTGATTCAAAATGTTTTATCATTTGCTCAGTAGCATCCTTGACAGCACTTTTTTAGCATTAAAATACAATTGGGAATTGATTTCTTTAGCGAATTGTATTTACTTTCCCATACCTGCAGTCATAAGGCCAAAATATTGAAGAATATATAAGCTACCAGTTTTCTCTGTTGTTTTGGTTTGGAGTAGAGTTATGGGAAACAACAAAATCTGATTCCTGAAGGTTTAAAAACCATGGACTTTAAATGCAACATTCAAGAATTTTGTTGGACCAAACAAATACAGTTTTGTCCTCTTACATGCATATGCTTTGAGAACAATTGGCATTATGGACATGTAAATAAAGAAAGAAGGTGACAGAAAAAGCATATACAAATCCTTGCATGGTAATTGCTCAAAATGGGAAGAAAAAAAAAAAAAAATTAGGTATGCCAAGCTGGCACAGACAAGTCCAAGTAAAACAGTGTCATCAATTGTTCCGATATTACAAAATATAAAAAAATACAAATGCAGTTATATAGGATAACAAATACTGAAGACCGTGTCTCAGAACAAGCCACAAAGGCTCTTACAGAGAAAACAGGACTTCATGGTTCCAACAGTACACACAATTTAGGCACTTCTGTCCTTGAGCCAATGACCATAAATATTTCCTGATTGACAATATTTTTCATAAATCTAAACTGTAAGTTAGTTTACAGCTTTCCCTAGAACCTGAATCCAGCAGCTTGATAGAGTTTGTGTGTTGTAGGTATAGGATTTTGCAGTAAGTCTCATAAGAATTTTGCCTGGAAACAGTGAAGAATATCTCTAATTGAACTGTTCTTTCCGTGTTAGCTTTCAACTTACTACCATGACTCAAAAGCAAGAATAGAGTAAAATTAATAGGAGTACCATGAACACGATGTTTATTTGTCCTTCCACATTTCCACCCGTGGTGGTTTTAGAATTCCTGCTCTGAATCACAGATGAAGCTGAAAAGTAGAACAATGTCTGACTCCTTGAAAAAGCACAGGTCATATTCTAAACAGTACTTGTTGTGATACCTACCTTACCAAAGGGAAAAGACCTTTCCAATGGAATGGTAGAAATTAAATGTACTGTTTTAGTATACACTCTGTAGTCAAGCAATACAATCCCTTTGGGTATATAGAAAAGAGTGAGATACCTTGCAAATGTGATTAATTTCTGGTAATTCAAGTAGCTTTCTCCATCAAATTGAGTCTGACACATAAAGATAAAACTTCCTGCATTGTTTTTTTTTCTCATTTATTACATGAAAGGGCTAGCACACTAACAAATTCATGCCTAAACAGAACCATTTTCTCAGCATGTTACCCTGCAATATTCCTAGGTGGCTTCTTTAGAGAAGTGACATACTATTCGTGGATTTTCTCTGACACAGGTGAATATGCTAGACTTTAATAGTCTAATTAGTCTAATAATAGTCTTTAATAGTCTAATAGACTATTAGTCTTTAACAGTCTAATAGTCTAATAAGCTATGGGATCCTGTAGTTCCTTTCTTAGTGGATTTAACCTTGTTAACTCATTGTACACAGACAGATATATTCCTTTCCATTGCATTGAACTGAACTATACGCTGTGGCACTGCATGAACTTTAATGATGTGGTTTTATCAAAGCCACAAAACACTCAGCTTTGAGACTTTTTGGACTATTTCCTGACTGTCCATTTATGAAAAAAAAGATAACACCTTTCTAGCCATGTTTTTGGTGACACATTTCCAGCAGACTGAAAAAAATCTTCTGACTTCATGAAATCTCATTTCTGATAGATCCTATTTGGCAAATTAATCAATCTTTTTCTTGTCATGAAAGGCAGGCAGAGGTGGATAGTTTAACGAATTCATAGACATATTTCTAGAGTCAAATCTTTAAAAGCAGGAGTTTTACATACAATGGATACTATAGCAAATATGCTGTTTCTCCAACCAAAGAGTTGAAATTGATCTGTCTTAGGAAAAAGAGTAAAACACTGTTTAATGCCAAAAGAAAAAAAAAACAACCAACTTTGTAGCCATGTTTAATTATTATGGGAGAGATTCAGAGCCCATGGAAATCAATGGAACAATTTCAATGCACTTTTGATCAGGCCCATAAATAGAATTGCTTTGTGAATCACTGTGTCGCAGCAATTCAATTCAAACTGCTTCAGAGGATTTACTGAATTTCCAGAGAGGAAGTGTTGGAATTTCACAGAAAATAAAGAAAAACTCCCATATGTGATTTGGATTCTTGCAGAGTGTAGCATTCAGAATGCAAGAGAAAGAAAGCATATGGTTGGTATTGTTTCAGGGATTAACTTCTTTGGCACTGCTCCCCACTACCAGGATCCATTGGCAAGTAGTCTACATGCTTTTCTCAGGAGCCACACTGGATGCTAGACTGATAGCTTAGAAGAAACCACATCAGTCCTATATGGGGAGTGTCAGTAAAACCTCTGCTTACAGATATCTTCCAGCTAAAATGGGCAGTGAGTGTGTGGCTATTATTTACTCAGGATTCTGGGGTCTGCCTTCAGGCTTCTGGACCAAATGAGAATTTACCCTCTCAGCCATGGCAGATTCCAGGTGTAAAAGTTCTCTTCTGCTTTTCATGTCTCACTGTCTTTTTGTGTTTTCATTACAAACCAAAGTCCCCTAGAATTATATTTATCTTGAGGACAGAAAGAACTTAGAAATGAGCAGAACTATAGCCAGAATGGGCATCTTCTCCTTGGCAACACTTTATAATCACTCTGAAGACTGCATATAGACAACATAGAGAGGGGAATGTGTCAGGACACCATGAGTTCTTTGTTCTACCAACTTGAACAAAGCATGTTATTTCTCTAACTATTCCAGCATAAGCCTTACGCTCAGCTCTCTGCCTGCAGAAGAGACTTGCCTGAGGGAAATTCAGGTCTATAACATTCTTTTTTCATTTGCATGACTATGCTATTTATGCATACCTAGTCAGACACTCAAAAATCAACAGAATCAGTTATTTTTTTCCATGTTCTTCAGTTTTATCCCCTCTGCCTCTGAGTATTTTGTTGTGTATTTCCTTGCAACCAGATCCGTTGTTTCTACGCAAGACCTCTGAGCACAAAAGAAGCAGTAACAATGGAAACTGTTTCTTCTTTTTGCCTGTATTTGTTTCTTAGGTTCAAGTTCATTTAGATTGTTACTATCATATTAGGTGGTTACACTACAAGTCTCCATACTGCAGTATATCAATTAGGAGTAACACAGGACAAAGAAATGTGCATTCATATTTTTCTACATTGCTACCCAGGCAGGTTCAGGAACTTCAATTGATTTGGTTCATTCCTATTTCCCATTCCTACTTCATGTACAGATCCTCAGGAAAAAGTGAGTGGTCTCCCTGTCTGGAACCAACATATGACATTCCTATACTGAGATAGAATAAGAAGCAGCATAGAAAGCAAAGGTTGGCCATATAATCAGATACAGAAAAAGGAAACAATTCTCAGTGCATTGGTCAAGTACTAGAAAGGTGTCAGAATTACTCATGCAGGCAGCTGAAAGAAGGAAAACCTTCTATTATGGCAGAATTACTTTCATAGCTGGTTCCAAAGTATTGCCAGCAATACATTGAATGTACTAGTGTTACATTTGAGAGGATGAAATGCTTCAGTCAAAGGAGGGTATGAAAAGATGCATCAGGGTTAAAAGAAATCCATGCCACTATATCAAAGGCAACATTTTTCCTTGCTTGTGTTTATTGTATTGCTGTCTGTGCATGTTTTTTCATACTTTCTTATTGATGATTTTAGGAAATATTAAAGAGAAGATCAAGCTCTTCTATCTGCTTTGTTTCTCTCCTGTACTAAATCTAATGAGGTAAAATTCAGAAAATATACAAATCACATATGTATCTTTTGAGATTTTAGAGGGGACCTAAAGCAATTGATCAAAAACATGGCCAACAATACATGAAAACACTGTGCTTGTGTCGTTAGTTGTACCCTCTAATGTTCTGCAAAATTCTGTTGTTGGACGGGACAGACAAGATGCCATCTTGCTGTGAAAGTCCATAGGCAAACAGCAGTCAGCTTTTTGTGCTTCAGACAAATTTATTTTCTACAGAGAAGAATAGTAGCTACAGCAATGCTGCAGAACTAGCAACAAGAGCAAGGTATTCTCCGTGAGAATAGTGTTGCGACCCCCACAGCTATCAAGTTACATAATTGCAAAAAGTCTTTGTTACTTCCATCTAAGACAAACATGCCAGCCCAGCTAGAGAAAAAGAAGTTAATCCCTGAAACAATACCAACAATACCATAGAGGTTCTATGCACACGATGAAATTCACTTAGAAAGACAAGAAACATTCAGGCTTATGGCCTGCCTTTCAAAAAAGAACAGAAGGCACAGCCATTACCTAACTACAAAATTTCTTTATTACTTCTTCCAAGCATATTTATTGATTCACAATATGCAAAAAAAAAAAAATACTGTCACAAACAAAGAAAGAGTTTCATTCTCCTTATCCTGTTCTGACAGAGAGTATGTTTAGGAATTCCCTGTTGGGTCTCTCCACTGACTGACACATCCAGCTTCCAGATATCCAACTTCCTCAAGATTTAAATTAGAAAAACTTTCTGACTGATAACTTAAAGCCCCAGGTCTAGTGCACCCTTCCAGTGAATCAGTAAGGAAGGTTAATGAAGTGATCTCACTGCATGTGTAGGAACAAAGAAAAGCTCTCTGCTTGCCAGCAAATCAAAGACGAGTCTGAGGCAGGACACACAGATGCATAGCACTGCTTTGGTTGGTTATGTCACTAGGAAAAGGATCTGATAAATAAAGGAAAACCTACATACAGAGTGTGTATGATGTGTCCAAATAGAAAAATTGAAAGAATAGGAGATTTACAGCAGAGTTCAAAACTACTTCTCCTGTTATTATTGCTTTTACATTCCTCTCTTAGGCATTGCTAATACTGCAGAATAGAGGGGTTGGGTGGCAGAGGAGGGCTACTCCTTCCTGAGTTTGTAATTATTAAATGATTTATTAAATTATTAAGTGATGAGAAGGTAGCATTTGAAACCTTATGAAATCATAAGACACATCAAATACAGAGACGTACTTCTAGAACCCGTCTTCATTAAATGCAGCCGAGCTCATGTTCTTAAGCAGAGAGTAACAGAGGAATTGTTATATTGCTATGATTTAGGGTGGAAAAATTACATCATATGATAATAACGGTAATGAAAGAGTGGAACAGGATGTCCAGAGGGTTTGTGAATGCCCCACCCTGGGAAACATTCCAGGTCAAGCTGGATGGGGCTTTGAGCAACCTGTTCTATTGAAAGGGGCTTCCCATGGCAGGGGCTTGGACTAGATGATCTTTAAAGGCCCCTCCAACCCAAAAAATTATGTGATTCTCTGTGGAAATTAAATCACAAAGATACTTTTCACAAAGATGACCAGGACTGCTCTCTGAGCTCATATATTTATTTCATAGTGCTGTGAAGGTTCAGTTCTCAAAAGAGAAAATGAATCATACTGCCACTGCTTTTATTTAGAATATGAAAAGGCATTCAGCACTGTGCAATTATTAACATTGACTTTTCTCCACCCTGCCTCCAGTAAAAGGCTATTTTTTTCAGGCTTTCATTTCACTAGCATTGCAATTTGTCCTGCAATGAGACTGATACAGTAAGCAGCACTAAAGAGCAGCTCCAGCACCCACTCTCCGGGGTTACTCACTATCTCTTACAAGGGGAAAGGGAAAGGGACAGGTGCAGCTGAGAAGCTCAGGTTGCAGAAAGATCAAGCCAGGAACAATTACCTTTATATTCATTTGCTATACTGTTCAGTTGAGATTTTAATTTCACTAGAAAACTAATTTTATTCATTAGAGCTCAATTAAATTAACTTGAAATACAAGTTAGTATCATTGTGATAGTACAGCCATATCAAAGTTGAAATATAATATCTCCTGATTGTTTTCCTCTGGCAGAATAGTTTTATTTCCATGGAAATAATATACAGACATCTTTAGCAAGACAATGCAATTTTATAAACAAAATTTGGATATTTTTAACTTGAGTCATCATAAACAGACTTCATTTGAAGATAAAATGGAAACCCATCTGTTTTCAAAAAAAGAAAATTCATGGTAAATATCTCCTTAATGTTTTTACTGAGAATATTTTCCTTTTCTGACCACAGAAAACTTGCTCCATAGTCCTTACCCTATAATCAAAGCTTACATACAACTAGCCTTATTTGGTCTGAGGTTTTTGAAGTACCCATTCTTTTTACAGCACAAAACTGCAGCAGAAAGAAACACACCACCTGCCTCAAAACAGTTCTTGCTATCCCTGAGCCATTTTACACAGATGTTGGTCTAAAATTTTCTTATAGACCTTCAGCAACAGAGATTTCACAGTGGATATCACAGCACTTCGTTCATCTGAACAGAGCTGCCCCTCTACTGGCAGGAAAATCAAGGGACTAAAATTGCATCTCTGCAGGGTCAGGTATTACCAGCTTGTCTTGGTAACCTGTGTGATTTCAACTAAAATCATCTCCATCCCCGTTGGCATCTGTGTTTAGGACTTTATTGTGCATTTTATAAATCTTCATGTTGTTACTTTAATTAGCACAGGAACTGCCAGCAAAGCCAAGCCACAGCTATTAACATCCACCCAGGCTTCCTTAGGCAGGATTCTCCCTTGGAAAGCAGTATTCCAGTCACACTATTTGTGATTAACTGCTCAGGATTTCTGTTCACCCAGGGAACAAGTACTTCTTCACGCTAAGTAAGTTTGGAAGAAAAAATTCTCCTTTGGTGAATGCAGCTCCCTCTGTTCCGCTGTGTCTTTGTAGTAACTTTGTATCCAAATGTTGAGAGCCACATCTTGTGTAATGAGAATAGTTTGGTTTGGTGCCAAAATGCTAAACCAAAGAAGCTATTACAAACAACCATAACTGGGGACTTAACCATTGAGCAGGGTCTAGTAGTTCCCTCCCAAATGCAAAACTTGAACTGTCCCTGCAAGTCTGATGGGGGAGAAACATTTACTGCCTCAACATCTGTTTAAGCTAAAAGTTTGCTTAAAAATTAGGTTTTCAGAGACTTCTTTTTTAAAATTATGAAAAGCTGTCATATAAGACTATGTTCCTTGTATTTCATTGACGAATACATCCAATTTTACTAAATCCCAGTGAGATTATGGAGATATCTTGTTCATGCCACCAGTCAACCAACAATCAAATCACAGAAGGAACAGAGAGCAGAGTGATGACAGGCCATTGTGAGAAAGACAGCTTCCAATTCATCACCAGTACCAGCCACTATGATTTAAGCCTTAAACCCTTCACCAAGGGAGGAGATTTAACTTTCTTTAGAGCTTTAGTGGGATATTTTTATTCCATTTTAACTGAAGGTATTTTCAGCATTGCAACTGAAGCCACAAATTATCGAAATCATGTGTTACCATATTGCCTGGAAAAAAAAGAAAACAGGAATGGGCTTTCAATCAAAATTAGGCATGCATTGATCTGTCTGTCACAAGACAACTTTCTGAAGGTATGTTTTGTTTTATTTTTAATAGGTAATTTAGGTACATTCCTTGGGTCTATAGGGCTTAATTGAGATTACTCTAATTTTCTCAAATTTCTTTATCAAACCTACATGACTAAAGAATTGACGATTACATCTGCCAACTAATCTAGCGTCTGCCAACTAATCTAAAAGGAGAGAAACATTAAGAATTACTTTGCCAGATATTTCCTTTTCTAGAATGTGCATTTTCAGTTATTCAAGAAAAAATTACTTTCCATGTATGCACTTGAAATGCCCAATTCTACGCTACAAAATCATGATTAAAAGTGATAGGACTAAGAAGCATATGTATTCCCTTGTTTTATTTTGCTTCAGAAGCAGATAATCAGGATTAATTTTGCTGCAGAGCAGAGAGTCTTTTATGAATCCATAAATTCTAGCTAAAATCCCGTGAACATTTATTCCAAATACTTTGGTTCCCTTCTATGATCTTATTTCTTCAGTAACATGTTTGGGTAGCACCTCTGCTGTGCTGTAAGATCTCCTCCTGCTTTCTTATTTCAATTCTTTCAAAGCTTGAGAGCAAAAGGGGACATCTATTTTGCAGGAATACATTGTATGTTATTTGCAAATAGTTTTCTTAATTTCTGCATCAGCCAGCTCTTTTCCTATAAACAAACAAACAAAACCCACAATCAAATAAAAACCTCTAAACACAAACAATCCACCATGGTTAAAGTATGCAGGTTACTATTGAAGGATATTTGTTACATTGTAGAACACATCTAATTAAAAATTCAAATACCACAGATGTTGTATCACAGATCTCACATCTGAGCGTAATTTACTGCATTTTACATGTAAAGACAAATCAAAAATTAGAAGCTGGAGCTAAATTAATGATCTATTTCTTCAAAAGTGACCATTTGTCACTAAGCATAATCCCTTATCTACAAGGACTGCTAACGACAAAATCACTATCAAATGGAATGCCATCACAGCTTCCATTAACTCTCTGGGGAAGCTGCTGAAAGACTTTCAGTTCAAAAGATTGTGCTGCTGATGAGTTTCTGAAGTTCTGAGTTTTATCTGAAAATACACACATAGAAGTATATTTTACATTCAGAGGCTGCTGCTCCAAATGGCCAGATACAGAACTTGGGTTTTCTTCTGTTACTCTTTTCTTCGGAAAATTTTGCTTTAGAATTAGGTCCTTCTATGGATACATGGGAATAAATTTGTTAAAAATCAGTTAATGAAGTTCTGTGATAGAAAGTAACAAGGAAAAAACTTGCTTTTTCTGGATATATTTTCATATCAAGTTGTATAAGTCAATGCTGAAAAAAATCCATCTTTTAATCATGTTGCTTACAATTTTTACAAAAATGATTTTTTTACATAAAAATTTCCAAGTAATTAGTTCTAATGCAGTTATGGATTTATATTCTTGCAGTATATGCCACAGAAAGACTAAAAGTAGAAGAAGGGTATTTATGTGCTGTACTGATTTAGCAAGGATTCTTTAAAGATTTTTCTACTCTGGTCTGAACATTTACTCCAGAACTACACCCTAATAAATTCCAAAAGATTCAGAGTATAGCCTGTAATGCACGCTTAAAATCTCAACTCACTATGAAGCAAGGCAGGAGAAAATCAAGCTCATGATGGAAAATAAGGATGAGTCTGCCACAGACTCTACAGCAGTATGTACAAAGCTGTAAAATAGGTAAGAATACTTTCAGTCATCCATTCTACCTTGCACTTTTCATGTTAAAAAGTGCTGGGGAAGGGAGCACCAGACAGGAAGGGAGAGATCCTACAAGGAAATTATATTGGCTAAGGGCTATATGCAAAGCATAAAACACAAATTCCAGATAAAAAGAAATGGAGCAAAATGCAAAGCAGTATTCTTGCCATAGGGAATACCACATAATTCACTAGAGAAAATGGATTACATGGCCTCACAACAGTAAGGGGATGCCAGAGACTGTTCTCATAGCAGAACTAAGCTATAATTGCTGTATTGTTATAATTTTTATTGGGCAAAAACTTGCAGCTTTCACTCAGTCAGCTCTCACATTAGTGCTACACAGCATTTAACAAGTAATTTCAGCCTCCACTCTCCATTTGAAAAATCTGGTATTACTCTCTGTGAAAACTTCTGACCTTCCTCATTTAAAGCACTGTCAGACATGTCAAACAAATTGCTGCAATAGTATTTGCTATGGAGTCAGAGCTGCTCTTTCACTACACCACCATGAAAAGAGTAGAGATGTGCATGTCTCAGACTTGAACTATGATTTCATCATTTATTCTTAAGGCATGAGACTGGCAAGGCAGGGAACAAGACAAGCCAGAGAAGTTGTGAAACTGGTCAGTATACCTGTGCTATATCCCAGTGCATCTGGTCAAAAATGGCAAAACTGGCAAAACTAGTTGGTAAGGTGCGCCAACCCTTTTGGTCGCTCCTTGCCCAACAATCGTAGCCATGTAGGTCCCTTCACTGGCCCAGAAGTAACATTTCCTTTTCAACTGGAAACTTTTTAACTTTTCACTAAGATAATTTGCTTTAAATCACTGAGAAGTCAATTGTGCTGATGTACCAGTATTGTGTTCCTCCAGGGCCTCCTTTAGTGGCTATCATGTCCTTTCTCTAAAAACACATCGTGAAATTAATAATTCGGATGGCAAGTGATTACCCCCCAGGGGTTTCTCAATTGGTTTCTCCTGTCTTTTTAAAACATTACTAATTGACATGAATTTTCTCATTACTATCTCAGCAGTTTATTTGATGGGCACTTCACAAGGAAGTATCTACAGTAGGGTTTTTTTGTTTTTTATGAAGTGCCTATAGTTAAATAGCTTTGGGGGACTGCCACAGAGCAAAGTGCTGAAACTTGAGAGTATGCACTCAGACCACATGTTTATGTAGCGTGGGGGTTATGGTCTACATGCACTCCTATGGCACTTGTCAGTATCCCCAGCAGTGGAAGCCCAGTTAAATAGCACATGAATTTTCCTGAGGCACAATCTTCTTCGATTATTCCAAAACATTAAAGTGCTGTAGCACAACACTCTTATTGTGTATCAGACATCCACCTTCTTTGGCTACAAAGATCTTGGAAAGCTCAATGGTTGTTTTCAAGCTCAAGTGTTTCAAAATATCAGGGAAAAAATTCTGCATGCGTAGTTGTGTCTTGGTGCTGCTTGTTCTCTAAGCACACTGTGATACTTACACCACTGTCTCAGGGGTACCCTGCAGCCCAAAGTTCTTTTTGAAGATTCACCTTCAGTTACAGCAACTATCTCATATATCCTCTTGCTTGACTTTCCCTTGGCCAAAAGGAGCTACTGAAGAATTTATTTCATGTAATTCTTTGTGTTATTTGACAATGAACCTTCCATTTATTTTTTCAAATTCTTACTGAACCAGCTTGCATGGTCATACATCCACTGACTTCTCTAAGGAAAGATACGATCACGGGAGATCTGCCCAAAACCAAACAGAAAGACGGAATCAAAGCTGTGAGCTCTTGCTACGATATGCTCCCCACAGCTGTCATAGAAAAATAGGAAGTTGTCCTTTTTTCTATTTGTGTGTTTGGAGCTGTAAGAATTTTAGCTCATTTTTGACTGCTTTTTGGTGGGGGACTTTGAAGTGGGAGATACAAAACTAGATAAGCAGAGAACAGAATGCTCCAGACCCTTTTAAGAGGACTGAACACTTGAAATAATGAAAAGAGATATTCAGCACAGAAATCTTTCTTACTGATATTTCAATATGCCAATAGGAAAAGGAAACCGTTATCTGCTCCTTTCTGTTTATAGCTAAAAGATAATAAATAATGAATTCACCTGTTCCTGCTTTTACTCTCCTAATAAGACTCAACGAAAAGTAACAGGGTCATGCAAGTCACCCTTGCTTGCCACACCTGGACTGAACTGAGGCTAGCAACTTTTTTTTATTATTTATGTACATTACATATGCCCACACAAAAAGGAAGAGGTGAATTGCAGCGGACTACTTTTGATATGGAAGCTTCTCAAAGACAATTTTGTTCTGTTACATTGTTCCTCAGTAATGTAGCATGGCATGACACTGCCATCAAATGTTAGTACTGTGCCAAAAAATGCCTTTGGGAATGCAGTGCCTCATCTCTATCCTTCCTTGCTTTTAACTCCTGTGCATTCCAGAGAGTCATTATGGTGATTCTTTCCTACAGTTCCTCTAGTGACTGGATCTGTAAGGAACATGTGAGAAGTTTAAAGAATTATCTATCTTCTGGGAAAATTTTGGCATTGGCTCTATACTTCATATTTTGCATCCTTAACTCTAGCATAGTCATTTAAAAGCCCTCAAACACAAAACCTAGGGCTCTTTAGTAGACAATCTGGGAAAAAAAAATTAAATCTCATGCTATATAACAGACTTCCCATCTGTACAGAAGGACCAGATCCTTAGGAGAACAGAGATAACTGCTCCTTGAGTTCATGCAGTAATTGGCATCAGAAAGAGCTGTTCCTAAAGGCAATCATTCAGTAATTTGCTGGTACATTTCACAGCCATTTGCTTATACCACAAGAAATTTGACCCTCAGGCATCCTGGGCTCTGCAGAGACTGTGAACAAATTTCTATTTAGGAATCTGGTCCCCCTATTTCTTCCCCCTCCAGCTCCATTAATTCTCCATATTTGCCCCCAACTTTTTAACACTTTTATACTGAAGCAGGTTGGGGTTTTTTATTTTACTTGGGGTTTTTTTTGGCTTTTTTTTCCCCATCCTGTTTTCCTATACAGCAGCAACTTTAGCAAGGCATTGAGAACAAACATGAGCTTGCCTCTGTGTTCTACTGAAGTAACTAGGTTGAACAAGAAAAGGACAAAAGGCTTTCCCAGGCTGCAAGGCCAGTGCTGAGCTGTGGTGGCAGAGCATGCACAGCCCAGTCCCTCACTGAAGAAGGGCACTGTGGTGGAATGAGCCCTGAAGTGAGTTTGCCTCAGAGCCCCAGCCACAGACCAGTTTATCATAGCTCAGTCAAATGATAGCACACCTACAGAAACACTCCATAAACCTACCTGTAAGGTCGAATGGGAATCACCCATTCAGAATCACTTTCACTCATTCACCATCAGGTCCTTACATAAAGGGACTTACCTTCACTTTCACTGTATAAAGGAACCAGATAGATTGTCAAATAAACGCCTGGGAAACTTTGGGATGGGAAGAAGAATGATTTTTTTATTCCTAATCCTCCTCTTCAAATCCTTCCAAATGACCAAACCGCTTGAGGTGAAGTTTCCTGACTTTTTCAGACATGAACCTGCACATAAAAATTTCAGCTGTAGGATATCTAAATTACCAAAGTTTTTAATAACTCCAAACAGGCTCTTACAAGTTTTAGCAGCTACCAGCTCTGACTAGAAATTTAAGTTCAGAGGAAATAAATTTAAGTGTAGAGAATAATAGCAGGATGGTTGTAGGACAGTCCAGTCTGGTAGTAACAGTGAAGTTATAACCGAGTAGACTATATATACAATAGCTGAAATGAACTCCAGTAAAACTTTTATGCCCTACCATAACATCATCATTTTCTTTTTGCTAGATGTGTCAGAGAAAAATGCTATTTAGATAGCATTGGAATTCAAGACTAGAAGCTCCAGAGATGGCTTTTGAAATGTGAAGGTGTGTGATAAATCTATCAGATAGTTCTGCAATTTTTAAGAGATGACATGCCTTTTGTGCATATGCACAGTTAAGATTCCTTTTGCCCAGCCTACATAAGCTTTCTCTCCTATTACTATGCTGTTGAACACTAGCGTTAAATACTTCAGCTGGCTAATACTACAAAAAATTAATAATAAAACACTACAAAACACTACAAAATTTAGAGACTGAAGAAGAATCAGCATTTCACACCAATAAGTGAAATTATAGTTTTGCCTTCATCTACCATCAAAGTTAATAGTTGTGACTGTGCCACTAAACAGAGGTAGCTATACTGAGAAGCACAGATAGAAAATAAAAATATTTGTTATTTAACACAAATAATAAATATTTTGTTATTATTGATCATTCAAGCAGAATGTAGCTTATCAGTTATTTTCTCCTATAATGTCTTCTACGCTAGAAAACATTTCACAAAATCAGAGAGAGTAGAACTGCACAAGAAGGGACAGCTTTTACCTGGCTCTATTTTGCTTATAAATATCAGGATATCATATTAAGTTCTCTCTTACAAAACACTGCTGTTCACTTGCATCACAGCTGGAAAGCATAAACAAGCTTCAAAGCAAAAATATTTTGTAGGATTTTTCTATTGCTCTCTTTAATTGAAAAATTTTAACCACTGTAGCACAACACAATATATTGCAGAATTCCTATTTAGCATCAGTAAAATTGCTTTGCTACAGTAATACAATAGCAAATAGGATTCAAAAGAAGTAATCTAATTTTTATCTAATTCTAGTAATTTGATTTTATCAGACCCTACTTACAGCTGTGGAAATCAGAGTCATAGAATTAAAGCATTGTACTTCAAGAGGCAGCATAAACTGAAGTACTTCAGATTCTTCCTTGATATTTTTCAGAAGAGAGTGAATAAAAATAATTTTGAAGTATCCTGACCAAATCACTACTTTGTCCTCTCACCCATGACTTTCGGGACTTTTGACTATACAGAACAGCTACTTCAGTTTTATACATATCAGTCAGTAAAAAGAATATGGCCTGTCCAGTCCTGGAGCATACTGTGCTCTCTTGCTATTAACATCCAATTTTTGTGGGTTTTTTTGGGTTTTAGTTTTTTTTTTTTACTCCTAGGAATAACATGCCAATTCAGTTAACCAGTCTTTAACAGGTCTTCACTCTTCCTACCCTACTGCATGCTTCCTCACACAGACACTGTAATTGAAATGGTCATGAATGCTGGAAGGCATTTTCACTAGAAAAGATATGTCTATCTCTAACACCAGATGAAAAATAACACACAGGTGTTTTACTGGAGAAACTGGCTATTGAGAATTGGTTGCATGGATAACAAGCAACCACTTATGTTGTCCATCTACTTGATTCAGTTTGTAGCAAGTTCCTGGTTTACCAGAGCATTCCACACCAATGTATCCTCTCTCATGTACCTGAAAGGTATACAACAGTATTTGCTGTGGAACAGAACAATGAGGCTTTTCAGGAATTGTAAGGGAACGGGAACTGTCTTTTCTAGGCCAGCTGTTTAGCCAATCCAGTTTGTAAGGACCATGAGTCCTGAAACAGGAAGCATAAAACTGCAATGATGACAATTACACTTTTCATTTACTCAGAAGTATTTTCTAGTACCTTACAAAGGTGAGAAATAATTTCAATGCCTTTGAGATCTTCCAAAGTGAAGATCTGCTTGATGAAAGGTAGAAGAGGAAACAATCCAACTTTTTGCATGAATGTTTAAAAAAATAATTTGCAACCCTTTAGTCAGCAATTTTCAAGGATCTTGAAGAGAAGGATCTCTCTACAGAAATGAGGGGTTTATTCATGGTGTCACAACAGGTCATATCAGATCCAGGCATTTGATTTCAGGCCTTCTTGTACCACATAGCATCACCTATCCAATTACAAAATATTTTAATATGCATTTAACCATTTAAGAATGTCACAGTTGTTTTAAACCTTCATGGAAGATTATAAAAGCTTTCCTACCACATAACACAGTATTTTGAAACTAAGCATCAGTAGTTAGGTATAGTGGGTTGACCCTGGCTGAGCCAGGCACCCAGCAAAGCCACTCTGTCACTCAGCTCCATAGCTAGACAGGGAGAAGAGAATATAACAAAAAGTTAGTAAGTTACAGACAAGAAGATATCACAAACCAAATACCATTTCAGGCAAAACAAGACAAACTGGGGATATTAACTGAATTTATTACTAAAATAATCAGAGCAGGATAATGAGAAATAAAATCAAATCCTAAAAACACCTTCCTCCCATGTCTCCCTCTTTCCTGGGCTCTTTCTCCTTCCCTGCAGAAGTACAGGATGACAGTGAATGGGGCTTAGGGTCAGTGCATCACACATTGTGCCTACCACTGCTCAGGGAGAAGAGCCTGTTCCAACACTGACACAGATGGCTGTTCCCACAGGAGACAGCTATCTATGAACTCTTCCAGTGTGAGCTCATCCCACAGGCCACAACAGTTCTCCACTAACTGCTGTAATATTTGTCACTCTTCCATGGGGTACAGTCCTTCAGGCACAGCCTGCTCCAATGTGGGTCTGTCTTGGAGCCAGCTGGCTTTGGCTCTGCTGAAAGCTTCTCACAGAAGCCACCCCTCTAGACCCCACTACAAAAAGCCAGTCACACAAACCCCATATGACATGATTATCAGCTGCATATAACAGCAGAGGCAGCAGAAATCTTGCACTTTGCAAATCTGTCATTAGTTTTTGTCTTTTCTTTACAATACCAAGAAGAGCCCTGATACTGTGAAATACGCCAGACAGTATCCACCACAACACAGTGCATTTAGAGAAAGTGTTATCAATTAGGCATATGTTCCAATTGTCACAGCTAAGCAATTTCTTAGACTAAAAGGATTCTGAGTGATTTCATGGTACAAGAAAAGATAGTTAATGTAACACAGAAAACTTACACTGTCACTTGAGGTGTCACATAGCAATTGAAAAGATTTTACTGTCCACTTTGAAAAGTAAGAATAATCATGGAAAGGCTTCAGTGAAACAAAGATCTGTATGCCTCAGCATATAAAAGATTGGGTTTTTGTATAGAAAAAAATCTTTGGGTCCATATATTCAGGATTTTTGCAAGCAGAACCCTAGAAACAGCAGTGCTTGGATTTAAATTGGATTTTGGAGGCTTTTTTTCCTGTGGCAGACAGTCAGAAATCCTGCTGACTGTCCAATTTACAAGAAACAGATGATGTCATTTTGATAACGCTCCCTTCTAGGTTCACATAGCCAAGTGTTCAGACAAATTCAGACTTTCTGCTTTCTGTGAAACATCCAAAAAGGTGAAGATCCCAAAGACTGAAGAGAAATAGAAAGACAAGAAATGAAAGTACAGTACTTATCAACTCCGCTTTTTAACACTAAGCTATGTATCTGTGTGTGTATTCTGTTGTGTTCAGGAAAATACATATATTCTTGATTCCTATAGTTATGAAGTAATAGGGTACAAAATCACATCGAGAGGAAAAATGTTGCAACTATAGTAAAGTATTTATTTATTTTAAAACATTATTACATTGCTAGAACATTATTTCAAAATAAAAGCCATAATATATTCATTCAAAACTAGGCTGTTAAGCATATATATTTAAACTCTAATTTTCATACACAGTGAAAGAAATTTTTATTTTACAAGTAGCTATTTTTAACAGACTTTATGAAAAACATGTTCAAAAATACCTGCCAAAATCTGTCTCTTTAAATATATAAAATATCCTTGCTGTGCTGGAGATACTGATCTTAAAAGCCAAAAATATCTAAGTCAATAGCTGAGTCCACATCAAATCCTACTGAAAACAGTAGTGACATGAAAAATTACATGTAAAAGCACTGTACAAAGCAAGTACACCATTTTTGTCTCAGTACTGTACAAATCTGGTTTTGTTTTAAAAATGTTTTATAAAAACTGCTATTTTTGAACTTAACTTCCTTTCCTGTGTGCAGAAAAAAATGAGCCATTGACATTTTCTCTGTTTACTAAAATGTCTCCTTCTCAGAGAGAATTCAAAGGGAATTTTAACACTTATTTCAATGAGAGCAGGACTGAAACTTTTCTTCAGCATATTATTTAGTAATCTTGGTTTTCCCTCTGCTTTTATAATGCAAAATATTACAAATTCTTAAATAAATTAACTGATGAAATCTGAGCTCAAGTACTTCAGATTACAAGGCTGGTGTATGGATTAGTTCACTGTAAAACGGAGTGTTGAATTAAACGAAACCCAATTGCAAATAATGCTGCATGCTTTTTAATCAAGAACCTGTCTCTCTTCTCTTGCTTCCTTCACAGTCCCTTCTGGCATTTCTTCTGGAATGAGCTTTTTAAGAAGGTGCGGTACCCTGGATCATCCACATATTCGTTCTTAAAGCGAGAACTCAATACTCTCTGCCTTTTCTTCTCTCCCAAGATAATATCTGCTCCATAAAATGTGTCTTCAAATCTCATGTCAGAAGCTGTAGACTAAAACCAGACATTAATTACACATACATAAAACTTTTACATATCTTATTCAGTCCTAAATTCTCTGAGTCTGCAGTGTTCCTTGGAAACACCTGTTGCTAGTCTGGATTTTAGCCAGGGATCACACAGTCATGCTGATCTAGGTGAGAAAATAGTGACATGGGAGTGATGCAGCTCTTGGACAGGTTTGATCCTAGCAGGATCATGTAATACTCACCACCTTGTGTCATTCAGTAAAGTTTTAAATGCAAGGTACTATGTCATGGACGCTTGAAAAGAAACCTGGGAACTGCCTTATTAGCAAAGAATTAGGGTCACAGTTTGGTCACTTTCCATCAAATTTAAACCTCCCACTAACACAGCAGTGGAACAACAAGCAGCAAGCCATTTGGGCAAAATCAGAAGCAAAATATTTTGGACCAACTTATACTGCTGGAATCTTGGAAGAATTCCCAAAATTAAGAAAAACATAATTTAGAAGGAGCTGGTGTGTTGTATTTCAACAGACAGAAACAAGATCATAGGCTGCCTTTAACCTGCACTGTGCTGAGCATGAGGAGGTGAAACAGGTGTTGGACACACCTTGAGGACTAAACTACATATTTCTAGTATTTAAGGCACTAATAGAAAATCATGTAGAGGTCTCAGCAATGGCTGTAGTGTGTTTTATTCAGCTGACCAAATTTCATATTTTTAATCTATAGTTAACTCCCTAATGACATTAATAAATAAAAAGAAAGATTGATTTCTAAAAAAATAAATTTTAAAAACAATAGCATGAACCCCATTATTATTATTATCCTGAGATTGCAATGGTTTACATTCTAAATAAAAAAAATGGCAGTGGTACGCTTTCCAAGTATAATAAAAAACGCAATTAAATATAATCAGACTGTTCCTTTCACATTTTTCAAGACATCTATCTTAACCCTATTCAGGACAATGAAAGATTTGCATTTATCCCAAATTTACTGACATAAAGATTTCTTAACCCAGCATGTTTGACTAGTGCACTCAGCATTAGAAAAAACTGTCCTAAGACAGGTAAAAACAATCATATCCTCCAAGAAACCTATGGAGGAACTTTCCCTTTTTAACCTCTGGGAGTTAGGCTCTTTGTGAGGTTCAACACTTTTCCAATTGGTATACAAACATAAAAATGTAGCTGGTGGATGTTGTTTGAAACACTGAAAAACTATAAAAAGTAGCAAAGATTTAGTTTTATACCAAAGACTAGTGCAATGCTGGTAAGTCCTGCCTGCAACATTATTGAGTTTTGATCAGTTACATTGTTTCTTACAAGAAGTTAATTGCCTTTACTTAAACCAAGGCTTTTAAAATCACCGCTGAGAAGCTCCGAGGGCTTTTAAAAACCATACCTGTTACAAGCATAGGGAAAAACCAGAATGTCTGCCAATTTAAATGTTTGTTAACTTGATCATTCCTGATCTGACAGATCAGACAAACACAGTGTCCCTTTTAGCAGAAAAGAATTATGTCTGACAACAGTTTTTGCCTGTACTGGAAGAACAACTAACCATATCACTAGCAAATGGACACATCTCCCAGTTGGGCTGATTTAGCCACTCTTTATAGCACTCTTTATAGACTCACTCTTTATAGTGAATCTGTTTAAACTGAAAATCCAAAATAAATTCAAGCATAGTGTTATTGGCCTTTTGAGAATATCTGTATCGTCTATATCTACATCTATATCTAATAAAGTTAGCATCAGCAAATACTCACTAAACGTGCTTTTACTCTCTTAGGAAGCTCTTCATCCAGTGTATATATTTCTTCTCTCTTCATTACTATTTGGGAACCATCTTCAAACTCCACCTAATTGAAAAAAATGGGTATTTGAAAATGAAATAACTAACTCTTGCAGGAAGTTCCTGGAAATGTTTCCAGATAAAAATGCCTATGTAAGCAAAGAAGACTGATATACAGACATTTTTTATCTGTTTTAGCACAAAATTAGGCTGAAACATTAAAAATGTTATTTCTTAGGAAATGCAACACATACCTATATTGAAAATAATATCTGAAAATTATATCTAAGCAAAAAGAATCAGCACTGACATACATAATGAAGTAACACTTTTTAGATTAGGAATGCTGAACAGTAACAAGGACAATATTATTTTGCAGGAATGACATTAAAATGCTTTGGTGTCATTTTTATTTGTTTCTAATTTTTTCACTTGCTTCTAACAAATAAAAAAATTATTTTAACATCCTGTGATTCAAGGTTGACGAAGACCATGTCACAGGAAAGTGTGAGTGACAACTAAGGAAATACCAGTTAACAGAATTTTATTGAATCTGATGGAATTTCTTTTAAATGCTCTGTTCAGAAGATGAAAAGCTTTATCATGCTTAGGTTTAGATTTAATCCAATATGAACCCCGTTAGCAGAAAATGAGAAAGGAAATGTAACTAGGTGTGAGGAATGTTAAAATGCTGAGGCTTTGAAGCATTTAAGCATTTTCAGTAGCTGCTGATTTTTTTCTTCTATTTTAATACTTCATCTAACAGTTATGAATTTCAGCTATTATCTGTGACTGCAGTTTAGCTCTCACAGAAACTGTAATTTAAAGTTCCGTATAAAATTAGAAGTCCCATTCTACATCCTTAGGTGATTTAATGAGACTATGTGAATGACAACAGCACACTTGACTAGAAGAATAAGCACAAATACAAACATTGGAGAATACTGACTTATCAAACGTATTATTACAGATAAAACTGAAAAATCAGGCATTTGAACTTGTAAATGGACTGGGGTTTAGCTTCAAATTAAAAACTTGCTATAGTTGAGTATGTCACATTAATATGTGAACAGCTGAAAAATCCATATATCCATTCTCAAAAGCCAGGATACAGACAGTGATCTATTAACTTTTTTAAAAACCATTTTTCCATTGCAACTAATATGGCTGCAGAAATCTGGAATGCATTTAAAATGCATAGAGAACACCAATGGATAAGGAAGTCACAAGAGTCATCTTTACTGCTCTCTGCTACTGTTACTAACCCCATAAGGCTACTCTGTTAGCAGCATGTTAGAGGAACTTAAAGGTCAATTTGCCTTAAGCTTGTTTAATTAAACGACTGCAATCCAGGATGCAGGAACAGTCTTTCGGCTATTCCTGCTCCTTCCTGCACAATATATTTGGTAATGTTTTTGCATAATACAGTTAGTAGTAATGTTTTTTGCATCCCTGGTAAAAAACTGGGTAGGAAATTAACTCTGACGCTCCATGTGATAAGAAAATCTCTTCTTAAACGGTCACAGCGTGCAGTAGCATACAAATGCTTCATACCAGAGAATCTGTCATGCTTGCAGTATGAAATATATTGCACATTTACAATGAACAGTAAGTGGAAGTTCTTCAGGTATAATCCAGCATATCACACTGGAAATGATTTGCCTTACAGTAAACAGAAGAGTTTCTCTAAGACTTTCAATAGTACCATGATTCATGCAAAATATAAACCCAACATCTTTATTAGCTCCCATTCAATTCAGATTGCAGATCCTAAATTTCAAATAATCAATTTTATCAAGTAAGTTATTTCACTTAGATTCTGCTGCTGTACTGTATCCACATGATACATTACTATCTTCATGAGTTTTTTTTTCTTTAAGCACATCATAAACTAAAGGGAAAGCTGTGAGAAAGCAATTAATGGAGTGAATGGATAATTTAATAAACTCTAACTCAATTGTGAACCTCAACATCAGAAATCATCAAGAAATCAGATATAGATCCTGTTAATAATTTCACTTGAGCACCTGCTTCATTTGGCAGGTTTTGCTCTGCTTAGGGATTTTGTACGATACTGGCTGACAAATGTCAAACTGGATGACAAATTCTGGTGCACTGTCATAGCTCCTGCATGCTCAAGTACTGCCACATTTGGTACAAATGTCTGATGAACATGAGGAAAATACACAGAGCTTTCCAACTGGAACAGATTTGCCTTATGAGATATAAGAAATCACACAAGACTGGGTAAGAGAATCTCAAAGGTGCAACAGATCACACCAGATGAAAATAAACCTTTGCGTATGTGAGTCCTGTGAGCTTTTAGACACTGTTTAGAAAGATGAGAGGAAGAAGTATTAACATGCCTTGAAGTTAATACTGCACCCTCCCTGTCAAACTTTTTGTAGTCCGTGGTCACAGGCAGCCTCCTCTCTCATCCTGCAGACAAAATACTTGCTTGTCTCTATAGTCCCATGTAGTGCAATATGGACCCTCTCTAATCTTTAAACTTAGTTATTTTCCCCCATGATAGGGGTTGTTAAAGGCAATTTACAGGAGTTTATATTTGTTATGCTGAGGAACTCTAAATCTTGCTAAGCCTCCACATGCTTATCCATTTTCCTTAAACAAAACTCATTTCATCATGTTGTTCAAGAGGTCTAAAATAAGACAAAGCTGTTTGGTTTGACTATGTCAAATTCCTTCAAATACAAAAGACAACAACATTCATCTAATTTACCTCACAGTATTCCTCAGAAGACTAGTTGTTTAAGGGATAAATGATTTGAAGATTAATGTTACTGTAGAAAAATAATCTTCACACTTTATAAAGAACTTTCCACCTCCACAACATAATACACCTGCTAAATACAAGGGAAGAGGCAAGATTTAGAGACTAGCTCAAGGCTTTAGGCATTTGAGGACTTGAATTCAATTGCAAGTCATTGGCAAAGTGAGAAGGTCAATGCAGCAAGTAATTTAGCTTCCCTGTGCCTTAATTTATCTAGAGATGTAACAGTAAATTTGCCATTTTGGTACAGTAATGTGAGGCCCCCTGATGAAAAGAGTTACATAAGTGAAAATGATTACATATATATATAAAAGAAATTCTCATTCTTTTAGAAGTGCTATTATTATTGTGATTGTTTTATTGCCGTTTCTACCATTCACTTGGGTACTCAAAGCTGCTGACTGATTTTTCTCAAAGACAAGTCCATAAAAAAGCAATAATTATTACTCTGAAATCAGAAGTCAGCTTTTTAGCTTTGCTTTCAGTGTTCAGTTCCCTTTTGCCTTTGCTGAGAATAAAATGCTTAGATTAATTAATTCAAAAGTGCCTCAGACAAATGAATGTTACGCTCTTCTTCTTCTTGTCCTCCTTTCCAACCTCTTAGGAAATGCCTCAGGTTCATTGTAGGCTCATACCAATACTTAATTTTATATCATTAATTGTATAATTAGCTGATATCAAATAAAAGTAAATAACCTGCAGAAAATAACAAGTGTTATTTTTCAATTTTAATGTTCCACCAGTTTACCTGAGTTCTTAGAAAGCAAGTAATTTTCTTGATGTTGTAAGACCAAGTGAAACCTGTCTCTTGAACAGTGCACAGCAATTGCTACTGGGTTAGAAAGTTTTATACATTAGTTAAACTGTGGTAACACTTCCAGTAAGAGTTCCGCATCTTTGAAGGTGTGGCTGGCTGCTCCAACGCTACAGCTAAATGAGCCATTTACAATAAAGACATCTAAAAAGCAAGTGCATGGTAATAAACATAGATACTCACCTGATACATATGAGCTGTGTTTGTTCCCAAATACTTTGCACCATACAGTTTTCCATCAGGCCATTTCACTTGGACAACCTCTCCCTCTGCAGGTGGACCCAGCCTTAGGCAATCTCTGCTCTATTTACAAAGAAGGATGGATTCTCAAATCACTGAGTGAGCTACTGCTCTGAAATTACCAGTAAGATGCTCTTACAACTTGGTAATTGGAGAAGATTTATTATCATGCACATTTCAAGTTTTATAATCCTGCTAATGGGCTAATGCTAATGTTAGCCCTTATGAAAATGAAATACTGACCAAAGAAACATTCTCTTTATAGCTTGATGCTGCACTGGCAAGACAACATATGCATAAATCAGACAGCTACCAATAACCGTAATACACTTCCACCAAAATTAATTTCTAACACACATTGAAAATACGGATCACTAAAGTGCAATTGCATATGTGCAACACTTTCTCTTTTACATATCCAAGTAATTCATGTTCTGTTAACCACAGCACATTTTTTGCTGGATGCTATCTTTGCTGACTGAAACATACATGGATCAAACCATAAAACATGAAAGTGCCAATGAGTTTTTTGCTTAGCTGGAGAAACCCTAGAAGAATCCACATGCTTACAAAACAAAGTTAGGGGGAAATATAAAGCATTTTTGTTCCAATGGTTTGGCCAACTTTTGTGCCTGACTTGTGAGAATGTCAGCACATCAGTAGCTGCAACGTGTTCTTACAATGGTTTCTTTTGTCCCATATGTCGCAGTATGACCTAAATGACTCATTTTCAGAGCACACCAACCACACAACTGTAACAGCAGCTGCTCGTGAGGAAAAAAGACAAAGGACCAGAAAATTATGTGACACACCTGGGCTCACCAATACTCTGTTCAAATCCTCGCCCCAACAAAGGCATCTCTACTTCATGGAGACCACATCACAAGACGAGTCATGTAAATTAGTGCTAACTGAGTGGTATTCCCCTGCGTGTGAGAGGACATTCACAGTGACCACATTACCTGAGCTCACTCCTAAGTGGTCTACAGTGGGAAGAGATAAACAGAAGGACTCAAGTATATGGACTCAGTGACAAAGTCCTGCAGGACCTGGCACTATCTCAGGTCACCACAATACTGTTACTCTTTTCTTACATTTACATAGAACAACTCAGAAAAATATTTGAATTTGAGTTGAACAATTCACTTCCACAAGAGGCCAATGATCATCATGACAAAGAATTTAAAATGTAAGAGCAAAAATGCACTCCAGTGATCCTCACTTGGACATTATCTTGACAAGCATCATTCTAGCTAAATTCAACCTTTATAAATTGATTTTAATCACATGTATCTTAATCCATGAGTTTGATTCAACATGGGATAAAAGAAATTAAAAGCTGGATTTTCACAGAAACACTTTCTTGCATGACAATACTGTCTCTGTCACCCCTCAGGTGCTGTGTAAAGGCTTTAAAATATGCCCCTGTGTTTGCCTGGCAGAGGTTGCTGTGACAAACACAGCAAGATATATACTTTCAATACCAACGTATATTTGGAGTAGGTGGAATTACTTCATTACCCTTCACAATATTTTCAGGAGAGGCAGCAGGAAAGGGGAAAGGATGGCTGCTGCAGTAGAGTAATTATGACTTCACAGGGGACAGGGATTACTAAATATTACCATGGCTCTGACTATAAATTAAATTACACAGTATTCTTAGTTGTTCTCTCCTCAGTGATGACTGTCAAAATGGTTATTGTTATTATGATACTTCTTCCACTATTTATTGGAAAAGTTCAAAAAGGAGTCTTGGCTAAGTGTCTTGAAACAAACTTTTAAAATACATCACGGAATGGAGTAAATTTCCTGAAAACAAACAATCCAACAACAATGTCAAGCCTAGCATTAATTTTCCAAGAACAAAAGCCCAGCATGAATTACTCCCTTTGCCACTTGCACAAGAAAAAATATCTCAGAGACTCTAGGATAGCTAATGGAATTGCTCATTTGGAAAATTAGAGTCCTCATGCAAATAACTAGACAAATAACAACCTCATTCTTCATGTATCATCACAATGTCTTAGTGTATGGAACAATATTTGGGAAATTGGTAATAGTTTTTATTAATTTTTACCAGCCCTCCTAACTTTTATTTTCACAGGATCATAACCATTTGAGATTCTCTTTTTACTGCACAAGTAATTCTTACAATTTTTTTCTTGGGAACTGTAAGACCCATTTCTTAGACTGATGAAATAGCAAAAATAGCTTCACTTTTTTCAGTCATACAACAAAAAGTCAGACAGCATATGGTTGGTATATCAATCTTTCAACATCCTCATACCAGCTGTAAATAACATATAGTGTGGGCTCAATCTACATTCAGCTTAGAAACCATGCATATTTCCTGTACAATTACATAGTGTATTCCTTCCTTATAGAAATGGACAAATCTGTACTGAAAATATAGTTCACTTATGTGTCCAGTTTCATATTTCTGTTGTTGCACAGCTCAGAGTTCCAACTCCAACCATGACTAGCTATTTCTAAAGATGAATACTTTAAGGCCTCCCTAGGCCATTAATCCAGCATTCAACAACCCTCACAGTGAAAGTTCTTTCTTAAGTGAACAAAAATCCTGTGTTGAGGAATTTCCTGTATTTCAGTTGGTACCTGTTGTCTTTCCTCCTGTCACTGCATCACCAAGAACTGTGTGGCTTCATCCTCTTTACTTCGCACATCACGTGTTTACACATTTAAATAAGATCCTTCTGAGTCTACTGCTCCCCTGAACAGTCCCAGCTCTGTCTGCCCCCTCATATGACAGATGCTTCAGTTACTCCATCACTTTCATATTCTTTTACCATATTTGCTCCTTTATGTCCACATCACTGTTGTACAGGTAGAACCATAACTAGATACATTACTGCAGATACGGCCTCCCCCGTGTTAGGTTTACAGCCATTCAAAAAGACATTTTAAGAGCAAAATCTTTTAATAATAATAATAATAACAACAACAATAACAACAGCAACAACAACAACAACAACAACAACAACAACAACAATAATAATAATAATAATAATAATAATAATAATAATAATAATTATTATTATTATTATTATTATTATTATTATTATTATTATTATTATTATTATAAAAAATTCTGAAAGTTTTCTTATTTATGAAAGGTAGTACTTTCTGGGTTTAGAAACATTCATTCTGAAATTCATTATATACAAGAGAATATTTAAATACATAAAAAATAGTGAGCAATCTATTTGCAATAGATGTTGGAAATGCATGTACAAATATTGAGGTTATCTTCTATGCTGTCATTAAGGAATTCAAACAAGATATTCACTGCAGATAAAGAAGACTTTTTTTTTTCCGATTTTTCTTCTGATATTCTGTTGGTTTTATCAGAGAGGTTGATTTGGTTATTAAGGCTGGACAGAGAATTTTCAAGTAACAAATCCAACTGCAGTGGCAGGTGATGATTGACACAGACTAGGAACTGTGGAGCCACACTAAGAAAATAGAAGGAAGATGCAGCTGAAGCATGCACTGGAATCCAGGAACTTGAAATGTTGCAATATTCCCATAATTTGAATACAGCCACCTTCAAAAATGTTCAAAAGTCTTCCTAAATGAAGGCCAAGAGGTATAGATATTCTGGTCTAAACTGAACTTATGAACTATTGAGACTATTCTCCCAAGCAGTCAAAAAATGATGACTATGATCCTATTTTGACGTATTTCCCTGATTATTCAGTTACTAAATGAGCTACCTCAAATTCAATAATTATTTTTTTTAAATTGTAAGACTATAAGAGCCTTTGACTTCTTTTAGATTTGATCCAAAGGACCCAATTGAAAACAAATTATCTACCCCAAACCTTTATATAGGCTTGCAGGAGTACTGCTTCTTTTACTGTAAGCCAAGCACAGGTTTGTGTCCACCTGACAAAACTCAATAGGTACCAGTTTATGGGGCCTAATGATATGCAACCCAGAGTCCAGAACTGGCTGGTGCTTTTCCCAAGCCACTGTCTATCATATTTGAAAATCCAGAGCAGTCAGACAAAGTTCCTGCTGACTGTAGAAAGAAACATCACTCCTATTTTTAAAATTAGGAGGAAGTAGAGTCAGGAAAATACAGACCTTTGAGCCTCGCCTCTGTGCATCAGAAGATCACAGATCAGAACCTCATGGAAGACATATTAAAAGCACATGCAAGACAAGGAGGTGATCCAAGAAAGCCATCATGCCTCACTGATCTAGAAACCTTCTATGATGGTATCCTGGTTCTGTCCAGGACAGGGTTAATTTTTGCAGTATCCAGGAGGGGTCATAGATAGGGCCTGGAGGTTATTCTATACCACCTCATGTCATTGCTGGGCTCAAGGAAAGGGACTCTCTTCTGTGGAGAAGGGGTTCCTTGCAGGGGGGCACAGGAAGCTGTCGGGGACTGTCTGTTGTTGGAGAGGGCACTGGCCACTGCATCTCAAAAACTTATTTAAAAATAGGCCCATATGGCATCTTTTAGGGGAGGTATAAACGCAACAGTAGACAAATGTTTAAAACTGCTGCAGAAAACAGTAATATTCTAATAGAAAATCACCAACACTTGTCCATCCAAATCAGGGGTTCATCACATCACCTGGCTCTTGGTTTGGATGGTGCTGACTCAAGAGAGGATAGCTGAGTTGTGATGATGATCCCGAACTTGATCCTGCAATTGATAACTTAGACTAGCATGCTTGCTTTTAAAGCTGCTTTTGCCTCCCACCATGCTTTTGCATAAGCACTCTGTAGAACTTCTACCAGAATGAACAAAATCAATATTCGTTTTGATCAGATCAGAGTGGGAGATTAGCAAAATCAGTTCCCACATATGTGCTCTTCCAGTGGGGCTTACTAGGAGACCAAAGAATAAAACATTGCAAGGTAAAAAGCATTTGCAATCCATAAGTAGCAAGTTTGAAGACCTTTATCTAAAGCTCATGAATATTCCTGAGATATTTCCCTGAACGTAGCCCTAAAAATTCATATATATATAAAAAAAAAACCCCAATGCAATAAAGCTTGAGATTTCTTTTCCTATATATGAAAAGATAAGGCAAACAACTTGGAAAGGTGTTGAAGAAAAATAAATTTATGGTATACAGTATTAAATGTGAATATTTTTTGCAAGTGGTTCCCTCTTGAAGATTACTCATATTCACCACTAACTCATATCAATAAGCATAAATTTTTTCTAACTGTGTTAGGATAACACACATTGGTTTTTAGTGGGGGACACTAAAACCACAGGAAGCCACAGAGGCTGCTTCTGAACATGAAGCTTGTCTCTCGGGTTTTTTATACGACGATGTTCTTCCCGAGAGTGTAAAAGTTTTTTGCCCAGCACCGAGATAGAAGGAAGAAACCGAGAGCCGTCTCCTCTGCTTCTTCAAGGCTGTTTATTTTTCTCTTATCAGCACAATTTCTTCTCTGACCCACAGAGATCTGTTCAGCAGGTCAGTTCACAGGGAAAGGACCTAGCCCCAAAGGTGACGATTATTTTTATACTACAAACTACGTAATCAGTATTTATAATTCTTCACCAATAACTATTATCTATGTTAGAAGGTTAGATTCTCTTCTAAGCCAACTATAATGTGCCACCTCACTGCAGAACATGGAGGCAAGGAAGAAGAAGGAAGAAACCCAAAAGCCATGTGCTTCCTCCATCTTGTCATCACTTGCTTACCATCCTAAAATCCACATATATCTTAAATTCTCACCCTGTGATAAAACTATGCACTATTCTACTATTTAATACACACTCTTAAATACCCTGCTTCATTTCAGAGCTTAAAAGCCCTTTTTCCATGAACAAAGGTTAAAAACACTGTTTCAGAGATTCTAAAATCTCTCAAACATGCAAAGAGAAATTTGTCATATTTCCAGACTCCGACACTTGTCAGAGCTCCTACTATGTCCAGCAGCGCCAATCCCTAAAGGCTCTGATGAATGGCATGTCAGCCGGCCCAATTAGAGAAGTTAGCAAGGTCTCTGTGATGACATATTTAAGAAGGAAAAAAAGGCACACAATTCCTCTTTCTCTCTCTCCTTGGAGGGGTGGGTGGGGAGCTGCTGGTCCCCTTCCCCGTGGGGCCCAGCTGGGCCATGCCACCAGGGGCCGTCCTGGCGCTACAAGTGGCCCTGAGGCCAAGAGCAGCCAAGGCCAGGAGAGGACGCACAGACGCTTCCATCTCGGCACAGCTCGCAATTGACTTGACTTGCTTAGCCTCTTTTAGCCAGCCGTGCTGCTGGCTAAAGGACAAGAGCAGTGGCAGCAGCTTTCCCTTTTCTGCGGCCTGCCTGAGGAGAGGCGCTGAATGGAGCCGGCACTGCAGGGGCTGGCGCTGCTCCCATGGCATGGGCACACGCCTGACCAGCAGCACGAAGCACTGCAAGCAATTCCCCAATGTGGAGCCCACTCAGGATCAACCTTTCAGTGCTGCAGAGCTCTATAAAAACTGTTTCAGTTGACAGAACTTGAGAGTGAACGAGCCTACGACACCAATTCTCTCCCAGATTCTCTCATCAGAGAAAAGGAAAAGGTGAAGATGTGAGAAGAACAACATGGCCACACTGAAGTTGGTGCAAGGGAGGGAGGGGGAGGAGAAGGAGGTGCTCCAGGTATCAGAGCTGAATTTCTTCTGCAAACTGTGCTGAGGATTATAATACAACAAACTGTTATCCTGTAATTCATGAAGTGCATGGGGGGATGCAGAATTTCCCTGTGAGAAAAAGGTGCTTGCACTGGAACGTGTGGATGATGGAAAGCTGTGCTCTGGTGAGAGGCTTGAACAGAGAGAGAACCCTTGCTTCCAAAGATAGAGAAAGAGGATCCTTGCTTTTGTACTAGAACAGCTCATCCTTGAAAACTACACCCCACGAACTAATGGCTCACGGATAAAACAATTGTGGGAAAACTGCTTTGCCCATGGGAGGGACTCATGCTGCAGCAGGTTTGGGTGGGACAGCTACTTATGAAAATTAGAACCACATTGGAGAAGTTCAGAGAGAACTGTCTCCCATGAGAAGGATAGCATAACAAAAGAGACTCCTCTCCCTAAGCAGACTGAAGAAAGATTTTTAGAAGTGACAAACTGACTAAAAACCCCATATTTTTTCTCCTTGTGCTGGTAGAAAAGAAAGGGAGGGGTGAGGTGGGGAAGTGTTCTAAAGGTTTATTTAGTTCTCATTATCCTCTTTTAATTCTGTTAATAATTTTTTTCTTTATGCCTTTCAAGTTTTTGAGCCTGTTTTGCTCCTAAAGCATTTCCTTTGCAATCCTTACCTCAACTTATGAGTCCCCCTTTTTTTTTCAAGTTGTTCTTTCCCCCTCCTCTGCTCAACTATAGCAGAGGAGAATGAGTGAATAATTTTTTGTGGGTGCGCTGGCATTTAGTCAATGTCAAACCCATGACATGTCACTGTTTACAAACCTGAGGTTTACATTCATCAACTGGCAAAAATTTAAAGTAAAATTTTAGACAGGTAGAATAGCCTCTTCTTTATCTAAAGAATTTCGTTCTTTTAGAAGTAGTAAAATAATTTTCAAATCTACCACATCAATAACATTCTTCCAGCCATTTCCCAGGGGGTTGACTTTACAAAATCCTCAACATGAAGCAGTCAACAGTCATCAAGCATAATCTAAGAAAAAAAAACAAATCCAGCTGGAACCTCTTTCTTCAGGAGTGTTTTAACTGAGCAATCCCAATCCTGTGCACAACCTCAGGAGCTATGATTTTATTTTCCTCAATACTAATAGAACTGTTTATCTGTTTAATTAGTAGACACAGCAGTGAGCTTTTTTATTTTTCAAATCATTCTGGTTTAGACTACATTCAAAATAAATTAATTTTGTTTAAATCGTATTCAAATTACAGTATTCTCCTCAATGTCACATAGCAAACATTTCTGTGTCTCCTTGACACTCCTGGCTTTCACTTCCTGATTTGCTTTGTTTCCAAAACAAGTTACAAAATGCCCCATTGTTTATTGAAATCGTTGTCAAATACCACTGATAGTATAATTTACATAAAGACAGGTTAAAAGTGGTTAAGTGTGACTCTTGCAACAGGTTTTGTGAACTAGTACATACTTCTAATCTGTCTTCTGCTAAATGGCAGTGTAAACATAACAAGAGAATAAAATATTCAGAAATATAATAAATTATTTCACTTCATGGTTATGGATTCTAATAAGAATACTCAGGACCTGACTGGGATTATTTTTCCTGAGATGCTATGAGTTTAAAGACAGTTAAAATGTTAGCTCGAAAGTAGTATTTATAACAATTATTTTAGCCAAATATATTTCTCATCTTTCAAAGTCACTCATTATTTCTGTATCATATGACGCCAAAACCCTCTAGGAAGACATATTTCAATCACTCAACAGCAGTCTTCTAGAAAGACTGTAAGAATCCATTTCATTGTGCTGCTGCAGCTTTCTGTATTAGAAAGCTCTTCCAAATTCCTGTATGCTCTTGTCCATGCAATCAGGCAAGATGGAAAGGCAAAAGGCAGAGGTAAGCAGAAGCTTGGCTTCAGCCCCACTGTGAGCCTGGTGAAACAGATCCTTTCTGTATTGTTCCATCCCTGCTGCAGAGGGGCCATGGCACAATATTTCAATCCTCCCCCTGGCAGACTGAAAGCTCATAATCTAGCCCTGAGGTTACAAAGATCAAAGAGAAGCAGATATTGAAAAGACTGACTAGAGAGAACTCAGATTCTGTAATTGCACTAAACTTGGCTTTCCTATGTACCTATGTGTCATTTTTACTCTAAATCATGCTGTATTTGTTCATAAATTTATACATATTGTTAAAATCAGATAAACAGAAAATGTTCATTTTCTGTCATCCCCTGCTTTTTTAAATATCTAAGAATAGTTCAGACCTTACTGTTAGCCTATTTAACCACAACTTGCACAGAGAAAGCCGTTATATTGATTTTTATCCTAGAAATGTAATGGTTTCTGAAAAATAAGTTTAAATTAATGCATGGTATCCAAAACTCAAAACTCAGAAACACCTCTGTCCTCTTATATTTGAGAAACTGAAGTTCACTTACAGCAAACTGAATTCATAACACATTCATTTCAACTTAAAGTAAGCAAGTATTCTTGTTTTAATCACAAAATTAACAGTAACTTCTCATAATACAGACAATACATACTAACTGCATCTGATTTTCACTGGTTAGACTTAAAAGTGGGTTTCTAGTCCCTATACTTAAGGCATGAAAAAATAAGAAAAATCCAGGCCTGATTATTTGGCTTTTGCACAGAAATGGCCCTCATGGTTACTCCAGCTGAACTGCAGGATTAGCTTTTAAATTTTCCCCTTAAATTAGGATCTGAGTTAAATTTACTACCCTACCTCATTGCTACTAGGGTATACATAATGAGAGAGTGGTCTCTACCAACAGAAACCAGATGAAGATGGTTTGACAAGAAGGAGTGCAGAAGCAAGGTGACCATACCATCAAGAAGTGGCCTTTCCAAGACCACTCTGCAAAAGAACTTGATCCAAATTTTCTTCTCTGCCCACATTCCTTCAGCTAATATTAACTTCCAACATGAATGCTAGTGATTAAGCTTCCACAGTCCTGCTTGTTGGTGATTGTTTCATAAAAGGAGTATGACTAATGTAATTACAACCAACACCTCCAATTTGCAAAGCTAGCCATACAGACAAATACCACACTGCAACTGCAAACACTGAGTATATCTACCAACACCATTAAAGTGCAAGTGGAGAAACAAATTGTGGAAACTCTCTCAAACAACTACTAATCTCAACAGATTGTCAAACTGTTTTTCTTTCCAAAGCTGTTAATATATACTAGTTGATGCAAATTTTTAGAAACACAAAATTAGGTTTCATATGTTCCAAGACAATTTGAATGAAAAGGAGAGTGGTAGCTAATTTGTCACAGTCAGATTTTTATCTAAACAGGAACAGCAATTTACACAGTGCATTAGCATTTGAAAGAGAAGGCCTGATTCCCAGGAGTGCAGTTCCGGGTTTGAATTGGTATAAATTCAGTGAAATCACCAGATTAACAGAATAGTTACTGTAATTCAAAAAATTTAGCCTTGAATCATGGAATGGGAGTATAAAAATACTTTCAATTGATGTATAGTATGTTGTCTTTAATATATTACAGAATGTTCTCCTACAAAGTGAATATATGCTTTTACAAAAGAAAACTGGAATATAAATGGGACCATGCATTCTCACATAGATCTAAAAGTTCCTTATTTTCTATCCAGCTTAGAAAGTTACAATTTTAACTATTGCATTGCCTTTCAACAAAGTATTAATAACACAAATTCATGCATAATGCAAACTGATAAGACACAGACTTGCCCAGAAGAAAACAATTCAAACCCACATTGCAGAATGTGACTTAAGATGTCCAGGGTGGCACTGGGCATCACAATAAGGTACACTAGAGAGGATACTAAAGGGTACAATATACTCTTATGAGACAAAACTGAGTATCAGCAGTAGGAAGATGAAGTTGCTAAGGATACCTGGATGTCTAATTTGCTATGAGGAACATGGCTTCTGTAGTGCAGCAGAAAATCCTACCTTATGGTGATACTAAAGTCACATGAGACAGAATGCTACACTAGTGCTTTGTATCCTGCCCACCTATATATTGGCTTCCTGTAAATCAGGTACAGTCAGATGAGTACAAAGACCAGCTCATGTGCTGCTCCTGCCCTTTCCTCAGGATGCAACGCACATGTGAACAAAAATGCAAGTCTTCTAACACTTCCTCCACTGACCCCTGGTAAATCTGGAAATAATCTTATTCTGCACAACAGTATTGTAAACTAATAGACGAAAAACACCTACAATTCCTGGATCACCTCATAATGAGGTGGGAGGTGAAATAATGCTCCTATCCCAATCTCAGCAGCCCCAACTCATCTCGAAAGATTCCTGTGCAAATTCTTGTTTTTTCACCATACTCCATAGACTCATCACATCCTTGTGGACCTGGACAAGGACACACTTTGTCTTTGCACATGCAAGAAACATTGTAATATATTTGCGTCTCTCACCTGTCTCACTGCAAAATCAGCCATCTTATCATGAACTGCAAAGTAATGATTTATCTTCCGTTTTGTTTCTCCTGCTGAGCTGTGAGGCATTACCTTCAACTCATCTAACATCATTATTGTTAAGGATCCAGAAAGCATTTAATCATAAAATGGAAAGGCTATTCTAGAGGAAATGGTAAAAAAGATAATACTTATATTTGAGGCTTTAATTTGCCTATAATCTGTTCAATATTAATTTTTTATGCTTATCTACTAAGTTGCCTGTCTTTTTGCTGTAATAGGAAACAAAAAAGCAAGAGCAACAGAAAAATTGTTCATGTTATCCATAATGGAGTAAAGTGAAAATGACTCACTTAAATCAAGAGTTATAGCACTGTACAATAAGATTTTAGATTAAAATACGATTATTACATCTGTTGATGCTTTATAGCTTCAAGAGTTAAACAATGGAATTAAACCTTCAGTCTGCAGTCTTAGAACTTAGTCTTTGGTTTTGAAATAGCTTGATTTTTACTTATTAAGAGCACAATTTTGAAATCAGGAATTAATTTGTATTAGCATTCAGAAGATGCAAACATTTATTCACATGTAAAAACCACAGCATTCTGTGTATAAGCACTTGTAAATCTAGTGAAAAAGTTCACACCTATAAAAATGTGTTAAAATCTATTTTCCCCATCCATAAAGTACATTTTACAGTATATATATATATATATATATATATATATATATGTATATATGTATATATGTATGTATGTATGTATGTATGTATGTATAAAAATATTTAATTATTGGAGTATTTCACAGAACAAGAATGCAAAATCCTACATAATCCCTATAAATCCATCAAGCCAGAAAAAGAAACCTAAGTTTTTCTGAGACATGTCATTCACCTCTCAAATTTCTTTTCCAAAATTTTTCAGAATTACTTGTCAATGATCACATCATGCAACTAGCTGAGTAGTAAGTTCAATTACACAGCAATTTTGTAATGCTGCAAGAAGAATTGTACCAGCCTAACATGAATTGCACATTATTCAGTTCATAGGCTCAATGTCACAGTTAAAAGACCTTTTAGAAAGTTGCTAAACCAATTATAATCCATTATGTCTCTTTTCCCACACCACAAAAACAATTCTCAGAACTTTTGACTAAGTTTATGCCGAATACAATCTAGCTACTTGCTACCTTCAGAAATGCATTACATTCCTATTTCACATTCTCAGAAACTGCTGGTGTTGGTGACACTGAAGTGCAAAAAAATCTATAGATTGCCCAGAAAATGTGCAAATTCAACCATTCTAATTTCCTCACCAATTTTTACAGATTTATATGCCATTATAATAAAACCTGAACAATAAGCAATTATTGTACGCCAGCAGTCTAATGGATCTTTCACAAAGAGGCAGCAAGCACTACTACTTAAAACTTTGATTTGAACAGGTAGACAAGCAGAAAAGCGTTGTCAGAAGACATAAAGAAAGAAAAGCATACAGAAGAGAAATCACTAGGAACAAATGCTGGAAACTAGGCAGGAATTTAGTCATCTATAATGCCAGACAAGGTTGATAGAAGAAATATAACATATGTCTTCTTTGTAAGACAGACTGTCAAAAGAGCACAGACCCTAGTAATTCTCTTGTGAATTACTACGGCTACAATTGAAACTTCTGGGTTTTTAGATACAGGTGGACATTAAATGAGCTCTCAAGACTTAACATGCGAGCCCAGTATCTACAAATGTCTACTGTTCAAGAAGTATGGTTTTTCAAAAGCAGAGGCAAATGTACTAACATAAAAGATACTGAGAAGCTGACTGAGTATCACATCTGCAAGATACACACTTCCTACACCAGTGGAAGTCAGTAGTCATGGATAATGTCATTAGGAAGAAGTTCCTGAAAACAAGTAAGTTTTTGTTCTTGAAACTACATTCTGAGCACTGACACTCACAGCTCTTAAAAGTGAGCTACCTCTTCTAATCTGCATATGCAAAAAGTCCCACCAAAATATTGGCTATTATTATTATTATTATTATTATTATTATTATTATCATTATCATTATCATTATCATTATTATTATTTATTTTTCACATTATTATTATTTCTACTAATATTCCCTTTAGCTGGCCTGGAGGAAGTAATTTTTGAAAAATTGTCCAGCTAAATCCCATTTGTTCTGCATCTCAAAGGAGGATGAAATAAATCTATTCTGTCTTTCTTTTGTCTAAGAATACCCAATTGTCTTGGGACAATATGTATTCACCCTGACTCCTTCACCTGTAAATTACCCCAATTAGTTCCCCCTGTCTCAGGTAATTACTAAGGTTGCAAATGCCTTCACAGTTTTGAACCCCTGCCAGATATCTAGGCCAGGAAGGATCATGCAAAACCTCAGTAAGCCCATGATCATCAAAGCAGATAGAATTAGCAGTTTTACACACACAGTGTATAGAGTATATGTGTATACACTAGAGTGCATATACAACGGAGTGTGGATCATGGGATGTCAAAACTTTTATTTCATATTTTGTGGGATATGAAGTGAACAGTTGTTGCCTGGGATAGTAGAGGCTTGCAAAGAAGGTCCTCACTGACAAAAGTTAAGGGTTTTTATTAGGGGTTTACTTCATTAACAATTCTTAAACCACATTGCTATCACACTGGCAGGTTTTTCTTCAAATACTAGTAACTAAAACATTCTTCTTTTCCAGTCCTTTTTTCTTTTTATTCAAAGAAAACAAGGGTTAGAAATTTTAGATGCTGTGAAATCTGGGTGCACACAATAAGAAATTGTAGCCTTTGTAATAATTTTAGTGAAGTACTTTGGTTGTCAGGCGTTCTCAAGCGAACTCAAGTTCCTCCTTCACCTGACAGTGACAAATTTTAAGTATTGACAGACATAAAAAGAAAGAGTTTAATCTCCTCATTTTCTCTTCACTAGGAGAGCTTTCTTGGGTCCACTGCTGGAGGAAGGTGCTTTCAATAAGTATCAATAAAATTCTGTTAAGGATTCAGGTATCACTGTTGGTATGTTAAAAAATTCACTGCTTTTTTCATGCTTGAATTTTTCTTAAGATAAAGTGATATCCACTTACAAAAAAACTGGTAGACAAAAAAAATCAAGGAGAATGTCGTATGGAGCAACATGATACAAGCAAAAATGAACTGAAATTATCTCTGAACAGAGAGATCTAATTGGAGCTCAGGAAAGAAAGGAGAGTTTATCACCTTAACAAGAAGAGGCAGCCAGCTCACGAGAACTACAAGGACGTTATGAGGTTATGAAGGGAGAAAATTAGAAGGGCCAAAGCCCAGCTAGAACGTAATCTGACTACTGCCATAAAAGACAATGAAAAATGCTTCTGTAAACATTCACATCAAAAGGAAAAGTAAAAAGAATCTCCATCCTTAACTGGATGCTGTGGGGAAACAGTGACAAAGAATGAGGAGAAGGCTAAGGTATTTAACTGCTTTCTTTGCCTCAATCTTCAATGCCAGTTGTTCTGTGAGAACCAGGCCCTTGAGCTGTAAGACGGGTAGGGACCAGAATAAAGTCCCCACAATCCAAGAGGAAATGGTCAGCTACCTGCTATACCACTTAAACACACACAGTTCTGTGGGACTGGGTGGGACCCACCCAGCAGTACTGAGTGAGCTGCTGGGAGAGCTTGCTGAACTAGGCTGCATCATCTACCAGCAGTTCAGGCTAACTTAGGAGGTCCCAGGGGGATTGAGGTTGACAGTGTTACACCCATGTTCAAGGTGGGTCAAAACGTAAACTCAGGGAATTACAGGCCTGTCAGACTGAGTGCCAGGGAAAGTGGCAAGGAAAAAGCAAAGTCAAGGAGAATCACTGAGCAGATCATCCCAAGTGTCATCAAACAGCCCGTGCAGTATGACACAACGAGGCCCAGCCAGCAGGGGTTGTGAAAGGCAAGTGCTGCTCAACCAACAAAATCTCCTTCTGTGACAAGGTGACAAGCTTAGTGGATAAGGAAAAGGTTGTATATGTTCTCTGCCCAGACTTTTGTAAAGCCTTTGATGGCATTTTACACAACATTCCCCGGAGAAACTGGGTTTCCAGGGTTTGGACACACTGTTCACTGGGTAAAAAAACCCTCTGGAACCTTCTGGGCTCAGAGTGGTAATGGATGTAATTATACCCATCTGGGAGCTGATCATCAGTGATAGTCCCCAGGGATCAGTACTGGGGCCAGTTCTGTTCAGTAATTACACTGATGACCTGGACAACAGGATCAAATGAGAGGTCAGTCAGTTTGTAGGCAACACCAAGTTGGGTGGGAGTGCTGATCTGCTGGAGGGCAGGAAGGCTCTGCAGAGGGATCTGGACAGGCTGGATCAATGGGCCAAGTCGTGGTTTGAGGATCAACTACGGCAAGTGCTGGGTCCTGCCCTGGGGTCACAAAAACCTCAGGCAGCGCTCCAGTTTTACAGAAGGCCAGTGGCACCCTGTACTCAGCACTGGTGAGGCTGTACCACAAATCCTGTGCTCAGTTTTGGGCCCCTCACTCCAAGAAGATCACTGAGGTGTTGGAGCATGTCCAGAGAAGGGCAATGGAGCTGGGGAGGGGTCTGGAGCACCAGTCCTGTGAGGAGCAGTTGAGAGAGCTGAGAGTGTTTAGCCTGGAGCAAAGGAGGCTCAAGGTGAGCTTATCACTCTATAACTGCCTGAAATGAGAGTGTAGGCAGGTATGAGTTGGCCTCTTGTCCCAGGCAACAAGCGAGATGTGAGAAAATGGCCTCAGGTTGCCCTATTGAAGGTTTAGATTGGAAATGAGGAAATATTTCATCAAAAGTGTTATCAAGCACTGGAACAGGCTGCCCAGGGAAGAGGTTGGTCAAACAGCCATGGCTGCAGTCAAAAGACATGGTGGCACTTTATGGACATGGTTTAGTGATGGCCTTGTCAGTATCAGGTTAATGGCTGAACTCAATGATTTCAAAGGTCTTTCTTACCTATATGATTCTGTGAAAATTAATTTCCCATTCTTGCTTTTGACAGCTGTAATCTAAATGTCTTAATCAGAATTAATGTATACTTTTTAAAGAGGGGGCTTCTTGGGTTTTTATCAGAACTTCAGAAAATTACCAAAATGTGGTTCTGCAAAAAATCCTCATGAACTCCTGAATATAGGATCAATTGTTTTTCCAAACACATCCCATTTCATCAACACTTAAGATGCTCTTGCTTTTAAGGAATAATTGCAGCAGCATTTCTTCAGCTACCATGTTAAAACATTGTTATTTGATTTATAGATTTTAAGAAGTAAAGCTAATTTTGGGTTGTGGACATGACTACCCATGGACCAACTTTACCTTCTCAATGGATAACACCAACATTTATACACGTCTAAGTAAACTAAAACACAGTGTGGTTATGGCACGGAAGCAATTACACTCATTTTTATTCACCTAGTTTTCTTGATAACCACAAGGTGAATCCATGACATCAAAGAATTCTCTATAAACTCATCACTGAAGGACCAGGGCATTTAATGGGACAAGTGCCTGGAAGGATGTTTACTATTTCAGGAGGTGTGTGCTCAGCTCTCCAATAATCAGTCCTCTCAACAGACTCAAAAGCATACTTCACTCTGCGATTATCTGTTTTCTTCCTTTTAATCAATATAACATGGTGGTACCTATCTCCCCTCAAACATATATAATTCAAAGTCTCCCTGTTCTGTGACTTTAATGAGGTAACATGGGAGCAACTTTATCCAAATCTTATATATGTATATACATATATGTATATAAGGCATACAGGCAGCCACACTATATACAGAAACAAAGAAATCTTCTAGCTATATATCAAGAGTAGTAATTTCTAACAAAATGCTAAGATATGCCACTGCCATAGCCATTAGGTATCAAAACAAAAACAAACTAAAAAAGGAAATGTGGGATACTCTCCCTAAATGATCAGACCAAAGAACTGAAAAACTTTCTGATGCATAATCTGTGAATTGACATCTGGCGTACTGGTCAGAACAGTACTTGTTCTTGGTGCTGTGCTAGGGGCTTTTTGACAAGTTACAGAGCATTAGTACTTCAAGAAGTGGCAAGTGGCACACATACATGCTGTCTGATGGTATCAGTTACTCAGGACTGCAGTATATGCACTCCTTAGTTGTGTCTATGCACCATTAAACTAACGGCAAAAGTTGTCATCTCACTTCCTTTAAGATACCACATATTGTCCCTCTTTCCATGAATTATTGTAATCTTTCCATGAATTACAAGAGCAATTTGTTGTGCTGTTGTTTCCATGCAGAGATTGCATCCATATACTTCTTTACACCGCTTACACCTTCTGGGTTGAAGGAAAATGGATTGGTTAGCATATCAGACAGCTAACTCATAGGCTTAGGTATAACATCCAAACAATAAATAATGTTGAAATTTAAAAATCTAGGTATGTTAGTTAACACAGTAACTCCTCACCTCACGTTTTTACTAAGTGCTAACACAAGCCAAGAGAAATACATATGAGAAGAGAAACCTGATTTGGTTGATATTGAATGCAAACGGAGTTTCATGAAGCTTCAAGACTGAACTTTCCCTGCTCTGCATCTGGACATTGGAATTCTGGTCTATTGTGAGCTGAGCTGAAATTATGTAGTGGATTCAGCACATACTGGAGGAGCAAAAAGCTCCTGCTATCTTTGTGAGCTGGTTGAAAAGTGAAAACAGATTAGAAAAATAAGTTCTTGAACAGACAGCAACATTGCTTTCACACCAGATTTGATGAACAAGTCCTCCCAGTGGCACTAACACCTGATATGCACATTGCATGGATTAGTAAGTTATAGTCTGAGAAGAATAAAAATAACTCTTTTTTCAGTAGTTCTAGTAACTGCTGCAGGGATACTAGCTAATGAAAATACAAAAGGATTTCTCTAAGGAATGTGAAATTTGTTTGGTGTTTCCATTAAACAACTATATGTTGTTTATCCACTATCTGAGATGCACTGAGGCATATCCAGACCTGATTACAACTATTTTTAGCTCCAGATCAGACCCCCTCACTAGGACAACAAGCAGTTCCTCATCTTTACCAGATCTTTGATGCAGACATTTACAAAAGGGATTTTTAATAACAATACAGGCACATTTACTTAATATTTTGATCATCCTAAATCAGAATGCCTTTCATCATTAATGGAGACTTTTTCAGTGTTTCGCAGTAAAGGACAAATTTTCAAAGACATGTAAGAGAGATTTGCTGACTGACTTTTATTCAGACCACTGGGAGGTAGTCAGCTCAATCCCCAAACACTGATCCGAAATGCATCCTTTCAAATACCATTTTCAAAAGATGACAGACTTTTCAGTAACTAAGAAGCTTCTAAGAACAACAGTATCATTTCTACTGAACTGACATCTGTCAGTTAATGCTACTTTCAGGAAAATATTAGGTATGCAGAAAGCAGAAGAGCTCAAGGACTTCCACTGGAGAAAAATGTGGAGTGCTCCTAGGAGTTGTATCCCTTGAGCTGCAAAGACAGTATTCTCCAGCCCTGCTGTGTAAGGACTAAATTAAAAGTGCAACAAATAGCACTTCTGCGTATCAGTGGTCCCTGGAGGCTTTAACTTTTAGAAGTCACTAGGAGGTACTGGCTTAGCACATAAAAGATGCAGAGGATCATGAAGGTAAATGAGGATTAGAGTCATATGATGAGAAAGTCAAAAGGGCACTCAACGAACACCACAAAGCTTAACATCCAATGTATTCATTGCAAATGGGGAGGGAAACAGAATCTTTCTCCAATTGCAAATTTTGCTCATATGTGCCAAGTGCACAATGTGGTCTTTAACAGCTATGAGAGCCATGGTAGTTTATGTAAGTGCATAAGGGAAATCAAAATCTCAGTTGCTTTTTGAAAATGTAATAAACTGTACTACATATAGATAAACTACTATCTTCTCCCTGATGATTTTTATCATTAATAATGTATCTCATATACCAAATATCAGGAAGAGTAAGTAAGTTGTTAGAACAGATTCTGGAGAGCTATTCTTCACATTACAACAGAAGTTTTCTATTCTGCAAGGAATTTTTACAAGTCATCTCTAAGTGACAGAGAAGGAGATATGGAATTCCCTCTTTCATATCCTTTATTAAATACATATTTCTTATTTAATTAAAAGATTTTCTAAGATTACTCTTGATTCTTTTGGTCAAATGGCAGAGACTAATTAGAACAACCAAGGTTTGGAAGCCCATTAGTAAAGAATCATTCTCAGCAGTTAAAGCAACAAACATGCACTGAATATTAAAATGTAATTTCCTCAAGGTCATAAGAAGTAGTTCAAGAGGTTCCAACTCTCTAATTTAAAACGGAAAACCAATCAAATTCCACAAAAAACACTCCAAAACAAAAAATCCAGAAAACAAAGCAGAATGAATAGGAATCTGAGACAGTACTTACTACAATGTCTTCAGGGAAAGTATCCAGACTGAAGGAGCCATCATCAAACATGACTTCATAGAAAACCTGAGATGTCACTCCTATGACTCTGCAACTATAGTATCGTGTATTTCTATGTTTCGTGATGACTGTCTGCCCAACTGTAATGGTTTTTCCACATACTTTAGCTCTCTTGAAAAGAAAGAATATTAAAGAAAAATTACATTTAAAATACCAGCTTACTTATAAAAAAAATTACCAGCGTAAAAACAGGATTGGTAACAGCTCACCACCCAAGAAAAAAACTTCAAATTAAATTAATTTAATTCGATCATATTAACATAATTTCTTTTACACATAAAATTCCTCCACTTTGTGGGAAAACAAATGACATCTGAAGAATACCAGATCAAAGCATATTTCTGCAACTAATGCCTTATTCTGCAATACATCAATAATATATAATTAGAAAAATTTGTAATTTTTATTTGTAGGATAATTTTTAAAATTTTCCTGAAGACATAAAATGTGATGAACCAAGAGTATGGTTGTGATTTTTTTTAAATGATGAAATTTTGAAGTACTGGATTTCTGCATGATTCCACATAATAAAATGAAATTTTGCCCAGTGAGATGCATTAACTAAACATATAGTCAGCTCTTGCCAGAGCTGTCTACAGCAGTGTATACAAGGAACTTAACCCACATTGTACAGAACTTTTGCTTTAAAGCTTCAAACAACACTGATCACTCTTCATCAGTTATTTGCACAGTATACCAGTAACAATAATTTTTTTCCCTTTTCACTTGTAATTCCCCAGTGCTAATTTTATCAATGAGATGACTAGCAGGGCTGTTAAACTATGCTAAAATTCTACATCAATAACTACTTGATGTATTCTATAAACATAGAAACAATGGGACCTTGTAGGAAGGCAATCATAGGAAGGCAATCACTAAGAAGCTCATACCATGCTACATCTCAGCTCCTGACTACTGCATCCTCATGAACCCTCCACTTTAAAAGCAACCTTCTTCACCAGGAAATATCAAATCAATATCTTCTCATCCAAGTAACACATAGAAGGCACTCCTTTCTTACGAGCTTGACTATTCAATATCTCACAAAGGTTTTCATGCAAAGGAGAGGGTATTGTGACTTTGGCCACACCTGAAGAGTTGAACGTTTCTAGTTATGTAGCTAGATGCATATGAATATCTAAGGATGAAATATTTTTTATTAGAAATGTTTATAAAAACTATACAAGAACACTTTTATATACAATCCACACTAAGGTTATCATCAAATTTCCTAGCACTGCTTTTAAAACTTTCAAAGGCAGTAAATTTTTCAGTCAATACTATAGTCTTAAAGTTGTCTTACGAAAATCTGGAAAATCCTACAACTGTAGCATTTTTATCATTAGAATTGAAGATAATAAAGAACAGCATCAATTCTTTTAGTTAGACTTTGACTATTAGCAGTAAAGTGAATGCTTAGGCATAAGAGGGAAAACCCACCCTAGACTTGAAGACTTATGGTTTTGTGCTGACTTCTTGTCACTATTTGGCTTCTTTCTTGCACCTGTTTATGGGACTTATAATGTTTAAGCCTCTCTGCTCCTGAAACTAAGGGCACACCAAGTAAAATATTCTGTGCCATTTTTACAGGCAGTGCACTAAAACACAATGATGTTCCTAAAATGTTTCCAAGTGTATCAAGAAATAATGTTCTGAGCATACTCACAAATTATTTAATCATTACATGTGTAAATAAATTATTATTTCCTCATTTTAACAGTCTATAGATTTTGTACTTATCTAAACTATCTAATTTAGATAAGTACAAAAATTAACTACATAAATAGCAATTGACTTATATTATAGAGCAATAAAATGTCCATAAGCATAAGCATGTTTTATCTAATCTTGAAACATATGTAAACATACATGTTAATTTATCTTTCAAATTTTTATTATACCTTTTTCAGCATTTGGTGGTCGCAGAGGTGGATCAAATGTAAACTAGAGACTACTAATTGATTTATTTCTATGAGATAATAGAAAAAATATTGTACAACAGAAACCCAAGGAGATATTGCTCTATTAAAAGGTTTAAGTGTTCTCTGAAAGAAAATGTAACTCTTCACAGAAGATGGAGGGCAAATTATAATATTTTAAGAGACAATACAGATTCATTTAATGATAAAATTTTCAGAGAGGAATGCCATTTCTCATTAGAAAAAGCAATAAAACCCAGAAATGGATTCTAGCTCAAGGAGATTATTTTTCAGTATGTTATCTTCATAGGATTCTTAATTTATTTCTCAGAAAATCATATTCACAAGTACACTCTGTAATTGATTGCATGTCCCAGAAAACATTTCCTGACAGAAAACCTTGCGAATTTATTGATGTTAAGAATGTAATTTTTGATCAGAAAGGACAGCTGTTATGTAAGGGAGTCAATCAGATTAAAGAAACAGCTGTGGTAGTTACCAGATTATTGAGAAAGCTGTAGTTTAAAAAGCATGATTTTCTTTAATGGTACCAAAGCCAAGAATGAACTAAGATAGTGGCAGAAATACAGAAAACAACCAGATACGAAGGAAGATAATCTCCCCTTCTGTGTGCCAACTTCAAAAGGATAAAAGGGAAAATTACTTTCTCCTGCATTTTCTTACATACATAAAAAAAACCTTACATACATAAACTACGTGAACACGAATTCATAACAGCTATCAAGAAGTAGGCATCTGATGTACATCTAAATACCTAGAAACTTTCTTAGGCTACAGTTTTTAGTGGGAAATCCTAAAAGATCTGAGATTTATTCCATACAGGAACTTAAATCTCATGTCATTGTTTACTACTCGGAATTCCATTTTCAGAATAGAAATTATGCATGACATTCCAAAAAATAATCCAGCTCATGATTTTTGAACAACATGTTCTTCTGGAGGCATGGCTTAGTCTTTCTGAGATGTTCAGGGGTTGGTAGTAGTTAGCAGACAGTGGCAAACAATGACACTCCATCACTAAAGTATTCAACAGAAAAATGATCTACAGCTTCCATTGGGTAGCATGCCTTCATTCCCTATGTGCTACAGAGGTTAAGATCTGGCTGATAATAGTAGAAGGTAATTTTAAGTCGCTCCAAAATCAGAGACAGCAGGTATTTGTATCTCCTGTCTTTGCCTCTTCTTAAAGATTGTTATTTTTTCAAGTGTTACTGGGCCTTCTGTTCAAAATTTCCAAAGGAAATAGCTGTGAGTATAGGTTTGTCACCAGCTGGCTTTCTCTGATCCACCGGGCTTATGTGGATCTTTTGGGGTAGGGTTTGGTTTATTTTCTGTTAGAATAGTTGCACACGACGCCTTTTTCTCATTTTCTTGTGTATGAACCAGTTCTTTTAATCAAAACAGATCCATCTGCAGCACCTATTCTCAACTGTACTTCCACATGTTCTTGCAGTTTTGATAACAAAAATGTCTGAGGGATATGTTTCATGCCCAGAGACATGCACAGTCAAGGAGAAAAAAGGAAAAAAAAAAACAAACCACAACCTGTAAGTAGCAAATCACGAGGCTTCCTTGCATATTGGCAGACTAATTTACATTAAAAATACCATAGGCAATGATAGCAATGACCCAAAACACTCTGTATAGAAAAATTCTTCTGCTAACAAATTTTTATGCTATTTCTAAAGCTCTACGTTCAGCAAGTATAAGAGGCATGCTTAATTTTGAGTCCATGAACATAGAAACATATTTTTGAAAAGTCACATCAGCGTTTAAAAACTCCAGTTCTTAGTATTTTTGTATTTACTTCATTTGGCAGCACCAGATGAATTCAAGGATTATTGCTTTCCCTTTGATTTTCTCTTTGATGATTTTCCTTCAGTATTTTCAATCACTGACAACAAAAAGGCACTCTAAAATACTGAAGACAATACAGAACCTGATCCCCAATGAAAAAGACTTATGGAAGTATGTTGAAAAATTTTGCTTGTATTCACAGGCATAAATAAGTTGGACGCATATGCTACTTCCTCACTAAAATAAGCCCTTGCCTGGTGTGAAGAGATATACTCATAATAGTAATAATACACATTTATCTGTTTAGGTAGGCCTTTTTTTTGTTGTGCATCCTCATTGATTTACAGATTAAAACACCACTATAGTTATTTGTCACAATTTTTCCTAGTGCCCAAAAGTCATTTGACTGCTGAGGTTTTGGGCTTTGATTTTTTTTTTTTTTAAACTTGAAGAAAGCAGCAAATACTGAATCAGTACAAGGGTAGTCACTGAGCATTTAGATACAGTATCTAGAGTCTATATTATAGAAAAATCAGACCTTTTTTTTTTCTTGAAACAAGGAGAAACAATAGTGTCCTTATTTATGAACAGTATTTTCTGAATATCAGAAATTTTTTTTTGTATAGACAAGATAACCTATTTGACTCCTGTAAAAATTTTCTAAGTGAGTATAATATTTCAGTCTGCATGATTTCCTGTTCTGCTTTCAAGCAAGCAAACTAAAACAGGCACAAAAAAAAGTTGATTAGAAGTAGGATACATTGCTATGCCTAATGGTGAAGAGCAATGTTATTTCTGCATGAAGGAATAGCTAATAGCTAAGAAAAACGTAACAAGAAAACCAACGGTGAGAAAACTTCCAAAGGCTTAAAGATGTGATTAGATTAATTATCCAAAAGACAGAGTAAAAAACCAAGTATTTAAAAACATATGGCAATCTCCTTTGTCTCAGGAGTAAGCTAAGAATTTTACAGAAAAACATTCCTTAACAAAATATCCGCTCTTTCCAAATTTTGGCCCAACTGAAAACACAAAAGCTTAACTTCTATTTTTTCTTCTGCAAACCTGACTTTTAGCTGAGCCATGGGGAAAAAAAAAAAGGTAGTAATAGTGAATATTTCAAAAAAGTTAGTGCTGAGTTTCAGGAAAGGATGCAATAGTCTCATTCCAAGACACTTTCAATGTCCTTCACACAAGCTCTGAAACAATAGCCATAAAAAATTCTGGTTTTTCCCACAGTTGATGGTGTTTCTTTCCTTGTACAGTAACTAATATAGGTCAAGAAAATCACTAAGAAAACATGGAATTTATGGGAGTGATGAAAATCCCACTACCTAGATTATAAAGACTTGTCCCAAAAAGATACCAGAATACATTTGGGAAATGTTGGCTCTATTTTTACTGGCTATAAATTTAATGCAGTAATTTTCAACCAATGATAATGTTTCCCAAAACCCCCAAGGAGAGTATCTTAAGTTGCCTGTACAGATAGAAGTTTAAGTTTGTTTGTTTTTCAAACCAAACTCATTTTCTTGGAAAATGTTTGAAGAAATTAAAAACTATAAAGACTGCTGGTTTATCATGTTAATTCATTTTGGAAAACAAAAATATTATAAAACTGAACAATTCTATGGAAATTTTAAACGGGTAAACAATGCATCTCCCTTTTTAAAAATCAACTGCAGACTGAACACTTGGGACTGATTACTTTAGCTGGGAGGCATTACACTTACATAGTACACTTGGAAAAAATCCTACTCTTCAATAGTCTTGTTAGGTCTTGTCATTAAGACCAAGGATTCACTGACAAGCTCTTGAAAGAACAACATTTATTATACAGACACTACCTGGGTTTATGTCTTTCCTTTCTAATGCATAAAGAAGAAAAAAAAATTGCAACTTGAGTAACTTACTGAGATCTTTACTACATTAAGACTACATTAAGTCCTTCTGGTTTGCTAGGAAGCAAAATACAGCTTTAAAAGTGCAAGATGAATAGCAAAAGTTCTCTTTTAACTGAGATACTAACCATTTATTCAAGTAAAGACGTTAAACTAATTCTTCACTGTGTCTCATCTAAAATTAAAGGCTCCTCCTTAGCACAGAATAGAAATAAAAAGGCAGTCATAACATGAATTTTCATGACATGCCAGTGTTACTTTGCCAGATGACAGAATAATTATAACTGGATATTTTCAAGAGACTCTGGCTGCAGAACAAAGATTTTACATTTACACACATCCATTATCTCACAGGTTCTGTGAGTATTTGCAAGATATTGTGATCTGGGTATTTATAATATACTTAAGGTTAACAAAACAGAGAACTCAGAGATTTGTTCTGGCTGTCAAAACAATACACTCAACAAGGACTTTAAAATAAAAAGTGTGTTAGGCATATCAGGTATCACTTCTCCCAGGTAACAGCATTAGGAAAAACCTTCAAGCTGTATTAGATTGCTATACATGAAAATATGATAGACAGAACTATGGTAATACATAGTGTGGATCCTCTCCTCCATTTTTTCTGGAAACATGTTTCAATTCTGCAATTCCATTTTTTAACTAGAAAACATATTCCTCACCACATTTTGGTTGATCTTGTGCCTGAAACATGTGATGTAGACAACATATGGCCAGTCATCAGGTTCCATCAGCACTCCGGCAGCATGGGCACAGGTAACATGGAATGATGCTGGGCAGCGTCCATATGAACACTGAATGCAGGCACCAGAGATTTTCTTAACTCTCTGCCTGCAGAAGATACATTTCTGTAGGAGCAAAAGAAACAGATTATTTTCTGTAACTCCAATTTCAATGATTCCTGCAAGTAACTCAAAGATCAAAAAGTCATTTGTGATCCAAGGATTACATTTTTCACCTTACCATATGTACAGCGATAGGGACAGCATTTATGGATTACAAGGCAACTTAGTAATATAACTAATATATAGCATTTCTGCCTTTTTATATAAATGTGAAGACAATCTGTTCTAATGCTATAGCAAGAAAACAGATAGACAGATAGATGATAGACAGATAGGTATTTAAAAGTTTAATTTTAAATTCCATACTCTGAAAATTAACCTACTGCTTCTAAAATTGGTAAATCAAAAACCCTCTACATGAATTGACAAAAAAACCGACAGCAAGACTCAAAAATAAAGAGAATAGGCTCAGCTGAAATACGCTTAAACAGGACTTCCATATATCATTTAACTTAGTTCCCTACTAAGTTAAATACTTAGTTCCCTACTATGAAGCTGGACTAAATACATATGTAGACAGTCTTTGCAAAATGGTTAATCTAACACATGCAGGAAACAGTGGATAAATCTTCTCTAAGTCAGACACAATTTCTTTATCTCAAGCCTTTGCATAATTCTACAGCTGAAGGCTGTTCCTAAGACCATTTTTATTTTTTAGCCTACTTTTCATTTTGGTTGAGTATTTAATATAACTTCAATACAGTAGGCCGTATTTCCTCATGATATGTACTCAAACATTATGTCAAGAGCCTCACTGGTACCAAGACACACTGGTTTTTTTGTTCCTTTTACCAAAAATGAAGACCACATCAAAATAATGTCACAATTTTGTAATTGAAATGAGTAATGAGCCAATATGAAAAGAAGACAAAAGGATATAAGCTAGGTTAACTAAGTCTGGGGAATAAGTTCTAATATACTACAAAAAGAATATATAAGACAAACTGTACCTTACCACCCTAAGGTATTAATAAGTACACTAGATAGAGTAATTACTTCAGTAACATCTATGGACAACTATTTCGTATCACATATGAGAATTATCCTCTGATAGCACTCAGCATGGCTAACAAAAATGCAAATGCTATGGATGATTACAAAATTATCTCACATATTATAAACAGATTTTATGCAATGACTCAAAACAATTAATTCAATAAAACATAATCTTGTACTATTGCTTACTTCCATTTCTTCTAAATTTTCTGCCCACCAATTTGTTCAACACACTCATCTGCCTATGTTGAGAACACAAGTAAAAATAATTTTGATGTGGTTTTGCTACATGATTAATCATTAAAAGTGTTTACTGTTAACTCACATCTACTTGTTATTTGGAGGTGACCAAAGAACTTAGTTCTCCGTTGTTTCTTGATTTACATTTTCTGCATAAAACCACAAGTAATTTTATTCCATAATACAGCACTTAAATAGTTTCAATGCCTTCTGGCATAAAGTTTGTGACAGAAATAATACTTTTGGTAAGGGCTATCCCTGTCAAGCTCACTGGTCCTAGTTCCTACATGACCCTAAATGTGAAATACTCTTCAAGTTCTCCCTTCATGTTCACCCTTTGAAAGCAAACTGCCTGCATGGCTTTGCACTAGCAGAAATTAAGAATAGTAACTAGCATCTGAATGTAGGGAAAAATTTTAGCTATCATTCACTAAAAGGACCTGAATTCAGCTCACTCAACTGTAATACCATCGGGTTTGAAAGACTAGTAAGAGGTAAAGATGATTTTACCATCAAAATAAATGTTTCAGAGACTTCACTCATGTGCTGACACCTTGTTGCGTGTTTGTATTCATGTGCATGAGGTAATTTTCAGGTAAGCGGAGTAACTGTTTTCCAAGGAAGCTTAGAGATTTCTTTTATATGTATGTATTCAGAACCTATTAAGTGGAAATTTCAGATAGAAAATACAATTGAAATCTAGTGTGTGTAGTGTCTAGATACTGAGTTCATACAAGTAACAGAGCTCCTCTTGAATGCTGTTTCATACAGATATACACAAATTCACCAATCAGATTAATGGAAGAAGAAAGACCGAAGCACTTGTGAGTAGCAAAAAAACCCAAACCAAAGAAAACATAATCAAACAAAACCCCAAACATGCAAACAAAATAACCCCAAACCAAAACCACGCAAAAAAAATTCCCCCACATGCATTCTGAAATAAACACTCCAAAAACACAGTTCTACCAAAATGTAGAGAATGAGGAAAAGGAATAAAGTGAGGTACACCTCAACTAGCATTAACTGAAGAAATTGTAACATTACAGCAGGAAATACTGGTCCCCCTTAAATTACTGGCTGCACATGCACAAGAGAGCAAACATGTAAACATTACATTGTGGTTGCACATTTCTCCTGTATCTTACTGAAGTATTATAAAAAACTTGAAAGATGCAAAAATCTAAAACTACACTAGCTTCAGGAAAAAGGTGAAATTACAACTTCATGTATGTACAACTTCTCTTCTAAATTAATATTTTAAGGTTTATTATCTTCTTGAAGTAGAGAAGCTGAGAAACATAAAAGCAATATGAGGACAGCAAGAAATGCTGAAAAGGAAGCTGGAAAAGCAGTCAGGAAAACTGAAAATGTGGCAAACTAAATGGCATGGCCAAATCCTCAGAAATTAGAGTAAAACTTCAGCCCTCCCTGTAATAGAGGCTGACTTCTCTGTTCTCTCCCAGCACAGGTTAACCTAATGAGAATATGTCTGAGAAACTGGCATAGTATGCAAAAACATTTCTCACAATGCTTTTCAGAGTTTCAACTTAAAAAGTACTGAAAATAATTATTAAAAAACAAGCTGTCCAATTATGAATTACTATAATCTTATTTCAGTCATATATATGTAAAATTAGTGTAATTCTGATGAAGAGTAAAATTGCTTCAAATTTCCTCTTATATAAAAGGAACACTGCCTGGTCATAGGTATTTCTGTGAATGCAGACCTAAATTTGCATGATGAAAGTGAAACAATTACCATTTTAACCATACAATAAATCCATCTCACTGCCAAACATAAGGAAGGTAATTGTTACATCAGTTAACTCCAAAGCCATACTAATCTTTTGTGCTACAATCGTATACTCTTCAGGTATCAAAAAGATTAAATCATGGATATGAGCAGGTGGAAAAACATTACTGTACATGCTGGAAAAAAAACCCTCCCTATTTCTCCCTGTGCTTAAGGAATACCAGAAAAACTATGAAAATCATTCTTCTTTCAAGAATGCAGAAAAACAATCAAGATTTGCAAATCAAGAAATATGTTTCTTGTTTTATGTAAGATACATGTCCTTCATACTGAGGATGATGCAGATGTATCTCAGCTCTACAGTGACTCTCAAACTGAGGCGTGAATTTTGAAAAGTACATGTGACAGTCCAGTGTTCAAGCAAACTACAGCTTGCATAACTGTATCAGGTAGGTAACATGGCCCCATTCAGAAGTAAGAGAAAAAGCCCCTTCATATTTGAAACTATACATTGGATAGTCAATCCACTTTAATTGATAAATAAAATCAGAACACAAATAAAAGCAGAGCAAGCTATATAAAATTTGTTTTGCATAGACTTTTGGAACATTAGCTGAACTACATATCAAATTGTGTATTAGCTATAAGTAGTAAGTTGAACTGTGCTGCGTCTGGACCATACTGGCAATTCTTCCCTGCCCTGGCTTGTGAAAAATAATGCATTTCCACACTCTCACTTAGGATTTTAGGGTTTTTTTAAGCTCTTTTTCATAAGTTAATATCATTTATTATAGTGTGGTGATACATAAAAAGGGAGGATGATGCAAATATTAAAAAAAAAAAAAAAATAAAACAAACCCATTGAAAGTGATCAAAGGAAAAAGGCATCATAATCTCAAGAGAAGAAAGAGAATGACTGGCTGTGAAGACAAATGTTTCACTCTCCCCCAAACTCTTCCCTGAAGTCTAACTTTCTTAAGTTTGTAAAATGAAGGAATGATATAGAATGGAACCAATCCCAAACTACTTCTGTGGAAAAAAAGGTCTGAACACTTCTCTGTCAGGGCAAACCTTGTATTTAGGTATGTAAGTTTGCTACTGGTGAAACAAGCATCTTTAAAAACACAATAATGCTAATTCAATGCCCAAATGACAATTTTTCAGTAGCTTGAAACTACAGCTGTTCCTACCAGCTAAAGCAATTCTAGACAGCTAGGAAGAATGTAATTTTGGTTTAATGATTGCTAGATATTGGTGCAAAGCAGAGACCAAGAGGAAAATAGCTAAGGATCAATCTTAACCAGAGATCCAGATGCAAAATGAATTGGAGAATAAATAAAATTGTTTATATAACTGGAGATTAAGAACATAGGACAGAACTATGTACTGCAATTTTCTAGATTGTGAAATGACCTCTTTTTGCCCCCCAAAAGAAAAATATTCTGCTGCAAATGAATTTCATCATCACTGAACAGCTCTTTAATGTTAATAGTCTGCAAATCCATAAACAGAATGGATTTTAAAAAACGAGTTTGAGGAAACTGGATGTCAGCATTTTGCAAAAGACAGCCCACTGGTAACTTCTATAATAATTTTTATGTATCCTTATTTAAAGATTGAATTAGAAATTGCTTCCCTCAAAAGGAGTGGTATTTGCAAATAAAATTCCAGTCCCTAAAAGGATCATGAATTAATCACAGCAGCAGTGTTTTCTGACGGAAGGATTTATGAAAATAAGCACAAACTGAGGTCACAGCAAAAAGCCAGGGATGGATTTTAGGAAACAATTCTGAGTATTGATTTCTCCCTAAAATGATCTCTAAGTCTTGGCAATCAGAATTACTTAAGCGAAGGAGTTGACTGTACTAAAGCATTAAATGCTACAAAAAGAAGCTATTTCAAGAGAGCCTCTAAAAATTATTAATTTCCAAATATTACTAAAAATAATTCCGTAAGAGTTCTGCTGCTACTTCTGCAAATGGTTAGTAACTACTAGTCAGTAACTGATTTGTATATTTTCACCCTCTTTTATATATTTTCTGATTTTTTGCCTTCTGTGTATCATTTCAAATACTAAGACAGACACCACTGTAAAATTCAGAAAATTAATGAAAAATCACCTCTATTTTTTTTAATAATTTCTACTTTACCATATCTTCATTTTGTAACAAACCTACTTTGCTTCACTACTTACATTACCAGACAAGCAAAATTGCTATCACGTAACGCCACACCCTAGATATGAAAAGCCAGCCCTACTGCAAGCAATAGTATCCAATAGATACACTTACATTTTTAAGAGAAAAGATTTTGCACAGAATATTGGCAGAAGGAGGTTCACAAGCTTATCAGCTGTTATAACCAGAGACTTACAGTATGAAATTCACAGTGAAACTAATCTTTTCCTTCTCCATTCCATAGCCAGAACACAGAATAAAAGTGACAAAGATTACAGCAAGGGTTGGCAGCAAGGTACTGGCACACAGATTTGTTAATGATGCGAAACACAGTGAGAAGACGCATACTATGAAGACATTTGACACATTATCTGCAGATCAGTGAGCACATGTTGTCTGCACAACTATCTCTTAGAATACAAAGTCAGCACTTAATTCTGGCAGAGAGCATGGTATGTTTCTATGGAAACAAACTCATTACTGTTTTTACATTTTATGTTTCCTTTTATTCCTGATTAGTTTAAACCAAGATGAGTATTTGAGCTATGAAACTGGCAGCATTAGAACATGTGAAGAAAGAGTTTGTTAGATGGTATCTTCTACTTCATTGTTCAGCATGTTCAGGCAATTACATAAAATTAACTAGGAATGTTGTTAGAGAAAGTACCAAGAGACTATTCTGCATCTTCTGGTACTTCAAACATAACAACCAGTAACTCAGGGAGTTTGTGATTTCTTACTATTCAGTAAGTCTGCCTGTAGTATAGGGCTATGCTAAATTAAAGATGGCAGACATTATGTGGATGTAAACAAAATTCTTTTGATTGTAGATTTCAGCAGAGAAGTAAATATAACACTTACGCATCAGTAGCAACTGCAGACAGTAATCCCACTCTCTAGTAATTCTGTGATAATGTAGTTTTGGGTCAGCTCTCAATGAATAAACTTGTCAGCTTTTTAATTTTGAATTAAGCATGAAAAGGTATTGAAATCATGCCACATATACATATAGATTTAAAATACAATTTTAACAGACAAAAAAGCTACCAAGACTTGCCAAAATCACATATAAATACAGTATCCATCAATTATTTCAATCAAACTGTTAAGGTAACTTAATAGCTTTTAATTTATAGGAAAGGGAAGACAAAATATAGTGCAGAGTTAAGAAAAATCTCATTTCTCCTGAGGCATGGACTGTGACATTGTAATGAAAGAGTCATTAACCAGCAGGTTAAAAGACAAAGAATCAAAGAAGACACAATACTTGGTGAAGAAGTACTTATTTTGAAAGTACTTTTTATTTTGAAAGGGATTGTGCTTCTCTGACACACTACACAGTCTCAGTAGCAGGTAAAACAAGTTTTGTGAGGTAAAGGTAAGAAATAAAAGGCCCTATTAGAGCTTCAGCTGTGATCTCACAATCACCATATTTACAACTACACCGTATCTTGAGAAATAAACTTCTGTACATTTATTTTCAGTATTCTTGAGGTTCTCAGCTTCATAACAACATTCCAATACCAAGCACTGCTGTTATGTCCCTACCTTTTTTCAGGCTAGAGCAGTACCATTAGCACTCTACACTGTCAGAGATACTCTGAGAGTACTTGAGATGTCTTTAATCCTACCACAGAGACCTACTGATAAAAATACCATATAAACATATCTCTACTATTGCCTCTGTTTTATTTACAGGTACTAAAAGGAAAACATTCCATCACCAACATCTTCTTTAAAAAGAAGAATCCCTGCATCCGTAAGAAATATTCTGCTGGCACATATTCACTGAACACAAGAATAAACCGCTCTCTCTTCCAGATTGACATACATCAGGTCACACTGAGAATTTGGTCATCCTAACTCTTCTTTTACCCACTTCATAACCACTTGCTTTCAGAAATTATAATATGTGACTGTGAGCCCAAACTTTATACAAAGACTCTCAAGATTTTATCTTAACTGTGGTTTTTAAAATAGTCATGTATTTTTTTAAACACATATTTTTATTAGAGACAAAACAAATCTTTTTTTAAGACAATTTTTCTTCCCTTTAGGTTCGAAATGTTGCAGGTCTTGTGGGGGTTTTTCCCACAATTTTCACCTTTTATCCTGCAGATTGTACTATACCAAACAGGCTTAAAAAGAACTTTTTTTTTAGAAGCACTGTGCCTGCATTCAGTGCATCTTTCAGGCATCCTGAAATGAACAAGAAATGATTGATGCTAGTATTGGAAGGGCAAAATTTCAAGAAGATTAATACAGGAGGTTGGAAAGAATCTCCTTTTCTTTATTCTTCAGGAAGAAAGCCTTTTTATTAAAACTTTTCTTCTGATTTGCATTGACCAGTTTGAATAGATTTGCCATTTACACAAAGTCTGAAATATCTGACAAGCTGTGAAATGCCATTTAGACTGAAAAGGTGATGAGGCATCATTTCATTGCCTCACTGCTGCAGCCTCCAGGCATCCCACTATTGTACTGTAACTGCACTTTTTCCAGTTGATTCCTATAGGCATTACTGGAATTTAAAGCAATGGTCAAGTCCCGGTTTTTCTCTGCACTGCAGTCATTCAGTCACACAGTTCTAAACCCCAGTGCATGGCAGAGAGACAAAACAACTGGGCAAAACAAGGGCAAAACTATTCCAAAGAATAATGGAGGTTGGTGGGAACCTCCAGCACACACATAGAATAACACTTACAAAGCAGACATAAATCAGATTGGCTTAAGGCCCATCCAACTGACTTTTGAGCACCTACAAAGACAAAGATTCCTCAGCCTTGCTGGGCACTTGTTCAAGTGTTCAACTTTCATAGTTGAACCTGTTCAGCCTTCATAGTAAAAAACTCCTTTCACAACACTGGAGTTTACCATGCTTTGATTTGTGTTCTTTGCCTCTTAATTAACACCATGCACCTCCAGCAAGCACCCCTCTCCCTCTTGCCTGTAACCTCTGATTACCTCGGTATAAATAGCAGTGAAATCTTTGCAAAAAGGTATCTCTTTTCCAGGTTGAACAAATCCAGTTTCTTCACTCCCTCTGAACATGTTTTGTGCTCCAGACCTGACCATCTCAATGACCTTTCATTGGACTTGCTCCCACATGTCAATAAAAGGCAGACCAGGTGCTATCTTAACAAAAGTTAAGTCATATAAAAGGGAAGGATGGATCGATACCTTGGGCCTGATGGGTACATTGCTACAAATAATAATGCAGTTTGTCCCCTGCTGCAAGGTAAACTGCTGATTAATGCTAAACTTCTCCATCACGGTCCCCACTGATTTTCCTGCAAAGTCAATCAAGCTGAATTCCAGTGGCAGACTTTGCATTATGTAATTTCAAAAGAGATAGATTCCCCATAAAATAGAGTATGGCTACACAAAGTAGTTAGAGAAGACATCTAGAATTTGCCAACTCAGATGAGAGTTTAAAAGACAACAAATAGAGAACTTTAAGAGGCTGTATGACAATTTCAGGCTCCAATTCCTGATGAATTGCCATTTAATGCAAAGTATTCCTTTGAGTATTATCATTATTTATACACTACACAGAAATCAGCACTATTTCTACATATTTTATTTTTTAATAATTGCATTATGGTACCTCATATAAACAAATACAAACTCAGAAATTTGCCATTCTAATAAGATAGCAACTAAAATTAGACCACTAAGATACAGAATTGAAAGGATTATATTCTTAGCAATATCCCCAAAACAATTTATGAAATGAAGAAATGCGAAGACAGTTTTTACCAAAATAAAGGTACCACCATCTAATAAACTATCTTTTTGAGAATGGTAAGTCAATATAGTAATATCCATAAATTAAAAATGCATTTCCATACAAGACTCCAAAAACCCCGGTATTACTAAAGGGATAATCATACAGAATTTAAGATACACAAGTTTCAATGTTCAGAAACAAGAATTTTGTCAGGCTCAAACAGAAACCTCTGATGACAATAAAAGCACACATATCAAAATTACATCTACCTACTAGCATGACAGTAATGTGCTGTTTTGCATCTTAAAAGATTAGAAAACAGGAATGGACTTCAGTATATGTCCTCTGGGGAAGAAGGGGTCATGGCCAATTATGTAGGTGAATGCACTTTGCCTCTGGGAAGGAAAATACTGTGCTTGTGGAAGCACACTGAATGAGGCCACAGCTGCTTGTCAAGTTGTTCTCTGTTGAAGGGAAGCTACTGTGGACAGAATACACTACCACAAAATTAGGATAAGTAAAAACATTTAGTGTACTTATGTTACTGGTCATGAAATACCTATCAACTCTACAGTATATTGAGCAAATACGAGTCATGCCATTTTCAGGTACTAACAATAGCATATAAACAATCAAATAAATCAACACTTGGAATAAAGGGCTATTTCAGAGTTAGAGCTGTATGGAGTATTTTTAGTTTGGTATGGGCTTCTTTTTTTCATTCTTGTTGTTTTGGGTTCTTTTTGCTTGAGGGTGGGGTCAAGGCGCACGTAAGTTTAATATGCACTGTTATCACAGAAAGTTTACTTTCCAGTCCTAAGAAGCTAGAGGGACTCCATAGCTCACAAAGAAAAGATTATTTCAGCCAGAAGTCAAACCCTATTTTTCAGCAGAGTTGATGTTAACATTATACCTAACCAGAAAATTTGAACAGAGAAAAGTGATAAGCAGTACAGAAAACGTATTACATTCTTTAAGACATATTAAAATGTATTAAGTATAGGAAGTGTAAAAAATTCTACAATCTAAAATGAATCACTTGTAGTATCTTAGAAACAGAAAGCTATTTCTAAATGTTTCCATCATTTCTAAGTTCTGTAGTAACTTCACTAAGTAAATATTCAGAAGACTCAGATGCAGAAGAAGGTGAGTTTTGCCTTAGAGTATTTAGCCATTATAAAAATCTGACAAATCACTGCTCTCTCTAGACTGACATATAATAGTTGTTAATATACTTACTGGTTAAAACAATTATTCGCAAAAAATGCAGAAGCATTATATTTAGAACAGTTTTCCCTCCTCCATCTTTAGTTTTTTTTCCTATTACTTTTCTCAAAAGATTAAAAAAAAAAAAAAAAAAAAAAAGAACAGTATGATGTCTTTATTGTGGACATAAACAAATGACCTTTTGGTTAAGAAAGCATCATATACTTTCTTTGGTTAAGAAAGTATCATCCTTCTTGCATAAACCCAAAAGTATATGGATGTCAGCACAGTTGCAAAGAGTTCCAAGTTTGCCATGGAAACAACATTCTTATTTCAAAATATTACAAACTGCTCACTGCAGACTATTGGCATGAAAGCTCCCAATCCAAGCTCATTGACAGCTTCTGGAGTGGACGGATGAGGCATGGAAAATATTTTAAATTAGTTCATTTATCTTGCTCAGACATGAGAAGAGATGGAGAATTTTTCATGTTTATAGAAAAGAAGAAGAGACAGCGAAACGGAGGGAGAGAAAAAGGGGGGAGGAGGTGAAGAGGGGAAAGGCAGGGGTAAAGATAAGTAAAAAGGTAGAGGAAAGGAAGGAAAAAAATTATAGAAGGATAAAAGCAGGGTAAAGATAGAAATGGGATAAAGTGATAGGAAAGAGGAGAAAGGTGGAAGGGGAGGAAAAAGGGGAAAGAAAGCACCTTTTTATACGTATTATTACCAGTTAAGCTAAATTTCACACATAATGCATTTCTTGTTCATTAGAAAATATACACCCCAACACTAGCCAAATCAGCAGATGTTTTTAACTGGTTTTGATTTTATCTCCAGTTTTCTGAGAACCAACATTGGATTTTATTACTGCATCAAACACACCCAGATTTAAATTGTCCTAAGGACTCAGATTATAGATATTTTTCAGACATGCTTCAGAAATTTTGCCATACTTATCCAAAATAAAGAATACAATAGATTAAATGCACATTTATTTAATACAGTGTCTTATTGCCATGGATGCTATTTGAGCCCAAGATATTATAAAGGAAAAGGCTTAAAGGACAGACTAATGTTCCAATGCCCCCTAAGAATATGATTCTTACAGACAAATTTATCTTACAGATAAATTCAGACAAAGATGGGTTTCCTCCTCCTCCTCTGAACTTGGATCACTCTATGGTTGCACCTAAAAATGTAGATTATTACTGTATGAAACCCCTAGGAGAATCAAAAATACCTGATATGTACATGTCAAACTTCAATGAGAATCTCACAGGAAATCTTGCCACAAATAATGAAGTGCATGGAAAATCATGTAAGAACATAGACTTTTATTTCAGAATTATTATATTACAAAGGTATTCAATTACTGTTTCTGCAGTATCAGTTCTAATTCCTTATATAAAGAGGCTTTAAATCCTATTTATTTGAATGTATCAAATGTATTTCTCATTCTAAAAGTAAATAGAGAAGTGAAACAATGCAGTTCAAAGAGAACCTGAACAAAATGGAATGTGTGTCTTCATTATTTCCAACAGGGATACCACCTATGGATAACATTTGTTTATATTTTGTACTGCTATTTCCTGTTCACAACTCAAATTTTGCTTCATACAGAAACATGTATGTCTAATGTTTGTGATTTATTCAGTATGTCTTGTCCTTTAATTAGCTTTTCAGATGCAATGAGTAGGCCTGAAATAAGTTAGATTTTTCCTCACATCTTTATATTCAATGTTGTGGGAGTCAGGCTGGCTGGAATGGACAGTGGCTTGGCCTCAGCTGAGTAGACAGGAGGCATCAACCTAAGGCTGTGGGAAGTAGGCTGTTGAGAGAGAAAACATCTAGCTAGGTTATGGTGAGAAGAATGGGATTGTGGGAGCATTTATGTTAAATAGGTAGATCCATATTAGGCAATGTTTCTGATTCCTGTTTATGATTGGTCCGTAACATTCTCCATTGTTAGATTATGGTTCAAGTTCACGTTTATGATTGATTCCCTACCCTCAGATGTTACCCTATATAGAGAGGGTCTTTGAAGGTTGTCCTATACTGCATATGGTTTCTTCGTCAGTTGACACATCTTATTTATTCGTTACTGATTCATTTTCTGGGCTACTCCATCGTTCCCATCCCTACTCTTTTGCCACTACGAGCTGGTCTGGTTCTGAGGTTGTGGGACCCTGCTGCGACACAATGTTTTTCATTTCACAATTTCCTGCTCTGGGAAATACTTCATATCCTTGATGGACAAGGAATTGATTTATTGAAAGGCAGTTGGTCTCTCTTTCCACTGTGATGCTCAGTCCAATAAAACTGCACTACACAAAGAAAATTTTTGTAAGTTAATTACTTATAAAAGTATATTAATTACACCTGTTCAGTGTGTTTAGTGACTTATATATTTGATCTATGTGGACCCATTTAGCATGCAAACTATTTTGGTCCATTTTAAAATAAAATAAAATTAAGTAAAAACTCCCCTTTTTGCATCTTTGCCATCTAGCTGCACACTTCTCTTTCCCAAAAAGTATAATCCACTTACCACTGCAAACAAAACTTCATTAAATTAATAAGTGCTAGTCTGGTCCACTGGCCCAGCTGTCCAGTCTGGAGAACTTCTTACCTTCTGCATTTGTATCACAAACATTTTTATTAATGCAGGACTCATTTATGGAGAAACAAACTCCTAAATACAGATCTAATTTTAAAGGAAATTTTAAAAAAATCCCTACCAAAGGCTATCGGCCACAATATGTAGAAAAGTATGAAAGCACAGTATTTCAAAAATCAAGAACAGGAAGAATATGCACCATATACTGGCCTGACTTTTGACACCAACTTTCTAAACTTCTTCTTGACTAGTTAGACTTCTGAAAGATATTCTTTCTCTCCACACAGTACAACCAACTCCTTTGTTAATGGACCACTAAAAGATGCCTCATTGTGTCTTAATGGCATAATACATTACAGAAGTCAGGTGAAGGAAGGAATTACACTTCTCAATCTGAAGACATGTCATATAAAAAGCAATAGCTGATATTTCCATAAAGAATACAACAATTTGCAAACATAGCACGGCCAAGTAATCGGTGAAACTTGTATATCATAGAAAATATTCTTTATCACTTGTCCAGAATTCAGCTAAGCCCTTTGATAAACTAGAGTCCGACTGGAACAACCAACATGGATTTTAACATGCCATTCATTTATCTAAGCAACTTGGTAAATTTTTTGAGCCGACATGTATAATATTTCAAAGCACAGCATACTTGTGCTCCTAAATGACTCCTAAATAACCCCAATTTGACCCAGTATACTACGTTTGATCACTAAAAACATTTAAAATGTTTATTCAGGAACTGATACAGCACAGAGAAGTTTTCACCCCATACAATGTCAATTTGCTAAACACAACCTAGTGACTCAGGACCAGAGGAAAAAGACATGGATATTTGGATCCCCAAAGTACCACAGTATAGAACAGCTAATACAGTGATATGGAGGCACTTGTAATATCCAAACTTTATGTGCAGCTGTGAATAGTTAATCTACTTATTTCCACAGGTCTTTGCAACATTAAGACTATGTTGAAGTTTGATACTGGCTAGAAGCCAGGCACCAACGAAATACCATTCACTCATGCTCCTCTGCTATAGTTGGGCAGAGAAGGGGGAAAGAACAATTAAAAGGGTCAAGGGGTAAGATAAGGATTAGGAGAAAAACACGTTAAGGAAAAAACAGGCTCAAAACTTAAAAGGTATAAAACAAAAAAAAAAAAAAATTAATAGAATTAAAATAGGATAACAAGAACTAAAGTAAACATTTAGAGCACCTTTCCCCCAGCACACCCCTGCCCTTTCTTCCTTCTGACTGACAAAGCAGGGAGACAAAACATGGGGTTTTTGTCAATTTCTCACTTCTGAAAATCTTTCTTCAGTTCGCTTAAGAAGAGAAGTTTCTTTTATTTTATTATGGGCAGCTTTTCATGGGAGACAGTTCTCTGTGAATTTCTCCAGCGTGGGTCTAATTTTCACGTGTAGCAGTCCCGCCTGACCTGCTGTAATATGAGTCTCTCCCATGGGCAATGCAGTCTTCCCACAACTGTTTGTGTGGATCATTAGTTCATAGGGTGTAATCTTTTAAGGATGAGCTGTTCTAGTTTGGAAGCAAGGGTCTTTTCTCTCTCTGTCTGGGTTTCCCACTAAATTACAGCTTCTCAGCATCCATGTGCTACAGCATGAGTACCCTGTCTCACGGGATATAAGTGGACCTCCATATCTCCCCATGTACTTCATGAATTACAGGGAAATGTTGTTTTGTTTGTTGTATTATAGTCTTCACCACATCTTGCAGAAGAATCTCACATCCAATGCCCAGAGCACCTTCTCCTCTTCCCCCTCCCTCCTCTTCACCGATCTTAGTAAGGCCATGTTCTTCCTGTCTCCTCACTTCTTCCTTTTCTCTGACTCAGGAGAGGAATGTTGTAACTAAGTTCATTTACTCTCAAGTTCTATCAGCAAAAAAGGTTTTGTAGAGTTCTGCAGTGCTGAAAGGTAGATCCCTTCTGGGCTCTACATCGAGGAATTGTTTGTCTTGTCCCTCACTGTGAGTCAACCACGTGCACTGTGCAGTGCCAGCCACTGCAGCGCCAGCTCCATTCAGAGCTTCTTTTCATGCAGGCCACCAGAAAGCAAAAGCTACAGCAGCCACTCCTGCCCTTCTCTTTGCAGCACATCTGGCTAAAAGCAGCTAAAAGCAGCAAACAGGCAAAGTTCACTGAAAACCATGCTGAGATGGTGTGGCTGCTCCTGGCCCCAGTGCTGCTCCCAGCATGGGATGGCCCACACTGGCTGTACCAGGATGGCCCCCCGTTGGCTGCCTCCTCACCCCCCAAAAGAAGAGAGTTGCACTCTTTTTTTCCTTTCTTAATTATGTCATCGCAGAGACGTTACTAACTTCTCTAATTGGATTAGCAGTGTGTCTGCTCTCAGAGCCAGCCCACAATTGGTTTTTCCAGGTATGGAGGAAGCTTCTTGCAGCTTGCCACAGAAAAATCACTTCCGTGGCTGCCTTCTTCCCTCCTTGTCAAAAAAACCAAGCCATGCAAAACCAACACTGACTAATAAAGCCCTGTGATTCCGGTGGGGGGGGCACACACAGTATAAACTTTCGTACAGTGTGTACTCGGCTCAGCACCCTCAGAACTGTGCCTGCGAGAGGATCCTTAGGACTCTCTTCTGAGAAAGCTCACTGTAGCCTGAAATCACACAGGAGGCAACACTGAGCATCTGTATACCACAGAAAAGATAAAGAGATCTCTAGAAGCAAAACTGATTTCTTTAAAGTTCTGTAGATCAGTCAAATCTGCAGATAACAAAACTGGTATTTTCCCACTCCATGCTGATGGAATTCACATAAATCTTTGTAACAATATTTTACCTTTCATTTTCAACTTCATCTAAAAATAGCAGCTTCAACAGTGAGGAGGTCACATTTGTTAATCACACATTTAAAAAGATTGGTATAAACCTTTTACAGAACTATTTCTAGAAGAACAAAGGATAGGTCAAAAAGGAAAAGGATATAGAATCTTTGTTTTATTTAGGATTCAAAGTCCATGTTTTATTGCTTTCACTGCTTCATTCTGAAATACTGTGGGGTGTTTTTTATTTCTCTCATTTTATCTCATTACTTTACTCATACTTTTAATTTATGATTAACAGCCAGTTTTTAAGCTTCGAGGAAGTTTATCAAGAGACAGTAGAAGATCACACTAAGTTCTTAGAGATATTGATCACTAAGTCAGAAAAAAGCAAAAAACATAACCAATTAAAAAGCAAAAGTAAAGCTTTTTTGCTTTTTTGCTTTTTTTCACATTTTTGCTTTAATGTGAAATTTCAAAAAAAATTATTGTATTTATCATCATTCATTCTTACAACAGCAATCCTGTATTTCTTTATGTTAATGTTCAATGAAAGTGGAAACTCCTGTCAATTTCCTCTACATCCCTTTGCCGGGGAGGTAGCAGATAAAAAAAAATTGCGTGATCCAGAGCTGAAAAATTATTAATGACTATTAAATGGAGATGAGTTTAGTTATCAGCAATCAGGGAAACATCTGTTTTAAACAAAATCACTGAAATTTTGTTCTTTGTTCTAGAAAGTGCACGCTGGGATCCTGATGATATTTTACACAAAACCAGTTGAAGCTTCTTGGAAATCTCCACTACCATGCTTAGCACAGCATTTCCAGTGCCAGAAATCAAGACTCTATATGAACTATCATGAACTACTCTAGGCAATTTTGAGACTAGTCTGTATCAGTTTGATTAATTTTGTTTCATTGCACTGAGATAGACAATAGAAATTGTGCACTCTCATGTCTATTTATATGTATTTACTACAGTACACTTTGCACACTGAACTAAGTTTAGAAACTGGCCTGCAAATGAGTTTCAGACACTTCTTAGCCTCTTTCATTTTGTTTAACATACTTCTGAAAGAACTCATTCAAAGTCATGAATGACAATCCCTGTACCATTTTCAGAGTTGTTTTTTAACTAATTTTTATCTGTCACTTACTGTTTTCACTACTTGATGTCATCTCAACCTGAATCTGTTTCACTCCATAAATACAAAGCCAAGAAGCCTTATAAACTTGAGAAGATATTTGCTTTCATTGAAGTTCCCCTCTCGATATTACTTTTCTATCAATTATCAACAGAAACATAAGAAAAAAAAATAATAATCTTCTTTTGACTTAATGACCTCAGAGACAGAAAAACTTCAAAGTATCAGTTGAAGAAAAGTGAAGACCTAAGTAGATCTTCTAGGAACTTTTACACTCAAAATATGTGGTATTTTTCAACGGTACATGACTATATTTTAAATAAGCAATGTAATCCTCTCAATTGTCAATAAAAAGTAACAGAAATACAACTGTGTATGTGCAACAATCTTGTATGTACTCTTTACGTAGATATTAACAGTTTCAGTAGCTTCGCTTTCAGCTGACTTTTTCACAACTGACTTAATTATTTCCTTTGAACATCCCCAAGCCCCCCCCAACGATGACAGGACACATAATAGGATGTATGAAATTATAATGTAATGAAGTTCTATATTCAGTGACTACCAAGACTACTACAGTAGTGGTAAACATCTAATCAAGTTCTCTCACTTAAATCGATATGCCATATAGTAACCAAAAGCAAGTAATAAAATCCTGCCTAGTAGACTAAACAGTCAATAATTAGGAAATATTGGAGGTGGAGAGAGGTATGTGCATTCTATGTTTATGCAAAGTTCAGTATAATTTAATAAAACCTGTTCTCGGTGTTTAAGTAATTTCCATGCACGATCAAGATTGTTCATAATTCTAATAGTCTTTCCATGCCCTGTGGATTTCAGAGGATCAACTACCAAAAATCCAAGGACAGAGGCACAAAAAGGGTAATAATGTGCTTACAGTGGTTCCCTTTAGTGAACACACGACAGTATGTATTTCAGTGCTCTCACTAAAGCCATTTAAATTTCAATACTATAGAAATGTCGAGTTTAGAATAAATATGATTCATCTTGCATTAGTGGGGCATTATTTCTGCTCCTTCTGCTCGCTAGAGACAAATGATATAGCTTGTCCATGATTAGGTACAATTTCTCCACATTAATTTTTTCAGATTTTTCAATTCAGCAAATGTGAGAACAAAATAATATGTAGCAAATACATCCAGTACAACTGCATAAAACTTTTACAGCAGAAATTAAGATATAATAATTTCTCACTGAAAAAACAAATACCAGAAGTAATGAGCACTATAGAATTTAAATACTTTTGGGGGGTTTTATTCTCTTATTTTTCCAAGCTGCATAAGAAAGGAAATGCATGGAATTACATACCACTAAGTTACCACTCATTACGAAATTGAGTTTCAGCTTTTATATTTTTTTAGATTCTGTGCTGTTTTAGTGAGTAATTTTTGGTTTCATATTAAGTACTTCTAAGCTCTCTTCAAGGTGTAGATAGACAAAACAACTCCTTCTCTAGTTTGATACCAAGGACAACTTTCAGGCCCAAGAACGAAAACAACAGTGAAGTGGGAAGAAGAAACAAGGAGGATGGAGCTTCATAACCTGAAGCTATGGTTGGACAACTGACTCTAATATGCTAATGGACCAGAACTTATAAAAATGTGAGAACTCGTGACTGGTTGTCCATTTTGTGACCATTTTGGGTGCATCTTGGGTGTGATCCAGCTGGATTCTCATGCAGCCCAGGTGTACCCATTGAGGCCTTTTAATAAATACCTACTTTATCCTTTTGCTCTGTCTAGTCTCTGTTTCAGGTCAGCTTTCAAAAAGCATCAAAATTATAATTAAAACTCTTCATACTTAGTTTAGCAATCACAGACATTTATTGCAATGGAATCAGAAATCTCACTTGCTATGAGAAAAAGATTTGTTAAAGAAAAGACATGTTTTACTAAATAGTTTTGGAAGATACAGCAGGCAGAAGAGAGGTCTAAATGCAATTTGGAAAGTTCGTAGGTGCTAACTGATCCAATCCCAGGCAAAGAAAGCAGTACATGTATCCCACCTGGATATTTCAACAAACAACAAAGCAGCAGCTGCCTTTTAGCAGTGCGGCAAGTGTTAGAAGCAGGCATGTGAACTGTGACTCTTGAAACATGACATGATGAATCTGAATTTGCCTTGTGACTTTTCCAATGTTGAGGTTTTCAATAAATTAACCCAACACAACTGAAACCTGACCCAGGACACTTGAGTTTGGCATGACAGAAAGATCTTCATCAGGGCAGACTGCTGAACACAACATAGATTATTTCAATTACAAGATTTCATGAGGTCTCTTCTGGTCATACTAACACTGTCTTAGCACTTACTATTAATGTGTAAGGCAAAATAATCAGGCCTTCATGTAACAAGCACTTACAACCTGAGATACCTGATTTTTCCACAGTGCAATATTTTAAAGCATATAGCAGGCTAAGTGATTTAAAAAACAAAAGAACATACAGAAAGCTTGTTTGAAGTATGGAGCTTCAAACAAGAACAACCAGAATTACTCTTTTCAAGCACTTGTCACTATGCAGAAACATCATATGATGTTTCTCATGATTAATATGATGAGTAGGGTAAAGAGTAACTGACCTGTGCTGAAAGCTAGGAAAAAGAGAACAACATTGAAAGGTAAGATCAAAACTACCACATAAAAATGGGTAACTATGAATTCCATGCAGATGCTACTTACAAGCAGTACAGACCCCAAAAGTCTTCAAGAAGACCTCTAAGGCAAGAATTCAGTTTTCATGTCCCTTCAGAGTTGTGTATTGAAACAAAAAGGATCTCTGTTTTAAAGAGTAACTCTAGAGAATGTAAAGAGTCACCCGCTCATATTGCCAAAAGTTTGTTAATTAGAGAATCTAAAAATGCACACTCACCTACTTTTTACCTATCTGTTTTAATTTGCAGTATTTCCATATTCTCTGCAAGTCTAATGCAAGACCCCAGGTGTCCATCTTAAACGCAGTGAGCCAGTGCATCTGCTCAAATGCATAATGCTGTTTTCTGCCACAGTGAATTTCCAGCAAAACAGCTATTCATGAAAACAGAATGCTTGGAAGAGATATTGAAATAAATGGAACATGCTACTTTTGCTTTGGCAGAGCAGAGAATATTTTAAGTGACTATTGTGTTTTGATGTCCCTTTTAATATACTGCCTTCATTAATGAATACAAATTCCATATTTTTTCCCCATACTTTCCACTTTTTTCCCAGAAAAATATTTCAAACTGCGACTCAAAAATGTCCCTGTAAATACCCCCTGAAAATCAAAACGAAGGATTTAAAAGTTCCTGCATTTTGATAAATTAGTTGTTTTTTCTAGATATGAATTTTGTATATTTACTATTCCACAGAGAGCAACTGATGGATTTCACTGATTGATAGACATAGCTTACTGAAACTGAATGCAGTAAGATATAAATGTACAAACTTATTTTACAAGGATGATACAGCTGTTTCCAGGTAGAAAATACACATAACAACTCACCCTAAATCCTGTATTTCCAATTATTTAGTACATAGGCCTAAACAGAGGATGTTAGAAGTCCTCTTATAATCCATGTTTATGCAGTTTCTTATACAACAAAGGAGTAAGAAAGGCATCACATATCCAATTTTTTGCAAATTTTAAGTAGCTGCAGAACATTTGGATGCTGAGTTTGGAAGTATACAACTTTTCTCAGGTTTAAACACAATCTGTGACAAATCAAAGCTCCTTTTAGTTACAGCAGTACAAACATCATTTTTCATAATGATCAGAACTATTTCTAGAATATAAAACAAAATCTTAAAATTAGCTTTTGAACTTTTCAATAAGGCCACAGATATCTCTGTAAAAAGCTTTAAATATTTATTAACAGATGAAGAAAGAGGTGAAACCTTCACTATATTATCTTTTGACAACCTTCAATGTTTTCTGTAGCATGTTGTATAGCGCTTTAGAAAAGTAAAGTGGCTGTTTCAGATTGAAACATCTTCTTTTTCTGCACATCCAAGAACAGTAAAAAACTTCATGATACCCAAGGAAGTGAATATACTTGTCCCAAAAGATGTTTATTACTTTGTGAAAACTTTCCATTTATTGAAAGTAATAAAGTTTGTGTTGTGTTTTACTACAACTACACAAATGTGGTAAGTGCTGTTGCTGTTAGTTGGGCCGTAGCTATCTGGAACATGCCTTGGAGGGACATGCATATTTCTAAGTCTTTTCTAGAATAATTGCTTTCATTTTGGTGTGTTCAGAAGTACATCCCAACTACTAACTATGGAGTAAGAATTGATAGTGTTCCTCAGCCTGGAGATGAAGACAAATTCCTCTCTTCTCCTTTCAGAAATACATTGTCAGCCCCTGTGATCAATACCTGTTCCAGGTAACTCTCCCAGTTTATATATAGTGGGCATAAGATTCTATGGTATTAATAGCCCTTTGGACAGCTCAGGTCACCCGTCCTGGCCATTCTACCTCACAGCTTCTTGTGCACTTCCTCAACTGCTATGGAAGACTAAAAACTCCTATCGATATTATGTTCATACTAAATCCAAAACACAGCACTGCATCAGCTACTAGAAAGAAAATGAACTCTGCTCCAGTTGAAATCAGTACAAATATAAAACAATGAAAGAACACAGATTTATTTGCAAAGAACACTACATACAGTTATTTTCAGCTAAGGCATTTAACACCTACAGAAATTATGAGCAGTAATCTAGAAAACCTTCAGTTGTGCTTTGCAAAGATAAATGTCTTAGAAATCAGAGGCAACCAGCAAGTCCACCCACATACATAACAGCTACATAATCACTCAGGTACAAAGAAAGAAATGTGTCAATTCAAGGAGCAGTGGTTGAAAGAAGGAAGGCTTTTATGTTTTCACAACTTCTCAGTGTATTGGTAAGGAGGAAGTATTAAGGTACTCCTGTTCATTGATTTGCTGCAGCATGTAGCTTGGTTAGGCAAAACCAAGGAAGATTCCTAGCTAAGGTAGGGAATCATCATCCCACTCCTCCTATAACTGAGAGATATAACTGAGAGAGTCAGTTTCTAAGTTGCATTTGAGGGCAGGACGCACTTCAGCACTACTACAGATAGTACATCTCCTCCTTCCAGCAAGCAGGCACACAGTAGACCAAGGTTTACCACCTGAGGAGGAAGAAACCAAAAATCTACACCTCTCTGTGGCTGGGGCAGAGTTACAGGGGAAAAAATTTGTAAAGCTGTTCAGTTTAGTTATTGCTGAGGTCTAGTTTCCCATGGTATGACAAGCTAGCCCATCACAACTCCCTTCCTGCTTCCACACTGATTCCCTTCCTTCTCTTTTTCTTCCCGCCAAAATATGAAAGCTAAACCTGCTGTAAGTTAGATCTTGTGAGAAGCATTAAGTATTACACACAACATAATATGATACTGACATTAGAGATCTTTGCTAAAATGCTAATTAATCCCCTATTTGAATGTACTGCAGTTTGAGAAGCAAGGTTATTGAAGACTGGCTCTTCACTGATCTAAAGTGCTTCCGATTTGTAACATGAACTTCAGGAAAGCAGACATTTGTGCCACTGTGCTCCCCATAATGTAAGTTTACTTTTCATGTTGGATGGTGAGATCGCAGCAAAGCTGTTTCTAAGAACTGGTGCAATAGGCTAAAACTACTTTTTCTGTTTTATCATTATGAAATGTATGAAATATGTTTAGATTATATAAAAGGCAATTCTTCAGGAAATCAAGTTTTCTCAAAGTGCTACCTTTAAAAACACTATCTTAATTCTATTCTAAAATCATGCTATTGTAGCAGAAAAGGCACCATGGATAAAATACAGATTATATCCATATGATGCTATTGAAAATCATGGAAAAAAAATATTGAAATTCAATATTGAAAGCATTCATCTTTGAAAAGCTATGGACAGGCAACATTCAGATGTTACAATTATGCTATATACTTAGGAATTGACTTAGAATGATCCATGATCCAGCTATGAGTGTCAGCATTATGGGACACAAGTCATGGTAACTTGGTTCTGCAAGACTTCTGGCTCTGTGGCATAAGGTTATCTGCTGCCCTTGTGCCATTTTGGCTGAAGTACTTATTTGTGCTATAATACCAACAGTGTAAGAAAATTATAGACATTTAAATGAGCAACTTTTCCATTATGCCTTCCCCCCAGGACACAGCAATGAAGCCTTTTTTAGAGAACATCTAAACTTTATTCTTCAATATATGGAATTTTTAATGATAGTGCTCATCCAAGCTTTTACATTTTATAGAGGAAATATGATTGTGGCAAAGGTCTTTTAGCATCTTTTTCACATCAACATAGTTTTTTAGTATTTTGAGCTTCTAGGGTGGCATGTCTGGTATGCTCATCATAAAGATGCGTGCAAACTAAGAAATGGATCTCCCTTGAAGTCAAAATTTGAAAAGGTTATTCCTAACTGATGTGAGTCAAATTGTTAGTAAAAAAATACTCCTTTAAAATAAAAACTACTTTTTCTAAAGAAAAACTATGGTAATGCTCACAGAGCAATGTTACAATATATACTTTGTATAGCATTTTGATTGTTAATGCTCTGTGATAATTGTCAATGCCTTCAGTAACATCAATATTGATTGTGTTTTACTAATGGACTGTCTTCTCTTATTTGAAACTATTTTTTCCTACTACCTTCCCTTCTACTTTTTAAGGTTACTTTAGAAATATAAACAATTAATTATGTAAAAGTGGTACGACTATACTAATAATGCAATTCCATGGACCACACTGTAGTAATTGAATGTGAATCAATGTGACCAATGTGACAGTTCTGTGACCATTACTAAAATGCTGGTGCATTGCAGGAAATGAAGTTTGCTTCAAGCTGAATGTTTTATTTGAAAAATAGAATGATCAGCAAATCTTATTTTTCTTACTAAGTCAGAAATATGTCAGAGAATATTCTGAGTTGGAAGGGACTCTTCAAGATCATTCTGTCCAGTTCCTGGCCCTGCGCAGGATACCCCAAGAGTAACTCCACGTGCCTGAGCACATTGTCCACACACTTTTTCAGCTCTGTCAGGCTGGTGCTGTGACATCTTCCCGGGAGAGCTGCTCCAGCCACCTGCTGGGTGAAGAACCTTTTCCTAATATCACCCTAAACCTCCCCAGCTTGATGCCATTCCCTTGGTCCTGTCACTGATCACTAGATGTATTTTTTAAAAAATAAATAATATTCTGAAAATCCATCATCTGAGTTTCAAGTAAGTCATAAATCAACAGCCTCAGATTTACAGAAGGCAATTAAGATTTTTGTCTTCATCTTCTAATTGAAGCTGCATGACATGGTAATTCTCTTGGGGAATTATGAAGTCTGAAGTACACAAATTATAACAAAAATTATAATAGGTTTCCCTCATAATTCAGTCAGATAGGCTACACAGATTCCTGAAGCTTAAAAATTCTTCTGTAAAATCTCTGCAGATGGCACATTTGATTCCATGGCAAAAGCAAGAACGTATAGGGATGTTCAAATTCTGGATTTTTACACAACAGAAATAAAAAAAACCCAAGTGTTTTAGCATTAGCATGCAGATTAATAAATAAAATAGAAAATCGGTTTAGAACCATTCTGTAACAACTCTTGTAAAGCTTTATTACACATCTCATTCTATTTCCTGGCTTGCTGTGAAGGCTTGCCAGGTTTTCATTTGTATTTCAGCTGTATCTGGTATTGATTTACATCATTAAGGACAGTTTTGTCTTCTCAACAAAAAGGCATGCAATTCTTACGAATTATTCCCTTAATTCCCAGCAAATGCAACACAGCTATTATTCAACCAAATTATACTTATTGTCATAGAGATTTTGAAGATATCTTGGAGCTGCACAGACAGCTCAAACACAGAAAACTGCATACCTCTCCAGTGACAGTCTCTACCATAACTCTCATTTACATTGTCCTGTCCTCAGTGAGTCAAGTGATTATAGTGAAGCAGCAACAGACAACAGAAACAGAGCTGTAGAGCAGTCTAGTCAGGTCTGAACAGATACCTACCTTTTGTGGGATTTCCTGCAGGAAATATCTCTAGCAGGAGATATCTGTTCTCTTCACTGATTTTATTTACTAAATATTTTACATTTAATGTTATACATAGAAGATTCTCCCTTTTTTACCAGTGAATTCTAAGGATTAATAAGAATTCTATGAATCAGGGAAAAGTATACTGTGCAAAACTGAAGTTGCTGAAAACTTATTAGAATTTATTAGAATAATAATGACAATTTATACATAGATACAGATATATGAATCACTGATTGAATTATATTAGCAGATTATCTTTAGCTTTCAGTTCAGTCTGAAGATACAAACAGCATAATTATACCAGCTTTCAAGAGAGTGAGACAAATGGAGAGAGAAAAAAAAAGGAAGTTTCATTACTGGGAAGTTTTTGTCATTTTATTATCATTGTTAAATCAAAAACTCAGTATTGAATTAAGCAAACTGTAGTGTGCATGTGTCACCCATGGTACAATCTTCAGTCCTTTTTTTCCCTAAGTCATTTGCTTTTGTATTTCATATATTTCATTTATAATATAAACCTAACTAACTTCTCTCCTAGAGTACTATTAAATGCTCATTCTTAATTTCACTGCATGTACAGATGATACCGCCTACAATGCTACTCTTGCTCTAAAGAAGCAATGCTTCTTTATATCACATAGTCTCAAATACGCACGAATACAGGTTCTTAGAATACAAAAATTTCCAACAATTCTTCAGAAAAGCTAGAGAAATTAGTATTTTTAAAAATTTTATATTCACTTTAAGTAGGGATGAGGTTGTCCAGAAACTACTTCACATAAAGCACATTTCCAAAAAGATTTCACTCTTTTGCCCCACCATATCTAATAGACTACCACTGCAGCAGATACATTTCTTCCTCTTAAAGGTGGTCCTGATATGAGGTGTAGGCCTTTCTGACCTTGGAAACAATACTGGTACAGATGGATCATCATCCACATCATCAGTTGATGAGTTTCCACACCCAGAACCTTGTACCCAGAGACTATGGAATCTGGAAAGGCAAGGTGGGGAAGGAGGAGGTTTGCCTGCCACCCCAACGATACACTCATCTCCACTAACTCAAATTTTAAGTTACTGCCTTCTGCCTGACAGTTGGAGGATATAGGATTTCCTTGATCTTGTAGTTTTTTCTGGTGGCTTTCCTTGTACTCAGACTCCCTAATGCTCCTTAACATTTTTACTTCCTCCCAGAATTCTGACACCAGACTGCACAGGTAAGTGCTTGGTAAACCTCACACCATACTTCTCACTACTGCCAGCTGTTTAGTGAGCAAAGACCCTGCAATACTCCTGGGAAAATACTGGAAAAAAAGTTCATCAAGAAGGATGTGTTTGCTTCAAGCAACGTGTTTGCTACAGCTCACCAGGAACAACCTGAGGAGCCACAACACCAAAGTAGCTTGGGGTACCACTCCAAGACAGACATACAACAATTTATGGCATGACATGAAAGAATAGACATACTCTGTTGTAAACAATGCAGCTTTTGAGAACTAAGACAAAGAAATTACCCAAAATGGTGACCTTTGCTTCATTAACTTTACGTGACCTTTTTGCAACAGGCTGTCTTGAGAAGGAAGAGGAAGAGAATGAGGCCATCTACATGAAGCAGCCTGTCATGGGTTGTGCAAAATGTAACCAAAACTGTGTATTCTATCACCATCTATCGAAAGTGGGGTGGGGGGTGATGAAATTGTCTGTCAATGGCCAACTGTCAAGAAACCTGCTGGGGCAGTTTTCCTATCTCTTCACAACCCAGCCTTCCTCCAGGGAGAGATCTTCTGCTAATGGGCCATTGAGTCTCACTGATAGAATTACATCATCCAACTGGGAAATGCTCCAGCCAGGGGGAGGAGCCAAGTATTCCTACCTGGATAAAAATCTGGGAGTTGGGACAGCAATCCAGCCTTTTCCACTGGATTCCCAGAGGAAGACCAGCTCCATCTATCACCACTGAGCCTTCAGCGAAAGAACTCCACTCTTTCTACAGGAGCAACACTTCAACAGAGCCACATCTGCCACTGGGACTGCAGTCACCATTGAATGGGACTGCCACCAACACCCTGACACACAGGGTGTCAGGTTGGATCCTGACTCTGTCAGTGGGTTTTGTGTGTTTATTTGTTGTCTTACTGCATGTGTTTTGGCTTTATTGTTTATTTTAGTTTCCCTAATAAAGAACTGTTATTCCTATTCCCGTAATCTTTGCCTGAGAGCCCCTTAAATTCAAAGTTATACTAATTCAGAGGGTAGAGGTTTAAATTCTCCATTCCAAGGGAGGCTCCTGCCTTCCTTAGCAGACACCATGACAAACCATGACACAGCCTTGAAGTCACAAGCCCTGATTCCTTTGGGAGACTTTAACTACCCTGACATCTGCTGCAGAACCAGCACAGTGAAACACAAACAGCCCAGGAGGTCTCTGGAAAGAGCAGATGACAATTCCCTGACACAGGTAGTGGAGGATCCCACAGGGAATGGTGTACTGCTCAACTGACACGAACAAACAGGGAAGGCCTTGCTGGAGGTGTGACCATAAGTGTGGAATTCAGTACCAGATGAGGAGAAAGTAAGTTTACAACCACAGACTTCAGGAGAGCTAACTTTAAGCTAAGATCCTTCAGGAATCTTGGAAGAATTCCACAGGAACAGACCCTGCAGGGTAAAAGGGGTCGATGAGAGTTGGTTGATATTCAACAATCACTTCCTCCAGGCTCAAGAACAGTACTTCCAAATGTGCAAGAAATCAGGCAAAAGGGAAAAAAGACCTGATGATAAAGAAAGAACTTCTCTCATTACTCAATGGTAAGCAGGAAAAACACAGGAGCTAGAAGTGGGGTCAGGTCACTCAGAAAGAATTGAGAGAGGTTGTCAGAGTAAGTAGAAATGAGACAAGAACAAAAGCCCATGTGTAATTAAATCTGGACAAGGATGTCACAGACAACCAAAGGGTATTCTTCAAATACATCAATTACAAAGGAAAAACAAAGGATAAAGTGGGCCCATTGCTAAATGCTGGGCCTGTTGTTAAATGAATGGTCTGGAGCAAGCCTCTGCAATGTTCTCTAGGGCAACCTGCTTGAGCAGGGAGGTTGGACTGAGATGACCCACTGCCTACTTTCCAACTTGACCCATTCTATGTTTCTGTATTTCTCTAACTCCAAATCACATACTACTTTTCACACCCTCAGGTACGCTAATGCCTAAAATCAATCAAACTCCACCTAAACATGAAATTACAACTATAACTTTACCTTGTCCTCTCCTCCGAAAAACCCATTGTAAGTGTAGCATAACTGGAGATGGATGACAGGAGATTCCACCTTTGCAGTCCGGGATCATCAGCAGGCTATACCTATCTCCTCCCCCATAGCCTATTGCGTGAGATTCAAATAATCAGCTCTACTGAGTGGCTCTTCAGGAGATTCAGAAAGCAAGCTTCTGCTTGTCATCATACTTTTAACAATATATAGTCATCTCAAAATTTAATGTATTTGCTGTTGGCTCTATTATTCATATTCTAGGCATCCACATGTTCTTCTGCAGACAGTGTACATATCACCATCAATCCAAGAACCTGTGTTTCTGCTCAGTAAACAATGTAATTTTGCACCTGGCCATGTGAGTTACTGAATGTGACCACACTTCTAAGTCCTGCTATGAAAGCTCATTGGTCGCAACCAGCCATACGGTGTATCACACTGTTTGTAAATCCACAATCATGGTAGTTCTCACTGAACCCAACCAGACTTAGAGTGTCACTTGACTCTCCAATTCTGTTGCTTAGTGTTTAATTTGCCATCACTTAGTATCTAAGTCTAGCAGCTCCAAATCCCTCTGATATCAGAGGAACTGCTATAATGCAAGGGAGTTTATTTTCTGCCAAATTTAACAGAACAGAAGCATTTGCCTTACACTTAATGCAACACATGCTCTGTACTCTGAGATCTGAACAGCTGCATGTTTTCTTGAGAACTTACTCTGGGTAGCCACATCAGTTTTGGTTAGTGCAGTAGACTTAGCTTCTGTCAGGTGGATGACACCTCCTAGGAGGATGGTGATCACCAACTCACCGTTTGAACTGATAAGGTATTTATGCACCATAACTGTGCATCACTCTGCATTAACTGCTGCACCATTCCCTGGTAACTCACACTCCCCAGGCTGTTTTGTAGACATATGGAGGTAGCCACAATTCCTCTGGCAATGCCCAGACCTTGTAAACATTTCTCCTGAGAGATGCCAGATCTGTGTGGGTCTCTCTGTGCTCTGGCACTCCCCTGCCTCAGAAAACCCTGCTGTGTACCACAATCTGCTGCTCCACTGAGGGCCTGGTCAGATCTGGAGAAGCTTGCCTCGGCAACTGGTTTATCTAACACTGTACTAAGACTTTTTAACAAAATTCATAAACAATCACTTTGGTTATCTGGAGTCTTTCCTTTTCAAGTTTACTGCTTAAGATTTGCCATTTAGCAAATATCTGAAAAGTTTGAAGCTGTCTGTTTAGATAAGAAGCAATTTCATTGCAAATTAAGTACAGAAGTCAGATAATTCACCAAAAGCTCTAAGTCATGCATTCCCAACCCTCCCTAAGTTACCAGCTGTAACCTGCTGTGGATAATTATATATTTACCTTCCTAATTATTTTAGAATAAAGATCTACTAGGGAATTGCAGTATAGAAAATTCTGTGCTTTATAACACACTACAAAATAAATAAATCCTACTGTTTACACCTATAATACAGCACCAATACTTACAATGAAAGCAGAAAAGACTGTATACTACTACTCTGATTTTAAAAGTATCAACTTATTTTTATGTTTTGGGGTTTTTTTTTGTGATGGTTAGCATAGAAAAGACTTTGATTTACATAGTTTGTTCTTCAAATCCTCATTCTTAAAATTTCACTGTTCTGATCACCATTGTGAATGCCTTCTTCATAGTTAAATAGGTGGCTCCATAGAACTGTTTGCTCTATTTAGCATAACCTCTTTTTGCTTTTGAAGGATCTCAGGATTATGCAGTGAAGTAATCTAACCTTCCAATCAAATCCTAAGGATCGCAAGAAAATTTTAAAACTATAAGAGACGATATGCCTAAAAAAAATCTAAATAATAGCAAGAAGTTCCTGTGAAACAGTAATCAGTGACACAGGAACTAAAAAAAAAAAAAAACAAAACCATTCTCAGATGTGACACCTACTGACAACTGTCTTTTTGATAATTTCTTAATGAAAGACAAGAATCTTCTAATCACAAAAAAAACCCCCAAAAACACACACAAAGAAAAAAAACAAAAACAAACAAAAACCTCCCAAAAAACCCTAACAAAATTAGGCTACATGTTCCAATATTTTTAAACATCTGAAAAAGAAGTGAAGTCAGGTTTTCATTAACTAAATATTTCTCTTTCTTTTAAAAATAACCCCATATTTCCACAAAGCAGTATGCTTTTTCATAACATAAAACCCTCTATACAGCTCTTAAAACCCCAGGCTATTAAGAAATGTTTCCATTTTCAGTAAAAACATTATTCAAAAAAACACAGGTGAGATGTTGGTAAGCTCTCAAACATGTCTAGAAGTACATTATGGTCATTCCTTACTCCTTAAAGTCACTCCTACAGAATGACTGCACAAGCTAAGCTTTTTCAACCCCAAGTACTTCCTTGACCAAGGTCAGCCCTGTCAGTTAAGCTCAGTTCCATAAGCCAGTGCATAGTGGAAATTTTCACAATAAACCTGTTAGCACAGAAGGCAGTCTTTTATAGGACCAGCTTAACCACTGAAGAATTAGGGTCACCTACTATCTTAACCACTTTCCACTCTTAAGGAACAGCATGTACTATCAAAACTTGTCACCCAGATTGAGTTGATAAAAACAAGGTGGGAAGGGGAAGGATTAATACACCAACATACTCAGAATTTTCACCCCTTGGAGGGAAGATAAAGGAGTATGTGGATATCCTTTACATCATTTTAGAACTATTTGAGACACTCTGTGATTCATGGAGATCTACATCAAAGATCTACATGCAAACAAAACGTAATACATGAACTTAGCCTAGTATTAACATAAAACCGTCTTACTGTTATGAAAGGGTTTTTGCAGTGCCTTTGAGTCACCTGGAATGTAATAGTTATCATATTTACACAAAATTCATCACCAGCCCATGAAACCTTCAAAGCAATGTCTATGTAATATACCATAGAGAGTTATCATCATGCAGTAGCACGGACAAAAGAAGAGCAAAGGTAGTGGGTGGTTTCTTCAACGTTTTTCCAGTTGACAGTCATCAATATATGGCCAACTATATGATGCATAATAAAATCTTTGGAATCCAAAAATTGTGTTTTATATACCTATATTAAGTTAAATGGGTGATCACATGCACTGAGTAAAGAAAAATTATATTGAGAGGTAACAAACAAAGAAGGGTTTTGTGGTGTGATCAGTACACAGTGCTCCGTAAGTCTGAATTTCAAACAGCTGGACAAATACAGCAAGCCAAGAAGATCACCTATAAGATCCCCATTTTAACAATTCTAATACTATTCTCATAGTGACAGTGGAAAATCCAATTCACTGCACATATGAAGACATTTATTAACATTTAGTTCTATTAGCATTTAGTTCTATTAGCAAAACTAAGAAATACTTGAAAATACCATGATGATAATTTAAGAACAAAAACATTTCTAGTACAGCTACTTTATGTTCAGATTTTGCTGCATTGAAGAAAACAAAAATTTAGAAATTAAACCATTCAAAAATTATGGATTTGGCCACCTCAAATGAGTTACATGGACTGTATTCATACCTCTCAATATATTTATGTTTTGCATCTTTTTCTTTCAGCTTAGATGCAATGTTCATTTGCACTTTGAAGTTTTCTCTTTTCTCTCAAACAATAATCACTAAGGCCAAAAATATGTAGCCATTGGCTGCTTTCCTTGCAAAGTGCTCTAAGTTCAAGGTTCTGTATTAAGTGATAGGTCAATTCCTGCCTTCTGATCTAAAACGAGAAGAAAATCAGTCTGCAGCATCAACTCTCCTTTCATACAGATCAGCTACACTGGAAGTCTACCAAGTCTTGTTCATAATCCCATCCCACTGACTGCTCTTAGTGAGCACTCATTACACTCAGGCTGACAAGGATTTTGATCTTAGTTTTCCTCTTTCAAATGGTAACAAGGGATAAACATATGGTACATCTCCCTTATGTCTATGTTGCTTACCTGCTCTTGTAATCTCTACACTTTAATTTTATTCCACTTACTTTGAAAATCATGGTAAAAAGGGGCTTAGTCACATATATCTGAAAATACTGGAACAAATGTTTGTAATTTGCAAAAAGCTGTCTAGGACAGCACAAAGCTCTGAATTATACAAATATTTGGTCAGCAAGTACTCCTCTGACACCTGCTCGTATGCTAGTCACAATTACTCAGCTGTATAAACAAGGAAATCACCCAGACTGAAAGACAGCACCCAAAAAACTAAATTGTAGTTTTCTGTGTTAAGAAAGGTATCACTCCAATAAGGACATTGAGAAGCTGGAGCAACTCCGGAACAAAGCTGGTGAAGTACCTAGAGGGGTACTCCTTTGAGGAGTGGCTAAGGGAGCTGAGATTGTTTGACCTGGAGAAAAGGAGGCTCAGGGGAGATCTTATCAGTCTCTACAGCTGCCTGAAAGAAGGTTGTCTCAAATGAGGGCCAGCCTTTTCTCCCAGGTAATTAGCAACAGCACAAGATGACACAGCCTCAAGCTGGTCCAGGGGAGGTTCAGGTTGAACAGGATAAATTCTTTCACTGTAATGGTTGTTAAACATTGGAATGTACAACCCAGAGAAGTGGTGGAGTTACAATCCCTGGAGAGGTTTAAAGAAAGACTGGATATGGCGCTCAGTGCCATGGTCTGGTAGATAAGGTATTTGGTCAGGGGTTGGACTCAATTATCTCAGAGGTCTTTTTTAACCTAAATAATTCTGTTATTCTGGAAGGAATGGCAGACACATTCAGCAAACCTTCATCTCCTACATTTTCCGCTAACCTAACAAATCACATCCAGGAGAAAGCTGCAAATTCGCAATTTCTATTTAAAAGCTATCTGTTTTCTACTTGCTATAATGAGATAATTTTTACCATGAAGTTTATTAGTTAAAGAACTAGATGGGATTATTGCAAACAGAAAAATCCTAAGGGAAAAAGAGACATGACGGTTATCTCAAAGGCAGGTTTCACAGTGACCACAGTATTTTTCAGATAGACAGGGTGTCTTGAAACTATGATGATCTGAAAAGTGCCCAGGCATTACAGGCAGTTCTGAATATGCTAAGTCTACACTGCAAATCGTTTTACAGCAGCAAAATTACCCAGCCAGCAGGTATCAGTTATAAAAAGCAAACAGCTCTCTCAAGGATAGAAATACTCTTCCATGATGGACAGAAAGCAAAAGACTCACTACCAAAAAGACATCTGTGATATAAGTCAAGCCTTCTTACTCAGAAATATAGAATTTCTCCAAAATCATATAAGTGCTACCCTACTGCAAGACTCTAATTCCTCTATCATCAAGGAATTTATTTTTAATACTGTAGAAGAAAGCCAACAAGCCATAGATCAGATAGTTAGCTGAATATCATATAGTGTCAGATAACAAGAATTTTTCTGCTGTATGTTCCGCTCTCTTTCTCCAGCCATCATTTCTATGGAGAGTACATTGCCCTAACATCAAAAGATAATGTAGATGGCTACCGTCCTATTAAGGGGATGACAAATATGAGACACCATGCCAAAGACAAAGGTTTCTATATATTATCTCCTCCGCAGGATAAGAAGGTGTTTAAAACAAATTTTGTATTTGCAATGGTTTCTATATTTACAGTCAAGCTGATGTAAACTTGCTCAAGAATATGTCTTCTAATTATTGTTCTGATGTGCAAAAAGCAGACGAATATATAGTTTTTCAAACCCAGGATAATTTCTGCAGCCTCCACTTGTGTTCATATGCCCTCATATCTGTCCAGTTTCATGAAGCTGAATTTTCTGAACTGTGACGTTAACATACTCATTACTTATTTTATGAGCTTCATGACAATCTATCTATGATTTTGTTATGAAACCTTCTGACACAGCTCTCCCTTCTCTGCTGAAAAAAGCAGACAGTAGCACTGACTCTCCACCACCAAGAGAATTTTCTGTCATAGTGTCACTCTGTAAAATACAGGCTACTGGACACACTGGAAGATGATGTAGGCTGCAATGCCATCCTTATGATGTTGACATTGCTTTAAGATTTATATTTGTCAGGCTTGGACAGTGTAGTCTCTCAGCTTGCCAAGTGCCCTGCAGTGATAAGGTGCAAGGAATAAGTAAGCTGCTTAAGTTCAGAGCTGACAAGACAGATGTAATGCTTGCTGGTAATGAAAACAACACACAGCCATTCCTGAAGACCACACGGTTAAACATGCTGGATGCGCCTAACAAATGAGCTCGCATCACTACATGTACAGGGAAAATATGCCACTTCTCCAGAAACAAAATGCTGTTGTCTGTCATTTGGGGCATTTAAGAGACTTGTCTCTAGTGCAAGCTGTGGCAGCTGTCTAAAAGGCTGTAGCAGTCCTGGGGGAGGGGGGTGTTTCCCCTTCTACATCTGAGCTGGTTTGTCTGGGAAGAGTGGCTGCAAAAACAGGACGGGTCCAATGTAGTAGCCAAAGGCACTTTTTAATACATCAGTGTGGCCACGTGGTTAGAAGGCAGCGTTTAAGGCCACAAGGCCTGGGAGCTGCCTCCAGCAACCCTGAGGGTCAGGTCTTCCTTGCAAAAGACCTAGGGGTGTGGCTAACTTAACAATACATAGGGTTACCTGGGGGCAGGTGTCCAATCCTCTGCCTAGGGCAAGGACCAGACCATTTCCAACTAACAGAGAGGTAGAACTTGAGACCTGACCTGACTTCTTTCAGTATCCCATTTTCCATAGCCTCATGTTAATACTGTCCGAGTATGGAGCCTGGGCCAAATCACAATCTACCCCATTTGATTCAGGGTCCACAAGAAACCATACCTTCTGGTAACAGAGGGGTCCCATACAAATCAGCAACATTAAATAAATGTTTAAAAAGCTGCACAGTAAAAAAAGGCAACACAAATCACTAGTCTATAAAAGACTGTGCCATTTTTCCACCAAGAAAACTTGATCTAAAACTGATACCTTATCCTTTTTCTTGGAAACTGCATATATAGAAAGCTCACAGAGAGCTACTTCAGCTAATGGAAAAAAAAAGTAACCTCAGGCAGCAGCTCAGCCATAATTTTTTCTCTATAAAACTAACATTAACTTGAGTTACTTTAAATCCCCAGAATTTGCTGTGCAAATCAACTTACTACTTTCTTCAGCAGCTCCTTACAAGTATTATTTCAAATAGCAGTCAGCTTCCTAAAGGAAAAACATTATCTGTTCATGAAGAGAAGTTCTCAAGCTTATAACCTGAACTGGACCTTTTTTCCTTCAGGGAACAGGTCTCACAGTAATGTTCCAAGGATCACCACACAAATGTCATGTGGCAGAGAACTTTAAAATGAGAGAAACAACAGGAAAAAATTAGTTAAAAGTTCTAAAGATATAAATTTAACTGCTGAAAGCTAAAAATTCTCACTGAAATGAGTTTTGAAGTGTTTCAATTATGTCCAACTAATTAATTTATCAATTACTTATCATTCTATCCATAAAATACATCAAATCTATGAAACGGCATGCAGCGTAAGTAAGAAGCAGAAGGATCTAGAAGTGAATGTGCAAATGGAAAGCTATGATCTAATCACAAACACTGAAACTTGGTGGGACAAACCACATGACTGGAGCACTCCAATTGACAGCTACCTGCTGTTCAGAAAGGACAGGCAAGGAAGGAGGGGCAGGCAATTTGCCCTCTCTATGGACTTGATCGCACAAACCCGTCTTTGAGAAACAGTGATGAACAGGACAAAAGCTTGTTGTCAAAAATCAGAGGCCAAGCTAATACAGGAAATCCCATGGTTTGTATTTATTACCCACCACTCAGTTGAGGGCACCCTGTTGACAAAACCTTCTTACTCCACCTGCGGGAAGCATCACTCTGGCAGGTTCTGATCTGGGGACTTGTCACGACTGTCACCTGACACCTGCCGGAAAAGCAGCTCAGCAAGATGTAAGCAGTCCAGAATACTCCTGGAGAGCATCAAGGATACTTTCTTACCCCAGGCGACAGAGACATGCTACTGCTGCTGCTTACTGACACAGAAGTCAGGATCAGTGGCAGCCTGGGCTGAAGTGGTCATGCCCTGGTGGAATTCATGATCCCAAGGGTTATGGGCCAAAGAAAGGTTTGGTACTCTGGTTTGGTCAGAGTACTGACCAAAGTCAGTACTCTGAATTTTAGAAGCCTGAACTTTTAGTTATTAAAGGACTTAGGATGGAAAACTGCACTCAGGGAAAAAGGAGCAGAATAGAACTCTCAGATCTTTAAGGACATTTTTCTTAGAGCCCAAATTCCACCACTGAGTATTCAGGCAGGGAAGGCAGGAGACCTGCATGGCTCAGTAAAGACCGCCTGGACAAAATTAAACACCTGAAGGAAAAGCACTGGACATGGAATCAGGGAGAGGTATCCTGTGAAGAAAAGAGAAGTGCTGTCTGGTTGTGGAGGGACAATTAAGAAATTAGGAAAGCAAAGGTATAGTTGGAGCTGAATTTGACAAGGGATACAAAGAATAGTAAAAATGGATTCTATAGGCATGTTGATCAGAAATGGAAGATTAAAGAAAATGTGATGTACTTAATAATTTTTTCTGCCTCAGTGTTCATTAATAATCACTCTTCCCACATCTCTGCAGTCCCTGAACCTCAAGACAGGAACTGGGGAGTTGAAGTAATTCCCAGTGTAAGAGCAGACCAGGTTCAAGGTGACCAGGAGGACCTGAACATACGCCCAGTGAGATGCATCCCAGTGTCCTAATGGAAATGGCTGATGTAGCTGCCAAGGCACCTCCATTTTATCTGAAAAGTCATGGCAATCAGGGCAAGTGTCCATTGACTGGAAGAAAGGGAATATTGCACCCTTTTAAAATGTGTATTTATAACAGATGGGGTTTTTTCCATAATCTTGCATCACCTTTGTATCTGGGAAAAGGTGATTTTAACTGGAGTAGTACTGCAATTATTACCAGTTGCATTTATGACACCATAAAGTTGTATTATTCAATCTTCTAGAAATTTACTTTTTCATTATATGTAAGTCTAAAGCAGTTTTGAATAAATTTTGCTGTGCTACTGACTATATACTCATTTTAAAAAACCCAACAGTTTCTCACATGTCAGAGGGTGATCACCTCTTTACTGTTTTATTCCCTGGAAGTCCCTCCTGTTTCATGTCCCCCAGAATATTTGAACAGCTTGGGTTGGAAGGGATATTGAAAGATCATCTAGTATCAGTCCCACTGCCACTCAACCAGGTTGCTGAAAGCCCCATACAACCTGACCTTGAACACTTCCAATGAGGCACCCACAAGTTCTGTGGACAGCCTCCTCCAGCATTATACCACTTTCAGTGTAAGAAAAAAGGTCTTACTTGTATCCCATCTAAATCTACATTCTTTCAGTATGAAACACTTGCTGGTAGTCCTGTAACTGCAAGTTCTGGTAAAAAAATCTTTTCCTGTCTTTTTTTAGAAGTTCCTTTTAAGTATTAAAAGGCCTCAGTAAGCTTTCTCTTCTCCAGACTGAAAAGCTTCAGCCTTCTCAACCTGTTTTAATAGCAGAGGTGCTCCAGCCCTTAAACCATTTTTGTTTTGGACCCATTTTAACAGGTCCATTATTTCTTCTTGTGCTCGGAAACTCCAGAGCTGGACGAACTACTCCAGCTAGGAGTACTCTCACAAAAGTGGAGTAGAGGGACCAAGTCTTTCTCTTGACCTGCTGGCCATGCTGTCTTTCATACAGCCTAGGAAGCACCTGGTTTGTTGGCCTTTTCATTTGTAAGTGCACGTTGATAGCTTGTGCCCAGCTTTATCCCCAGTATTCCCAAGTCATTCTCTGCAGAGCTGCTGTTATCTATTCATCCATCAGCCTGTACTGATATTTGGGATTGTCCCTAGCCTGAACAGAGATGTGATACAAAATTCTGGAAGCATTTTTTCAGTTTTAATTTACATTTAAAAATATGGTATGTATTCACTCACTGTACAGACAAAAATCATGCACATAATTTGTGCATGTAATTGGAGATAAATTTTCCTGGATTATGGTGTCTGCAAATTCTTTTCTTATAGATACAAACCTGGTGCTAGTTTTCTTTCTCATCTAAATTCTACATACACTGGACACATTTAATCCTTGACAGTTATTACACTTATAACAGCAGACATGTTTATGTCTATTTCTGTTCATGTCTTCAGACATTATTTATAGTAATGCATTTCTAACATTTGCCATATCTTTCATAAGACTTGATAGTACCATACCACTGCAAGATACAAACTTGACAGTTTGCAATAGGATCTGCACATTATTCTGACAGTAAGCACTATACAGCCAGCAAACTATATTCTTTTAATATGCTTATTACAAATCTTATGAACACCATGACTAAATCATATATAGTAAATTCTATTTTGTACATAATGGCAATGAATCACTATACTTTTAATAAATTATATATTGTAGTAAGCAACTATTGCATTATTTTAACACTTCTTAAAATCAAGCATATTACTAGAAGCTATTTCATTAACAGTTATAAAACAATATGGAAATATTTTAAAATCTGGCTCAAGATTTCTGTCTATTTTGGTCCCATTGCCTGTGAATGTGTGCAATGATCTATTTAATACATGATTGTATTTATGGCATAACAATTCTACTCAATGGCCCTTCCAGCAATATTTTTGGAAACACAGAAAAGTAATCAATACTTCTTTGTATTACCAGAAATGCATTGCAATACTGGTATACATCACTGCAAGTGCGTCTCTACTTTTTCACAAACACAGCTGCAATAGATCTACTAGCTCACCATAGTTTAACAAATGAATTTCATTACAAATTGGAATTGAAAAGATGAGCAGTGTTCTCAAATGTCTTCAATCATTTTTAATCATTAAAACAGAATGACATGCAGGAGAATATGTGTCCATTATTTTTAAAGCTCATACAAATTTTTGCTTTGATTCCATTCTTCAGTGCCATACCACTGAGAAACCTCTATATTTTCAGAATTGATGTACCTTTCAATACTATAATCTTCGGCTTTCAAGCTCACTATTATTTGCCTTCAGGTGCAAATTTTAAAGTGTACAGCCTTCTAAAAAACCTTTATGGCTTCAGCCAGATTCTGAAAGGCTTGTAGATCAGTCATCATCACACTGTAGATTTCTTTTCAAAATAATGTTCTTCAGTCAGAGTACACTTGTGGTTATACTCGGTTCACTTGTCAAATACAAATCTGAGGTCATCAAAAGCTTCAGGGCAACTTCAGCTATTCCAAAACTCATTTTCTACCTCTATTTTGTTGGAGAAATAATATTTCAAGTATAAAAATAATAGGAAACTCTAAAGATAGAGAAACAAAGGCATCACATGTGCATGTTTCAGTACAGCATTGCAGTGACTGACTATAAGGACAAAGTCAATCCAATATTACAAGCATTTTAAAACATAAAAAATACCAAAAAAGAAGATAAGGAATTTCACTATGAAATTGATATATATTCTATTGAAATCATGATTTTAGAGCTGATATCTCAAAATACATAGGTCTAGGAACAGATGCTAGTGAGTCTATTAAAGTATTTCTGTTGTAATTGATGAAACGTTTAAACACTCATTTACAAGGTCTACATTCATTAGAATTCACATGCCTGGCAAGACTGAATGACACTAGGCTCAATATTCCTGTTGGCTTGAATTCCTTGGCCATATACTAGCATGGGCTTTTATTTAATTCTAGTTTTAAGTCCCATGTTTTATTAAAATAGAAAAACAGACAAGAGAGCACTTTCTTTAAAGGTTGATTTGGTATTTGAGAGGTCAATGTGAATTTTTCATCTCCAGAGACTTTGTTTTGCAGCTATAATTTGTATTTATAATTAGAGCTGAGTAATTAGCATTCTTTTGAAAACAGAGACTATCTAGGTACTTGGGGAAAAGCTTTTCCCTTCCCAAAGTAAAATTGAGTTTTATCATTGACTTTGACACACAAAGAAATCCAGTTTATTTCCTATGATCCAATGCCCCATACACATAAATACTCAAGGAAAAATGGAATTTTAAAAGCATAAGCATACACCAAGTTTCTCTTGGAGACTTAAAGACAAATGGAACAAGGCAAAAATAAACTAAATAAAACTCAGCTGGAAGCCTAAACTTTGTCTGCTTTGGGTAAACTGTTCGATGCTGTTTAACAGCACTGGGATGGAAGCTGACACCACACTCATACACAGCATGAGTTCTACAAATTACATACTTCCTCTAACTTGTCATTAGCTAAAACTGTGCATTAACATTTAAATAAATTTCAAGTGGTGCCCCTGTATCCCATCATTTCTCAGCAACTTTGCCCCTCTTATATCTGCTCCTTAAATTTTCACTGTGATTAAAAGTACTTAAGTTAGCATTTGTGTGTTTCCTGTTTTCACACTAGCTCATGTCTGCTGGGAGACCACTGGAACAGAAACCAGCCGAACTATGTGTCCACAAAACAGTTAGCATACTGTAGTTTATGCAAACCATTGGTTAATAATGTCTGATATGGTAAGGTATATCCCTTCAGCCATTTCATTTTAGAGTCTGTACTTAAATGCCCATATTCAACTTATTTCTTTCCTAGCTTGGTAATTACAAATTATCATTCCACATAGCTATTTGACAAACATCAGTCAAACTGTCTGATGGATGTGAACATCATAAAAGTAAGAAGGCCTGACTCTCTGACAAAAGGAGACCACGATAATCCCATTTCTCCATTCACATATATTTGAAAAAAAAAAAAAAAAGAGAAAATGTATAATCAGAGGGATAAAGTGGAGAAACCCTAGGCAATAGCACATTTGTGGCATGCTCTCAACACCGAGGTTGGCTAGGAGGTCTTTTGCTTTCACATGGAAAGTCAGCTGAAGTTCAATATCATGGGTTTATACCTCTAAAATAGAAGTGATTTTACCAGAGGGGTATCCCATTCTTTTCTCCCCCTATGAAAAACAAAGCAGCAGAACCTTCTGTTTATTTTGTCTACTTGCATTCAGGAAAAAATTTCAAAAGATTTAATTTTTTATGAAAATTTCACTGTCATGAAAGTTTTCAGCAGTGATGGTATATGGCAGATAACCTACTAAAAAAGCTAGAGAAATATGAAAACATGCTGGCATGCTATAACACCCAGTAATTTGCAAACATGAAATAGTTGAATAAAACAATTTTAAAGCTATAAACTACTATTAATATGATACAAATACTGAATTTTACTCTGAAAGAAATTAGTATAGCTTGAATATTTAATAGTGGCAAGACTGACAGGAAATACACTGATTTCAACCAAAATTTCTAGTGAACTGAACTCTATGACAGCAATCAGTACATCTACTAGCTAAGCAATAAAAAAGCCTATCAATATGTTTATGTTTGCACAGATGTTTTTTAATTTGTAAAAAAAATTAAACATTGGCTTTTTACTTCGTTTGCTATTTCTTTAGATGCTACATTAAAGAAAATGTCAGGTCCTCCACTACAGATCTCTGAAAATAGTACATATTTTGCTTATTTGGGCTTTTGACTACTTTAGGGGGGAGCAGGTGGGAGGAAGGGGATAGAAAACTTTTCAAACAACTAGAACCATTTGCTCCTACAGTGTAATATCTAATTCTGGTATGGCTGCATGCTAGAACTTAATCTATTCCACTGTAATTTTTTCCCACTGTGTTTTGCTCATTAAAACAAAAAACAAACAAGAAAAAACAAAACAAAACAAAACAAAACAACAACCAAAAAAACCAAAAAAACCCAAAAAACCAAAACAAAGAACAAAATACATCTAAAACTTTGTAAAGGAGAGGTGGCACAGTAGGGAAGACCACATTTATTTATTACATACCTCAGGCTTTATCACAAAATGGTTTACAAAAACAGGTTCAAAATTTTTTTTTTTAAATTACTCCTTATGAAGGCTCACTACTAAGAAATTATGTACAAAGCTTGCCTTTGGTTTGGTAACTTTTCAGCTTGAATGATGGAGAGTGATGAACAGAGTGTCCTTAATCTATCAAACAGGATAGCTGTGAAGCTGGAATTAGCTGCTGAAAAGCAGCACTGACAGTCCCTAAAATTTCAAAGGGCAAAACTGACCTGCATCAATTGCTCTCATATTCCCAGGGATGAAAAATTCACTATGCTTTTACAGAAATCAACAGCAAGGCAGGTGGTATCAACTGTCTACTCTCAGGTATAGAGCAAATGGTAATGGAAAGGAATGAAAGGTAACAATGAAGCAGAGTTGAGTGGAGGAAAGAAGAGGCAGGAATTCCTAGAGAAAGAATAAATTTGCATATAATCCCTGGGATTCCCCTGAGGAAAAATATTCAGTGCCAGCAGGCAGGAGAGCTTATTATTCTGTAGCATCAACAATCAGGAAGTGAAGATCATGCTGGAATTAAAAATAATGTGGCAAATAAACACAAGGCTAGAACATACACAGAAGGCTAATGGCAGCAAACTCTTCAGAGAAGTAGGAACCCCATGTTTCAGGAAACAAGAGAAGTATGTTGCAAGATGTATCTGATATACAGTGTTTTAGAGAAACTACAAGTATACATCCAATTCTACTATGTAGATGTATATGTACATGTATACGTATATGTGTATGTGTGTATATATGTATATATATACACACATTCGTTTTCATTTTCAAAATACAGAAAAACATCACATCACACTGTATCATTAAGTGAATACCCTAAGCTTAGCTAGGGTATTCACTCTGAAACAGAGCAGAGTAAGACATTAAATGCAGTCATCTACTTAAAACAAAATCAAAACTTAAGAGCAGATAGCCTGCTGGTGATTTTAGAGCAGATTTTTTTTCTGCTCCTTTACCCAAGAAGCAATATTTTATTGCTCTGTTTGCATTACATCATTACAGGGACTTTTGAAATGGTCAAACTGCCTACTTCCCTTAAATTAATACAAATCAACTATTTCATTACAAAGTTAATGTCAGAAATTAAATCTTGGAATAATAAGGTTTAATGAGTCAACCAGGATTCTGGTGCTTCCTTCCCTCACAAAAAAGCTGCCTTCTACCTGCAGCACTATTACATTTATGACTATTATAAAGTACCCTGCCTCTCATTTCTACTGTATTCAGCTGAGTTCCTTCTTCACAACACTCGTTCCACACAAATATACAAACTCTTCCTCTTTAAAAAACAGTGTTATGGAAGGCAAACATTCTATTTCTAAACATTGATATATTTGCAGGACACCATAGGCCTATATACAGAAGTGGTTCAAAGTCATTTTATATTGAAGGAGGCATCAAGAACTGAAAAAGCACTAAGGACTAAAAGCAGTATCTACCCTGAAGGAAAGAATATAAGAAAACCTAAAAATTCCTCAATTGTTCATAACTGATTAACATAATTGCTTTCATATTCAGCAGAAATAACCTAGGTTTGTAAATCGCACAATTTCAGAGACATTGTCTCCACACCTTCATAATCAATGATTTAAAATTAATTCAAGCCGTTTCCAAAAGGCTACTGTTAGTCTTATAGTGTTTAAGTCATGGACAGTCCACAGAATACATTTAAATATATCATGATTGAATGAATGAATGAATGAATGAATGAATGAATGAATGAATGAATTTAAATCTAGCTGGTGGCCAGTCACAAGCAGTGTTCCCCAAGAATCAGGACGACTCCTCTTTAATATCTTTATGACCTGGCCAAGGGAATCAAGTGCACCCTCAGTCAGTTTGCATATGACACCAAGCTGGGTGTCATGTGGGCTTGGTGTCAGCACCAAGGTGGGAGTGTTGATCTGCTGGAGGGCAGGAAGGCTCTGCAGAGGGATCTGGACAGGCTGGATCAATGAGCCAAGGCCAGTGCTGTGAGGTTCAACAAGGCCCAGTGCTGGGTCCTAACCTTGTCCTGAACCAGGTGGCCAAGAAGGCCAAAGGCATCCTGGTCTGCACCAGCAATAGTGTCACCGGAAGGACCAGGGCAGGGATTTTCTCCCTGTCCTTGGCACTGGTGAGGCCACACCTTGAAACTTATGATCCTTCTTGATTGAGGTGCTCCAGCATGTCCTGAGAAGTGCAGCAAATTTGGGAAGGGCCTGGAGTACAAGTCCTGTGAGGAGTGGCTGAGGGAGCTAGGGTTGTTTATCCTGGAAAAAAGAAGGCTCAGAAGGAACCTTATCAATCTCTCCAACTGCCTGACATGAGGGTGTAGTAGCCTCTTCTGCCAAGTGAAAAGCAGTAGGACAAGACATAATGGTCTCAAACTGTCCCAGAGGAGGTTAGGTTCAATAGCAGGAGAAATTTCTTCATTGAAACGGTGGTTAAGCTTTGGAACAGTCTCCCCAGGGAAGCTGCATAATGTCACCATCCCTGGAAATGTTCAGAAAATAAGCAGATATGGCAGATTGAGATAAGGTGTGCCCAATGGCCTTTGTGTTATTCAGTCAAAGGCTGGACTTGATGATCTTGGAGGTCATTTCCGACATAGTTTCTATGATTTCTGTGCCTTCAACCCTCAGATTAACTATTTTCAAGTTGCCTTATGTTTCTATGTTTATATATATATACACACACACACACTCTTTATATATGTCTTTTAAATTATTTTTAAAAGGACATGTAAAAACCAAATTTTTTTTTTTAAATTCTGATCAAAAATTCTAAACAGATTAGCACCTGAAGGACATGCTATCAATTTTAAAGCACTCCGAGCTGCATTTCCACATTCAGACACACAGCTACAAAAGACAAAAATAATGAATGGAATAAAATTAAATTAATGTATAAATAGAGTGAAAATATAATAGTTCAAAATAAGTGAGTGCAAGGTAAGGTTGACCAAGAACCACATTGGAAACAGTGTGGGGTGAACCAGAAATCTTACACTTCCTCTAAGACTTTGAATGGGCCACTAATCACTTTCTGACAACATCACAGTCATGCACACACTGACAGATTAATTATCGTATAACATAGCAAAAAAATATATTTTGCACTTGCACATATCCTCTTGAGCACATCAGTGTTCCTGAATGACACTGTTTAATGTGTGATTTATTGTATACATATTTTTCAATACTCTGATGATGGCAGAGATACCACGTAAACAAACAGATCATGCATCCTTTCAATCTTCAGAAATAGTCAAGGTAAAAATCAATAATGAAAAGATGTCACAAATATGTACTGTGTAGTATTTCCTGTCCTTTTGGGTTTCATCACCAATATAGCTCCAAAAATGAAATTTTCACAGTTGACACTAGACAAGTTTGTTATTCTTCTCTTGGGGAAGAACAGGTTTGAAATACATTTAATAGAATAACAACAACTGTTACCACTGTTAATGAACTGTCATGTTTCAAAAGGCCCATCTTGGTAAAACCCTTGTTATTTATTTCTTACCTTAAACATAACTTACTGCTTTTCATCTGGCAATAACCATCACAATTCAGACTTTTAATACATTTCAAATATTGCAACACCTTAATAGCAATGCATATATGGAGCATATATTAATATACTACTCACCAATTTTAATCTTTGCAAAGGTATTCTGCTAGTGTCTATCGGAGTACGCTCTGTGACATTACCAAATCTGACTTCTGGGATGGCAATTGCACATATTACATGTGCCCACCTGTGAAAAGTGGCAAGTCAAAAATACCACCAAAAAACTCATAGAAATACAAGCACTTAAGTTGTTGCTTGCTATGTATTTAACTTTTGCTTTCAGTTTAGTTTGGTTTTCTTAAAGGTACCTATCTGTAGCTCTTAAGCTTCACTAACACATTTCAACAAACCTTGCAACACTAGCGCTTTGTGTCAGTAACATTTCAGACTGAAGTTTTTATTGCAACTATTTTTAAGCATGCTTTATTTTTTATTTAAATAAGAAATTTTTGTACGTGTGCTATTCAGGTACGCATGTAAACACACACTACTTGGTTCACATGTAATTTACCATCTACACAGCATTGAGTACTCATTATTAACACTACTCAGACCTGAGAAACTGTTCTTACACAACAAACTTGATTACAATCAATCATGTATCTATCAAAATGCAAAATGAAATGCAAATGCTATCAAGGCCTTCTGTCTATAGACACAACAGCATCCAAGAAGCAAAGTGATCGAGCCACCAGTGTAATGCCCAACATGAACTGGATCTCCTTTAGTAGCAAAACCACCTGCAAGTACCCAGGACTAGTGTTACATTTAAGACATGCAATGTCAAGAGGTTTGTCAGATGATACTACATGCTTCCTATATGCATCAGAAAATATGCCAAATTCTCATGATACATGAATCCAAAAAGTAAGAAAAGCTAAAAGAAACTTTAAAAAGTCTGGAAGTAATGTTGAAACTGTGTATTTCATGAAGCAAAAGAGAAGCTAACAACATTTATTAACAAAAAGCAGCCCTGTGAGGGTACTTCTAAAATCTTTTTGGGGTAGAGAAGAAGTAAATCTGAATAAAGGGAAACATTTCTATTTTTGACTCATATTTGCCTTATTCCCTGTAATTTACTGTATGTCTGGTTTTATTACCCTGTTTGCTCTATTTCTGTAAGCTCTGCATGCTTGCCTCACTCCACTTCTTGTACGTTTTGAAGAAACACCCATTATATGAGCATCTTAGCAGGTTAACAGGAATGTGGGATGAAGCTGAAGGAGATGGAGGGTGATGCAGAAAACAGAAATAATTTCTCTTTCCTGCATTAGAGCAGCAATATTTCAATAAGTCATCTTTGACAAAAACATCTGCAAAAGGATACTATGACACACAAGGACCAAACTCCTCACAAACTATTGTGACTTTAAAGTTGTATTGGTCAAAGTGTGAAATAAGAGCTGTACATAAAGATGACATATCAATTAGCAAGTTACACAGTTCAGCCCAAATAAAAATAGATAAAGCTTGCAGAACCATCCTTTTTTATTATGGTGACAGTTTGTTCATGTTTTAACTTACAGGAAAGAGTCTTGAGACTTTTTAGAACACTTTTTATAACAGCTGTTCTCTTTTCATTGTCCCCTGCCCACCTGCTAAACCACACTGTCTTACCATCTAAGCTTTATGAGACAGAAATACTATAAATAAAATGCCTCTTCAATCCATCTTCAACTAAACATTTATCCTCTGATATCACTCAACCTAACAGACTCAAAACATCTGCTGTGTTCTGTTGAAAAGAAGGAATCTTAGCCTTCATATACAGCAAACTGCTTACTGCATGCACACATACCAGTCTGATCCTTTAGCTTTTAAAAGTAAGACATGCTCTTCCTGTATCTCTAATTAGTATAAAAAGAAGAGTAAAGGAGAAAAGTGAATGCATGTGTTAGATTTTACAGCTATTGGAGAAAAAAGATGTCATTGCATCATACTTTTGTGAAAACTTAAAATTTTTAAATATTAGCCAATGCTGAAGGACACATTAAAAATCCACAATGTGTAACAACCATAAGGAGTTACAGAAACATGAAAAACAGAGTTCAACTGCTTTTACAGAAATCCCATTTCATAAATCCATAAAACTAACCTACAGAAAATTAGAATGTAAAGCTGAAACCTTATATATAATTATAAAAGAAAAGTGATTCTATGCAAACATCTGGATTTTCCTCTAAATATATCTTATGGGACATTTCAGAAAAATTTAAATTGATATACAAGAAAAGACGTGTATTTTTAAGGATGCCACCTGGAAGCTACCAACAGCAAATATCAAAATGGCATGATAAACTCCACTGAGATAATATTTTTGTCATTCTCTTTTTATTAAGTAAACCAAACAGCAAATTAGAGGGAATTTATAACAGAAATAAAATCAGCTGAGAATTTTCATGTACTGGCAAAAATGTCCATTAAAATGGCTATAATAACAATGTTTTCTGAAGGTAAGATATGGCCTGAGTTAAACAAAAAACCTTCTCCTAACTGGATGACTTACAAGTCATGAAATCAATTGCAAACTACTGATAAATAAATTCTTCCCTGGCATGTGAAAAAGAATGTCATACCTAGATCATATCTTACTACTGCATTCCAAAGCATATAAGAAAGAGGTCTACACAAGATTGCTAAGCTGCTAAGATAAGCTAATTAATTATTGTTGGGGGTTGGGTTGATTTCTTATAGAATTTTTTCCCAGAAGTTGCTAAGAAGCTAAT
>CM031878.1:27486307-27540545 GCA_018697195.1 Certhia americana | reverse complement strand
TAGTAAAGAACTGTTATTCCTACCCTCCTTATCGTTGCCTAAAGCCTCTCTTTCAATTTTGGAATTATAACAAACCCCAAGGGAAGTTTCCCTTTTCTTTGGTCCCTGTCTTTCCAAAACCGAGACAATTATGAAACTATTCAAAATACTTAAAGACTATTCCACTACTGGGCTTGAAAAACCATTAAGCTACAACATTTTCCACTTTAGCTGTCAGGGTTACTTGCTATAGTGTCCTGTCACCCAGATACAGTAATAGCATGATGTCAGCAACAAAACTATTTTTGATAGTGTGTGATAGAAGTTCATTTGAAAAGAATCCTTCAGGATTGAAAATTATTTCAGTATGATTAAAATTAATTCATTGAAAATGCTGGGTTTAGAAGATCAGAAGTATTGAATGGTAATTTTCAGGAGCAAAGAAGAAATTATACTTTGCTGTTTGATAAGACATGCAAACAATGTTAAATGAGCTCTCATTTACTTTCTTTGCACAAAGGCTAGCAGATTAAAATTTGGAAAAAGCAAGTGTTTGCAAATACTAAAACAAATGTACGTTTTACTATCTAAATATTTAACAAAATGCCACATTTCAGTAGAAGTAAATTTAATTCTGCTACGCTTCAGCTTAAGGGGACACTGTCAAGTAATTAGGGTTGCAAATGTTATGCACATGGGAATGCACTGGAAATAAAATTTAAAATAGGCACATACAGTCCTGAAGAATATATTACTTACTTTTTATCAGTAGTTTGCTTTAATGCACCACCTCTCAAATTGCAGAGACAGCATTCCTAAAAATAAAACAAGAGCAGAAAAAGGTGAGCTTTAATGATGCTTTACAAATCAGTTCTATTCATCTGATCTTGAGGATAAGCAAACTGCTAATGCAATTAATTACTGGGTTACAAAATGCCGCTTATAAGTACAGCATTTCCTTACAGGGGAAGAAAAGGATATAGTAACAAAAATAGCCAACCTAAAGAAAAAACGTATTTGAGTATAACTTACAGAAAAGGTGACAGGATCACTTTGAAATGTAATAAAAAAACCCCCAAACAAAATCAACACCAAAAAAAACCAAACAAAAACATCCCCAACACTTTTAATCAGTTTTGCCATAGAAAGACTGGAAACTGCCATACATTTTACAAAAAACAAAGTACTATGGCACATAACTAGTTTAATAGAAGTTACTGAGGAACTGACCCATAAGCTATTGATCTAGCTCAAATTAATTTTTTTCTTTTTCTTTCTCCTGCAGTATACCTTCACCGCTTTGATCTTCAGTACAATTCCATCTCTTTCAGGGCACTCAGCAAGGTGTTCAGCAGACCCTAGATAACATGCTAAAAAATGTGCATTTTCCTACCTCTACTTAAAACTGAGCTTTTGAACAGATAACACTCATTTCTTCTTTCCAACCCTTCACTCCTTCTCTTCAGTCTCCTTCATTTCTGAATCTATTCTTTCCTTTTATTTCTCTTTTTTATCTTTTATCCCTAAGGAGGAGATGATGAAAAAGTGTTTTGAACATTAGCTATTTTTCTTCCTGCCTGCTTTTATAGAAGAACAAATGTACAAAATAGAGTCAAGATATTCTGTGACAGTATAGCTGTATGAGACCATGTCTTCTGAACCCCTGCATTTAAGTTGCCCTTGCAGGAAAAACAAACCAAACAAAAACACAAACAAAGAGAAACCCCAAAGAACTTTATGTTATACTCCAGTCTGATCTTATCCTTAAAATTCCATGATGAAGACTAAAAATGTCTGCCAGAAATTTAATTGAATGCTGTGTTGTATTTCCTATGAAAAACATCTTTTCTAACCATAAAAAAATGCTTTCTTGTGACAACTAGATCTTCTTTGCCATTCAAGCACAAAAATTTGCCTTACCAATCAAAACCATGCAGACTATAACATACTCTTATGTAGCAACCTTTTAACTACTTAATATTATTGCAGAAGAATTAGAAGAGAATTGAGGTTCATTATTCTATCTCCAACAACCTTTGGATGTTCCAGATCACATTCCCCTTTCTAAAAGTAAACACTGACTATTAGATCAGGAAATATAAAGGCTCAAAACTATAATGCTTTCAGGAAAGTTTTGGGGTTTTTTTCTGGGCTTGCAACAGTAGCCACTTGGGAAAAACAGCATTTTGCAATAAAAACTGTTTCAGAGTGATCTCTGTACACCTGTCCCAGGTACCAGGTCATCCCACATCCAACAGACCAGTTCTTGTCCTGCCCCCAAACCTGTGCAGTGTGGTGGACATCAGCACCAACACCAGCAGAGCCCAGCAGGCAGCAGGAGGAGGTAGCAGGTGACGGTGCAGACGCCATGTGGATGAGCATTTATCTACCACTAGAGTGGCTCAAGAAGCTCCTGCTTTCCCAGGAAAGTTCTTTCAGTCCATAATCTTGCTTTTCTTTCCCTTTGTCTTCCAGGGGGTAGGGTAGAGAGCTGATGCCATTCTCCCTGTGTCTTTCAAGCCACATGGGACCCTGGCAGGCAACATCCTGTAAATGCTGTTTCCCACCACTTTGGAGCTCTTTTTGTCTCCCAGGCTTCATGAGATTTAGCAATTTTGTATATAGTGATTATTTATTGTTTGGTTGGGTTTTTTAGCCTGTTGCTCTTTTGCTTGTCAGTAAACATTTATTTTTTCATTTACATCTACTCGCATTTGTTCCTTATGGTAGAGACTCAAGGTTGAAACTTAGAGGAGGTAACTCATTTTAGAGTGTCCCGTTCTTTAAACTGCCCTAAACCAAGAGAGAGTTCTGCAGAGCATGAACTTTCACAATTTTGACATAGAATAACACCTGCAGATTGTGGAAAAGAGCATGTTTCTAACTCATCAGGTTAATCTTTGCAGGGAAAAACCTTCTTTCTTCACTTTTAAATATGAAAGTTCAGGTAATCCCTCATATATTCTTTCTAATCTGAACACCTTCTTAAAATTTAACACAAAAATACTTTTACTCTGCTTTGCAAAATAAAGAGTACATTTGCTCCTACTTTAAGAGCTTTGACGTTCTTAGATCACTTCAAAATTTGTTACTTGAAAAAGATGACATTTTTCTGCTTCTAATGGCTATTTTTCACTTAAACAGACAAGTTTAATTAGATCATCTTCTGTATAACTTACTAATGCAACTCAACTGAGAATCCAAGGCCCTAAAGAAATGTTACAAATAAATTTTACAATTAAATTAAGCTAAAATATCACAGGAATGGACAGAAGAAATTTCTTTACCTACTAACTACAGAGCTTTGACATTAGGTTAAAAATAGAAAAAAAAGGAAAAAACAGAAAAAGAGGGAAAATTAAAAGGAGGAGAGAAGCCTAAACAAAAGAGAAGGTAGCTCTAAATACCCTCATTGCAAGCTATAAAAGATTATGGTTATTCCTTACATAGGACCTGCAGGAACCATACATTATGTCCTCTACAAAAGCACCTATACATATCCTTGGTGAGCAGGAAATGTTGGTGGGTACTTGTTCACTGTCTGCTGGGTACAGGCTATAAGCAATTAGACCCCTAAGAACTAGTAAATTTCACGAATGTTCATAACAGACCTGTGTGGGTAGGAACACAGGTTTAAAGCCCATTAAAACTATTTTGTTAGTTATGCCTGCATTGCAATATATTGTCCTATATCCAGGTAACATGGCTATCAGTTTAACTTCTGTTTCAATATACTACAATTCATGAAAACTTAAGAGGATCTGACATTTACAAAGACTAATATTCCTAATAAATATATATGTGTCATGGGTGGCAGTGAAATAACGTGTGAACTAGTAATTATTACCCATATTATTATCCATGAAGGACGTAGACTTGCTGACGCAGTCCAGTGCTCCAAAAGCACCTCTCCTATGAAGACGGGCTGAGACAGTTGTTCAGCCTGGAGAAAAGTAGAGAAGGATTTGGGGAGACCTCATTGCGGTCTTTCAATACTTAAAAGTGGGCTTATAAAATAGATGGGGAAAACATTTTAGAAAGAGAAATGGTTTTAAATATAGATGAGACATAAGGAAAAAGTTTTGGACAATAAGGGTAGTAAAACACTGGACTGGATTGCCCAGAGAGGCAGTGGATGCCCCATCCCTGGAAACATTCAAGGTCAGGTCACATGGGTCTCTGAACAAACTGGTCTAATTGAGAATGTCCCTGCTCATGGCAGGAAATTTGGACTAGACAACCTTTCAAGGTCCCTTCCAACACAAATTCTTCTATGATTCTGTGGTTCTGTGCTACCACAGAGAAACAGTGTGTCTGTGCATCCCAGTGTGCCTGCTGTCAGCCTACATGTAAAAAATCAGCAGAAGAATGTATTTCATTATCAAGCATCACCTTAGAAGGTATCCAATCTCTCCTCCATTATTACTTTGCAAATCCTTTAAAAAAGTAATTTTTTCATTTGTATTTGCATTAAACAATAATTTCCTAAGCCTATTATTTTATACATATCTAAATTAAATCTTAGACCATTTTAAATTGCTCATCTCCTTAAAAAATCTCCGTAACATTCTAGAATTACAAGAAGGCTTTCTCTCTTCCAGTATCTGTAAAGTAAGATATCTCCATATAATTCACAAGTTTTATACAGTAACATTCCTTTACTCTTTCAGCTTTTTTGTGGAAATGATGCACTTTTTTTCATAACAATAGGTATGATATTCACTGCTTCTGGACTAAATGTTTCCCCTTGCTTTCAAGGAAACATTTTTGCAACCAGCAACCCTAATCTCACTTCTCTGTTTCAATCACTTCAAGAAATTGCTGGAAAAACATCAAGTCAGTGTGAATTAACTATGCTTCCTTCGGTACATATATCCAAAAGATGGATCACCTTTTTTGGAAGGGTATGTCGCTACTCAGGCATAGCTGCATATTAATTATTGTTGCATGGATAAACATTACACAAAACCCAAGCCTGTTCATATTCATTTATATTTTATAATTAATATGTTTCCTTATCTTTGAGGGTTTTTTAAGTGAATGCCAAAACTCAGTCATATGCACAGTAATGCTTACAAGCAGTTTTCACACTTCCATATTCCCATACTTACTTTATCAGCAATAGCTGTCTCCACAGGAGACAGGAAGCTGTCTGACATAGCAAGGCAGTAGAATTAAGCCAAGCCATAGCAGAGGGATATATATTAAGTCATCTAACAGTTATTTTTATTGAAAACTATGACCATGCACCACATGATCCCTTTTCTTGTTAAACTGCTATTTCTTTTATACTAAAGCCCTGTAAATTACAATAGAATCTGCAAACAACTACATTTATTGAGTTAAATGAAAAAGAAATTTCAGCTTATGTCAGTGGAAGACAGGGTAAAATAAAATATATGTTACTCTTAATGAATTTTGCCTGACACATTTTCAAAAATTTCCTCTTAAAATGTAGTTTCCATAAGCAACCTAATAATCTCTTCCAGCTCTTTGGTATCCATGCCATTAGGGAGCTTTTTATGAAAACTAGTAAGCAGATTCCCTGCTTAAGCTTTTTCCTTTTTCCTTTATGCATGATAAACATAAAACCCCCAAGATTGTCCCTTTCTTTTTTTGACATTTTCCATCTATAGACCCTTAGTCAGTTAAACAACCACAATTTTTCCATCTAACTGACTTCATCTGTGGCCACATTCTCCCTTCTGAAATGCTATGAGAACAGATCTTCAGTGATGTCAGGCAAAATATGTTTCATTTTTATCCCACAGCTGGGGAGATGTGCTTACACATCCATAACTTGTGTAGCACATTGACAATAATCTCCAGGATCTTTTCTACAGCAGTAGCTAACATCACTGCTCCAGAATCCTTTGTCTGTATTCTAGCTTCACTACCTTGCACTTTTCTCTAATTATCTCTTGTTTTCCAGGTTATCTCAGTGATTTATTAAGATCTTGTTCATTTCTGATTGCCCTTACTTCACAGGCCTCACTAAAAATAAGCTAAAAGCTTGTCTTCAGGTAACATCTCCTGCAACAGCTTCTGTAAAAGAGATAATTATGCAGGCTGTGGATAGTCAAGAGAGTAAAAAGATTGTACAATGTTTTTCAGATGACTAAAAAAATGAGACTTGGAAAAGGGCTTGACAAGATACTTTGATAAGAAGGTAGCTGCTATCGAAGGAAACTAGCAGCAGATTCAAAACAAACAAAAACTGGAAAGATTCTTCACACAGTATAAAACTATAGCTACTAGATATGGGCACTAAAATTTTCACTAGTTGAGAAAGAAGATGCATAAGTTCATGAAAAAGAAATCCAAAAAAAAGATTACATTTTACTAAGGAAGTAGAAAGATACTGCCTTTGTCTAGGACAATTTCTTATTTCTACACTGTAGGAGACTGAGAAAGCATTAGGAATGCCTGCTCAAGACACATACTCTTCATCAGGTACTAATTTCTTGCTGTGAAAGAGAATAACAGACTAGAACAGACTTCAGTTTAATTCTTATTGCACATCTTACTGTTCTATGTAACCTACAGTTTTAAACCTTCATATACAGAAACTATTAAGGAATTATTAAGGATATTAAGGAAATTCCAAATTCTTGATATTAAGGAAAGATATTAAGGAAATTCCAAATTCTTGGCACTAAGCACACATTGAAATATGTATCGCATATAATATATATTTAATTTCCCCAATCTGTGATCCCAAAACAAAAAAAGAATGCAACTTTACTTATGTATTATTATCTTTCATTCAGTTATTGTGGTAACCTTATTGTCTAAACTTTATTTAGCAGACATTTTTACCTGAAGCAATTTTTTCAATTTCATTACATTTTGGCTAATGATTTGAAGCACTGCATTGGAAAGAACATTAAGGATCATTAAGTCCAACTCCCCTGCAATGGGCAGGGACATCTTCCTAGACCAGGCTGCTCAGAGCCCCATCCAAACTGGTTTTGAACACTTCCAGGGATGGGCACTTTTATGGTCAGCCTTGACATAAAGAATTTCTTTCTTACATCTAATCTAAACCCTTGAACAATTTAAAGTCACTACCCCTTGATAATGTCTTAAGCACCAAGTAGGATACTACCTATTCTATCCAGTAAATAATATATTTCCACCCTTTTTTCATCAGCTGTATTTGCTGTTAATTGCCTTTGACTAGTATCTAAACACCTAAAGAAAGTGGTTAGGAAAGGTTTTGGGTTTGTTTTTTTCCCCCAAAACATTTCTAATAAGAGGTGAAAGCAGTTTCAAGAGTCAACTGCTCCAAAGATGTGTCACAATAATGCTGATTTACTAGTCTCCTTTAAAAGCAACTAATTAAAACAGGCATCTGATGTTCAACTCTGTCACAGCAAAGTCAAATAGATAAAATTTGTAGGGCTAGTTAAACATATTTTGTTTTTTTCAAGTCATTCTGATTAGCTTTTTAGATAGAAACCTTTGAACTGAAAATAGATATCATTAGTCTTCCATCTTTCCTCTCAACTGCATTGTAATGTCCAAGGTCACACTCCTAGTAGTATTAACACAGATATGTATTTGGTTGTGGCATTGCTACATTTTAGCTATCTCATTTTCCCAGCTTATTTATATTTATATTATATCCTTGTGTAAAGAGAAATAGGTTGGTGTTTCTCTTGAAAATGCTGTTTTCAGCAATGGTCCACTAATGAATATTTTAATCTTTCTACACCAAGGGAATAATTTTCACTTGGAAAATAGCTTTTCAAATTATTGAATTTCAATTCAAAGTCCACTACTGTAGCCACTTCGAGCTATTACCTTCAGAAACAAACTTCTTTTTTTAGTGACAAAATATTTGCAAAAAATAATAAACCACAGAAAAATTGATGTTAATTTATTAAAAGATACAGATCCAATTCCTAATAAGGAGCACCATTCTTAACAGAGCTGCTAGATGCTACTGGTGTAACTCACAACCTTCACTTGTACTGTAAGTGATTAAAGGTCGCACTGATCATTGAGGCTGAGTATTTCCATGAAAGAGATACCCACCACAGGTTAATATTTATTTAAAGTGCAAAAAGATCATTGTTTGCAAGCTAAAGTAGGTACTTGAAAATAGAAGGTGCCCACACTTCTTTTATGGATGAATATCTTACTCTTTCAGATGCATCGAAGTCTGTTCAAGATATCCACTTTTGGGAATTTAAAATTTATAAATGATGAGCTACTTAATTTCCACATTTTAGTAACCTAATCCTGCAAACATTCTGTCTGCCCTGCCCTTGATTTAGGGATACCCAAAAATTTCCTTGCAGTTGCAGCTCCCATATCCTGCCAATGTAAAGCAACAGTACAAAGAACAAGTAGTGTTTCACTACACTGTCCATAGCATTGACAGTGATCTCCAAGACTGCGAAGAGCAGGAGAGAGCTGGCTGAGATAAGAAAACTTAAAAATGACAGGAAAGGCAGGTTGAGATGGAAAATGGGAATATTTGGGAATAATTATGGAATTGATGGAGACAATTCCATAGCAGGAGAAGGAATGAGAATTGAGGCTGAGACTGAAGTAAGAATCAAAATACTCATTCAGGTAACTAGAGTAAAAATAACTCTCACACTTGACAGGGGTGGGTACTGTGTCCTTACTCCCTAGAATGCGCATATAGGAAGTAAAGCACATCTGTAAAGTATAAAATGGAGACTATCAGATCCCTGAATTTGAAGTATTTTCTGTCATAGTGGTTTTTGTTCACTCAGATCTAGAAAATTCTTACAGTATAAAGAGTAACTGTTTCCAAACAATTGAACAAGAAAGATTACACTTTCCCCTTTGAAGAGGCATCAGAAGGAATGAGATTAGCTTTCCAAAAACGTTACTAAATAAGCCATTGAAAATACAAAAGCGACCATTATTCCTGCACAATACAGAGAGACTGCAAAAATCACTTTTACACAGAGAAAAACACCTGGGGCAGCTCCAAGCACAAATACAGGGTGGGTGGAGAACTGATCAAGACCAGCCCTGGTGAGAAAGAGTTGGGGCTGTTAGTTGACAGGAAGCACAGTGTGAGCTGGCTCACAACCTAGAAAGCCAACCTCATCCCGGCTTGCACCACAAATAGTGCAGCCAGCAGGTCAATGGAGGTGATTGACCAAGAAAAAGATCAAGAGGCTAGAGCACTGCTCCTGTGGAGACAGGCTGAGAGAGTTGAGGTTGTTCAGTCTGGAGAAGAGAAAGCTTCAGGGAAACCTTATAGCACCTTACAGTACTTAAAAGAGACTACAAGAAAGATGTTAAGACAAGGCTTCAAACTGAAAGAGGTAGGTCCAAGTTATTATGAGAAAAATTCTTCATTATGAGGATGGTGGGACACTGGAACAGGTTACCTAGAGAAATTGTAGATATTCCTGGAAATTCCAGACATTCCTGGAAATGTTCAAGGCCAGACTGGATGTGGCCTGAGCAACCTAGTCTAGTGAAAGACCATGTCCATGGCAGGGTGTTGGGCTAAATTATCTTTAAGGTCCCTTCCAACCTTTCTACGATTCTAAGAACACTGAGACTAAATGCTCAGCAAACAAAAGAGGAATGATGGTGTATCTAATACATATTTATATATGATAAAAAATATGTAGGCTCATTCCCATTATTATAGACAGCAAATGTTAGATTTAAACCCGAGTATCTTTTTTCAGAAGAAAATTTGTACCTTTAAGAAAGCACCATAATACCAGCTGGGCAGGTCAGGACATCCTGCCACTGGCTATTTTTAGCATGTTTTTCCTCTCAATGACTTTGCAGCAGTACATCTGCTCAGATATAGTCTTTGAGGATAAAGTAAGATTGGGTGAGATTGAGGGAGTTTCTCTGGTCCAATTCCATCTCCAAGCAGGGCCAGATTCAAAACTGCATCTGACTGAAATCATAATTCAGGCTGAAGGAAATCCCTTGTAATATGAGAATACGCACACAGCTGGAGGTAACCAAAGCTGTCAAGCCTTTGACATGGATATCAGTGGCAAACGTTGATTTGGCAAATTCCAATGAAGGGAATGAAAGGTTAACATGAGCCTTGGGTTCGAGACTTATGGCACTTACATTAAAAACGTATTTTCTGAGTTTAATGGTCTTCAGTTTGGTTTCTGTGACAGCATCAGACAAACTGCATATTTACAAACAACATAGTTAAAATATGTTGTTTCAAAGATTGAGTTTTGCAAGCATATTTGCTTGTATAATACCAAAATCAGAAAGAAATACAATGCTCCCAACATCTGAGTCCATACTTGGTTGCCATCAGCATTTAAAATTCTCCCAGTAAGTCAACATTTTTGCAGAGAAGGTGAGCAAAAATCCAGATTAAAAAAAAAAAAAAAAAAGTATTTTTAAAAAATAATCATAAGGTCTTATTTTTCTAAAAACAAAAAAACCCTAAGTATTTAGGGTTTTAATTTTTCTAATATAGCCATATTTTCCTGTACAATAGGTTTTTAATAACAACATTCAAATGCATTTATAGCTTGGTAGAAATACCAGTCTGAAAATTAAGACACTGTATAACCAACTCACATGTATTGAGCTAATTTTGGCTGGTAACAAGCTCTAAGAAACAGAAGTTTATAATGGAAATGATGACACTGTATCAGCGATAAGGGCACCACTACAAAAAGAACATTGAAAATAATTATTTTCAGAAGAGTGAAATAGGGCAGTTTCTGAGCAGGAATGCGGGAAAGCTCTAACATGCCACTTGTCTGATGCCTTTGGGAAAAAGAAACTAAAAATCCTTCAAATTACACTAAGGGCTACTCTAACCATAAAATACAAATAACCCCAAAGACTGATTACCAAGAAGTAATATACAAAGCATGAAAAAGCTCATCCATAGAAAAAGAAATTCTGCTCAGCTATTTAAACATAGTATCTATTCTCAAAATCAGTGCCAGCTAACCAGATTAGGTATTTAACAGTTTCTGCACAGCTGTGGAGAACAATACAAGAATCACTTGTGAAAAGTCAAGCAGCTTCCTTAGTAGCCTTATCACCATGATCTACCCGATCATGAAACAAGCCATTGAAGCGTATTTACCTGTTTCCTAACTTACTATTCTTTCTATCTCTTTCCTGTCCCAAATCCTTTGTCATCCAAATAACAAAGGTACTCCATGTTTATGTATTATAGCTATTAGGTGACCACATCTTTTCTCATTGTACAGTTCGCTGCATTCTCTATAATGCCAGTCATTATTCTTCCTGACTTCACTAACTTTTTCTAGCTGAAGCATTTAAGATTAATGAGGCATTTGTTCTCAATCAAGGCATTTTATATGAATACAGTTACACTTTCAGTATCCATGCAGATGACTTATTTAATATTATTTGATTTTTTAAAAATTGTTTTGGGGGATTGATTTAAAGCTATTTTTGTTCATTAGCACAGACCATTCTGTATCGCTCTTCTGTCAATAAGTGTTATCAAACACAAAAATAGGATCTGCTGCCTAGTAGAATATGAAGACGTATTATGTATCATGAATGCAGGTATATCCTAGAGGGTAAAAATTTGACATAAAGTATTGTAAAGCATACTACTTCAGTTACATAAAGATCCTGAAACTGCAAGAAAACAGTAAGCTTCTGAATCTCAAAATCACTTTCCTCTGAAAATATAAAATGGAATTGCCACCAAGGAAAATCCTGGCTCTGTCAATCTAAATCTATATAGACATTTTCTATTTCTGTATTTTAATGATGTTCATAGTTGGGATCCACACATAATAAAGTTTGATTTAGCTATTAAGACAACTCTCATTCCTGCAGCGCTCTCATGCTTCATTGCTTTACAAAGTCATACTGATATATAGAAGCGTAATAGAGATCAAATTTTCCATAAAGTTAACATAATTGTTGTGATTTTACGAAAGCATAATTTAAAGAATTTAACCCACTTTTTGTAAGCAGAGAAATGAGAAGGAATTTTTCCTCCTAAGAAACGAACTCTGTGTTTGTACAAGAGTACAAACAGGTTGTACCAATGTTTCATAACTTCCATTATATTCTTCATTACATGAAACTTTCTTTCTCCTTGTTTTCCAATCAACCTTCTCTTCAGGATTTAATGCCTTAGCCAGAAGGGAATTTCTCAGATTGGTCATCTTCAGCTATATCTCCTTCTTCTAGGAATCAATATGAAGTGTAGGGAAAAAAATTTCAAACATCCAGGAAGCTGAGTTTCAGGGAGTTGGTATTTCCTAATAACTAAATCTTCCCATCTTGTGCACTTTCCTGAGATAAAAGAAATAAATTTTGGAAGGCATGTGTATATGTAATTCCCACAGAGAGCCAAATCTGTTTCAGATCTTCTGCAACAGCTGCAATTTTTTAGGAATGATTATCCATAACAAAAATTTAGATGAATGTGATTTTTTTATTTAATCCATATAAAACTTGAACTCTCAACTATCAGCTGGAATGTAAAATACTCACACTATATTCCCTACAGTAAAAAAAAAAAAGTTGTGCAAATAAGGAATTTTATTTAATTTCCTCTCCCTCTCCAGAGAGACTTACGGTACTACACAGCAACTTAAAATACAATTAAAATATTATATGTAAAACAACAGGTATAGAAAACACAGTCTGTGTTCAGTTTTGGTCAAAAAATGTGTGGCTTGGCTGGAGAGGTCCAGAGAAGGGCTATCTATATAGATAACCAAAGGACTGGGAAGCCGGACATATGTGGTAAAGCTGAAAGAATTGAGTTTTTTGGCCATGAGTAAAGAAGGCTTAGGAGAGACTTGATCATCAGGTACCAGTATTTATTGTGTCTACAAAGAAGATGGAGATCTCCTTTCTTACAAGGAGTCACATGGAAAGTATGTGGGGTAATGGGTAAAAGTTATTCCTGGAGACAATCTGATTAGACACAAGAGAAAAAAATTTCACAGCGGGAACTATCGCAGTACTCTCCCAAGGGAACTGTTGAGTTTCCCTATGTTGGACAACTAAAGTTCATCTTAACAGGGTATTAGGCCATTTTATCTAGACTGTGCTTTTGCCAAGAAAGGTTGGATCAGATGATTCTTGAGGTCCCTTTCAATCTGGTATTCTATGATTATATGAAAAAATTATGAAAATGTAAAAAGTGATCCAGAAAAGAAGCACATGCATTTAGTTCAAAGGAGGCATAAAACTTAAAGATGCAGGTTGGTACGACTAGAATTGCTGATTTTTAAAAGAAAAAGTAGCACAGGAGATAGCAGTATATTTAATTAACTTGTCATTTTTAATGTACAGAATATTAACTAAAAGAGAACCGTATTATCTTAATTCTAGGATTAGATAGAAGTATTGTACTATTTTGAAGTGAAAGCTGTTAGGATAACCTATGGTTATCATCCAAAATCTGAAGGGGCAGAAACATTATCCCAAAATGACAATAGGATGAAATACATATCAGCAATTACTATCATGCTGATGTCAGGACTGAGGTTCCACATAAGCAAAAATATACTAGCATATTTAAGGTGGATACCAAACTAATAAATTTTTCCCCAAAGACAACAACAGCTACATTGCTTGCAATGAATACTGTCCAAACAAGCAAAAGAGAACTATAGAAAAAACTGAAATTCAGTGTCTATTTTATCATTCTGCCTCAAGGCACAATCAAGTCTTCTTCGACTATTCCTAAAAAATGTTTCAATAACATGTTTTTAAAAATCTTAAAGGAGTAGCTTCTATAAAATCTCTATATATCCTAGCCTGTCATTCACTAGTTTTTGAAAAAAAATTAATAAAAATTCCTAGTATTAATAGTAACTTCTTAATTAATAAATTAGTATTAATATTAACTTCTGTCTGATGCAGATTAAAGCCTCTACAAGTCATCTGGTCCCTAAAAGACAAGACAGAGAATTCCTTTATTAAAAGGAGTCACATGAAAAAAACAAGGGGTAATAGGTTATTCCTGGAGACAATCTGTTTAGACACAAGAGGAAAAAATTCCAGAATGGCAATTGCTTATGTTACTCTTAATTAGACATATATAATTTTACATTACAGAACATGACTTGTTTTTCTTTCTACCTTCCCCTCATTATACTAAGAAGAATAAATCTTTTCCATCTTCCCTCATGGAGTGATTGACTGTCGGAGTCTGGAATTATGAGAAATATTACTTTGCATGCTTAAGAGATTTTAAGATCTCTGACAGTGTTTTTAACCTTTGTTCATGGAAAAAGGGCTTTTAGGCTCTGGAATGAAGCAGAATTTTCAGGAATGTGTATTAAATAGTAGAATAGTGTGTAGTTTTATCACAGGGTGAGAATTTCAGATATATGGGGGTTTTACGATGGTAAGAAGGTGATGACAAGATGGAGAGGTCCACGTGGCTTTTGGGCTTCCTCCTTCTTCCTCACCTACTCCATCTTCTGTTGTGAAGTGGCACATTATGGTCAGCTTAGAATAGAGTCTAACCTAACATGGATAGCAGTTTTTGAAGAAGTATTATAAATACTGATTACGTGGATTGTAGTACAAATATCCACGCCACCCTGAGGGTGGGAGTATTTGGTATTTAGTAGTTGGGATTCAGGGTTTTGTGCCTTGGACTGACCTACAGTGAAGAGCTCTGCAGGTCAGGAACAGAATGTATTGATAAGAAAGAATAAACAATGAATGAAACATCAGAAGAGACGACTCGTGGCCTTTCCTTTTCAAGACCTCTGGCAGGGGAAAACAAAATTGTACATTCTCGGGGTCAGGAAAACAGCTGGCTGGCAGAGACACACAAAAAGTATTTTTTAATAAACCTGAGAATTGACATCTATCAGGAATGATTAAAAGAATTTTGGTTTATTGCAATTTCAGTTCCAACTCTTGTATCTTCCATCATGTTTTTTTAAACATTGTATGTCCGCTGTTTCACATAGTTCTTCACCTGGACTCTTACCAAAGCTGAAGAAAGGAGGAAGATTGTTCCATGGTTTTTTTTCAGGCTTTGCTTCCAGTGCAAAGCTTAAGCATCCTCGTGTGATGTTTCAGATTTTATAGAATTGATGACATGTTCAGTTTGTGACCAGAATGGTCACAACTGCAGCTGGCAAAAGTAACTACTGCTTAGGTAGAGTTTACCATATAATGTATGCATATCTGACAACTCATAAGTACTCTCCCTTATCTCTGCTGAACTTCATATGATTTGTTTTTCAATAAAGTTTAACACTTTGGTAGTGTCACATTACATAAACTCTCCCCAGCTCATGTGCAATCATCTAAATCAGCTTAAAGTAGACCAGTCTAGATTTCTACATATGTTCCATAACAACATTAAAGTGATCAGCAAATGATGCCCAGAAATTTATTCTCTTAATGGTTTTACGAGTCCTATGAGAATGATGGCTGGTGGTCTGAGATATTAAGGCTGACAGAAAATCTATATTGCTATGTGTTTGGCAACTATTATTTTCATCACCTCTCTTCTGCCACTGCCAATATCAGAACTTAAAACATCATCAAAAGCATCTGAAAGTCAGGATGCATGAAATCTTTTGCTTATTCCTTACTCCCATGATCTGCCACAGCAAAAAAAAATCAGTGGCCTGTTCTTAAATAGATCTCTCTCTGTATTCTATTATTGTCTATTTTTTTTAGAAATTGACAGATTCAGCACTTCTTCAGCATTTTTCTTGTTTTCTGTGATAGGTTGACTGCCACCTACTTCCTTGGGTCACTCATTCTGGACTTTTTAAAAAACAACAACATATTTCTATGTTGATGTCACATCACCTAAGCTCTGTAAACTCTTGTAATCACTAATAGCTCTGAGATTGCTATTAGTGCAAGATCTGCATGTCAAAATTTTTGAAAGACCCGATTGTTATAAAAGTGAATTTGGTATTACTCACATGTATGTATTTATCAAAGCATTATTCACTTCCCTGAAACAGCTATATTTCTGCTGTTTATCTTGGACAGTGGATGCCTACTACCTGTTACTCCTATATCTTGCACGTGAAAAAGAACAGTTCACATTTGCACGTGAATGACATGTAGTAACAAAGACTGCAAGACAGCAGACAAGAGGACGAGTTTATAAGTAAACATAAGTCTAGAGGTCTATTCAATCTTCAATATTTCATTAAAACTTTCCAACTTAATGATGACTTAAGACATTAAGATTGGAACTTTATTCCACAAGCATATCTGAATGAAGGACTCTCTTGGGGTACAATTTCATTCAGATTACCAAAAGAGAGCCATAGTAAGATGATTTTGTAGTTTTAGCAATTCAACTCTGTAATAGTCAATACACACGTAAAATTACAGCAATTCAGTTAAATATATAACAGGTAAAGCTTACGTTAAAAAATTGTCCAAGTGATTAACACATATTGTCTAGTGTTTGCATGGTGAAAATGGTGCTCTATTTCACTCCTATTATCTTCTTGTTAGCTAACTTATAAAGTAGAGAAATACACTGTGTCTTCTCTACAGTTTCTAGAGTGTGCTTGTGCAAAAAAACAATTCTAAAACCTCATCACATAACATTTTCATTCAGCCAACACCCATATGGTCCTGATATTTCTTTCACTACATCATCTCATGTCCTGAAATAATTTGGCTAAAAAAGTACTTTCCCTTAAATCCAGATTTTCCTTATTATCAGGAAAATAATAATATATACATATACATTTCTGATACATATCAGAAATATATATGTATAATGACAGAATAACCCCAAACTTATTCAGTAAAACGTGAATAATTCTTCTGAAATTAATGTTTTTCATAGGTGTTAATTCTTCCCCTAAAAGTCCACCAAAGAAAAATTTAAGTCAAATTAAAAGTATCAATCTTCTCACCAATACTTTCCTTTCTCTATTATATTACCAAGCTCTCCCCTTAAGGGACTCATAGTGAACTGTGAGTGAACTAGTACTAGTTAGTAGTAGTTCACTCACAGTGAACTAGTGACTCATAAGTGAGTCATCAAACACTTCACTGTTGTTCTTATCATTCACTTACTGCTGCTACCTAAATGACCACTTCAAGATTATTTGTAACTTCACAATCTCAGAACAATTTTAGAACCCTTTTTTCAACACATAATTTGTAAATTTTACGACTGGATTTTGTTTTACATTTTTTTCAGTGACTTTGCTTTTAAAAAATGTACCAGTCAAAAGACACTCCTAATTTCCACTTGAATGTGTTATTCTTATATCGCAGTTAACAACATATCCCAAGGCTACATGTTTAACTTTACAGTGTTTTTAACAAAAAAAATGTGATTTAGTCATACATGGTCTTTCATGAATAAGGATGTGCTCCTTAGAATTTCCCTGTTTCCACATCATAGCTGTAATCTCCCTGAAAGAAGTTAACATATTTTTAATTTTTGATAGAGTAGCGGGGCTTTCTAACACTGTCTGTTTAACTGATAATTAAATTCTGAGCTCATAGCAACAACCTTACACTTCTCCCCATGATATTCCCCTGAATCTAGCACAGTAGTCAAAAATGTATTTCAGAAGATCCTCAAATTCACAACTGAAAAGGAAGTTGTAATAGGGTATTCTAGTAACCAATGAAAAACGAGAATTGGATTATGCCTATTTAGGAGAGCTCTCACCTTTTCTCTCTTTTACTTACATTTTAATTTTCAGTTGTTTGCTTCAACAATGTTTTTCACAAAATTATATCCTGTTAGCCAATCCTTTTCATGAGTCTGTGAAACTACTCCAAGTTTGTCTATCAAAATTACATTTTGCATTGAAATCTACTCATATTTTACAAACAGTTTTTCTCCATCAAGTATGATCTGGAAAAATATGCAAGCTGCATGAAATAATGCACACGCTACCTTTTTTTCCTCCCTTAATCTCTAGTGTGTTGGATAGCTAAACAACTTACAGCTGTCCAGGCTTTTCTTCTGCATCGAGAACACAACCACTCATTACAGATTTCATGAGAAGGAACACCATAGCAACCTAGAATAAGAGAGCTGGATTAATTACTATATTCTGCCTTTTTATCAATGATGTCATACAATTCAATTATACATAATAAACCTTAGTAAAATACATGTTTGTCCTGTGGCAAGGGAGACTTTCATAATCCAGGCTTACTGCTTTCATAGTCTATGAAATAGAGCATCCCAAAATTTAAATAAGAAGAACCCACAAAAATCCCCATAAGAAAAACAAAAACCCAGCAAACCAAACTTAACAAAAAACCCAAGCACCCAAAAAACCAAAATCACAATGAATTTTTTATTTTCGTAATTGCAATATCATATCATCAACTCTCCCTGAAGTAGAAATTTGACTTAATGTATTGACATTTATTCTGTACAAGTATACCATACTGCCAAGTATCTCATGGACTTCTTTGATCTAACTATTACAGTTCTACAGTCTTTACGAGATACTGCAGATAAATCCATGCATTCATCAGTTACTCTTGCAATGAAGAGGATTTTAAATGAAGGAAAATACTGCATCCCCAAATTTAATAGCGATATTCACAAGTCCTCCAGGGAAATTTCACCCTAACTACTTAGTAAGGGCCCACTAGAATTGCACACTGATTTAAGATAGAGACACAAAAGAATAATTAAATCACTAGGACAGAAAAAGAATCAGAAGTTTACAAGAGTTAATTCTTCTATATTTTCACAGCAACTATAAGTTACAGAAAATGTAATGTAGTTTCCAAAAAAATTAGCCAGTGATCGAAGCATTACAAATGGAAATGTTCTTCAAGTACTTTTAAAGGCATGTTAGAAGCCTAGCTAGCTATTATTTATCAATAAAGCAAAATCTAGTTACATTTCTGCCAACAGAACAATTAGATTATTTACTTGCATGAACCCGTATGCAACACTTTGCACATGAAATCAGAAGACTTGTTCCATCTTCTTCAACAAATGCATTTGATGGATAGTTTTCAGTGTTTTCTTCACTATAAATAAAACACATCTCTGGAATAAGAGGTTTAGTCTTCTCATTTTCTGCCATCAATGTTTCTGCTGAGTTTGCTTCACTGAAAGTAGGACTTTCTTCATCCTGATTGTCTGGCTAGAAAATAAACAAAATCTATATTTAAGTAAAAGAAAGGAGAGTCTTACTCTTCCTTTTGACAATGATGAACCTATTCCATCCCTCCCAACTTCTGTACTAAGTCTTAACGATTTCATGAGGAAATTAAGTGCTTCTAGGTATTTATCACAGTCATTCTACCTTGATTGTTCCAAACAACTGTGACATCTAGAATAGCACTCAGCCTGCAAACCAGTGTTATTGCAGCAATGTTCAGCGGTACTGTACCTCTCAGGCCATTTAACTGGGTCCAGCGCAATAAAAGCTTTTTTACTGGTTCCCATGCTGAGGAAATTCCAGTTTAGCACCTTCAGAATCAGTAATGTACTGATTCTGCAGTACTACACCACCATTTTTGTTTGCCATTTGACACAGTAATGCCACAAGACAGTATCAAACAGTGCTTTGCATTAGACTGTTTCCAAGGGAGCATTATTCCAGAGAAGACCTGAATACTGTGAAAGCACTTATTTCCTCGACACTGAAATAAGTCAGCATAAAAGAGGCTCTGATAAAAAGCATTTGGAGATGGACATATAATGAAATAGCTAGAGGACACAAACCTACCTGGGTTCACCACACCAAAAAGTGTAATTTCAAGGGAAAATACACACACACACACACACACACATACACACACACACACAAATATGAACCCAGCAAAAATGGTAGTAGGAGGCATACAGTGTCTGCAGGCAAGGATAGATGCAAGTGAACAAAATATAAGTTCTAATTTTAATGGCAGTGAGTTCATTCACCTCTCTTACAAATGAAAGGCATAAGTTTATCTATTTTATAATTTCTTGGAAGTTAAGTAGCGAAGCAGCTATTTCACACTTTATCCAGAGATGAAGCTGTGAGCATCCTGCTTACCTTATAGTATGGCATGAGAAGAGTGCAAATGGCACAGTGAGGTTCTTTTTTTGCACAAGCTTTATTGTATTCTTTTTCAGCATTGAAATTGAGTGGTCTTGTCTGCCACAGGTAGACCAGAGGCCTGGCCCATGCCTCTGACTCTTGAACTTTCTCTTCAATTAAGGTAGTCTCAGGCAGTTCTAAAAGAAAGCAAACAATGGCTATACTGAAGTCATGAAATGAAAATAAACAACAACGCTAATGAAGAAGATCAAACAATGTTACAAGAAGTCTGTGTGCAAATATGGATGCAGAAGTCTAAAAGAATGCTGTGTCAGGAAAAAAAATACAATTAAGTGCTTTGATATCTGTGTCATGTGACTGCTTCATGTACAGCAAAAGTACCTCTACTGTTTACAATTTGTATTTGTATCAACATTATGCTTCACTCTTCCACCGTCTCTTTAATCCCTCCAAGCTCTATCCCCTCTCCCTCCATGCATGCTGCCCTAAATTCCTTATGGATGGAATCCGTATTTCATCCTGGCAGGAGCAGCAGACAAATCACTATACTCACACAGGATGGCACCTCACAAATTCTTCATGGAGAGTGACACTCATTTTCCAAAGGGGAAAAAAAGGCAAACGTTATAGCCAGGGAGTAATGGGGAACAATCAGATTGAAGAAGTAGAGAGACATGCATGCTGGATCATATGGACAGTGCCTATTAAATCTTTCACAATCAATGAGAAGGCACGTAGTTGTCAATCAGAATAATTATACGAATGTGGAAAGGAAAATGTGGAAAGTTTTGAATTAAACATTCAGATAACAAGAACTATCTACAGCATACAGTCCTTTTCTAATGACATATTGAAGAAAAACTGTTCCCTTCTGAAGAAGAAAATTCCAATAAAGAGAAACATTCAAGTACATTAAGCTGATTCATCACATTCCTTGAGAACATGACTGCTTTCTCTACTTTATGAAAAAGCAGAGATTTATGGGTCTCCAATGATAAATGACACACATGTTACAAAGCCACTATAAAGCTGGCAACATTTTTATCAGTGTTGAATAAAATATCAACTAAAATATTTGTCCACCAGCAAGCCAAATACAATAAAAATAAATTAATAAATATATTCTGCACATGATTTTTAATCCATTTTTTATAGTTTCTCAAAAGAACTAGTATCAATTCAATCAACATTTGCCAATAATCTGGGTAGAAGAGCACAAAGAAATATGAAAAAAAAAGCTATCAATATTTAGCAGCAGAGCTTTCTGGCGAAAAACTTTGCTTCAAAAGAATACCAGTGAAGAAACAGCTGAACATGAGGAAAAGATATAAAATGCCAGCATTACTTTAATAATTTCTTGAATTACACTTTTTAAGTTAAAAGCTTAACAAATTTTTTGCTCAAAAAATTCTGTCCAATCATATTTTTTCTACTGTTTGAAATTTTAAAGAACTGTAAAACACATAGCTCTGAAAATAATTTCTCTAGTTCTCTTTCTATCCATTTAAATTTTCCTTTAAAAAGGCATCTTGCAAGTAGCTTCAGCCTTAAAGATAATTTTTAATTTTTTTTTTTAATTTTGTAGTTTTTAAATTACATTATTTTCTTTCAGGAGTTTGTACTTATTATTCAAAATATTTTCATTATAGTTGCGACCTCACAGAAATTTAGAGCTTGATTCTCCCTTATGAAGAAAACAAAGAGGCATACAGAGTTTGTTGTGAAGGTTTACGTCACCTTCCATACCTATTATTCACTTTGAAACTGACACACTTTGATTGCACCACTCCTTATCACCACTGAGTAACTCGCCCATGATAGCTGAAGCCTTTGCCCAGAACCTCAGCCTATAATGTTCTTCTTTACTCAAAAATCTATCTTCATATTTATGGTCCTGGAACCAATTCTGGCTTGCTAACTGTAGTTCTTTTATACAGTGTTCTGGCTTTTCACTGCCTACAGCAGACTGGTGAGTTCATGACTATATTAGTTCGGGTGTTAATGAAAACAATATTTACATCTTAATTTCATATAAACGCCATAATTTCATCTCCCCCTTGCGTGATCTTTACAAAGGTTTTCCCAACCAAGAAACTGAAAAGAATACAAGAGACAAGAATAAAGCTGGCTTTTAACAGCCTTCTGTTGCTTTCAAACCTCATTCCAAACAAAGCCGGGGACAAGGGGTCATATGTATACATACCAGACTCTATCTTTCACAAACTCTTAAAAACTGAACACTATTTTAATAAATTTATTTTCCCCTTTACATTATGTTTAGAGCACTTCCAGTTAGCTATTGACTAGAAGCAAACACTCCTCATTTCTTCGATCTCTAATGTTTTTAATTCTGAATTCTATGTCCTTCTATGTCCTTAGAAGTGTGACTGTCTTCTCCATGATCTTTACTGCGATCTTCTGTCTCTGCACGAAGTACACAAGCTCTCTGATATGATCCTCTGGTACATTACACCATGCAACCCTCCACTCTCCTCCACCGTAACAAGAAACAGAAAATTATCCATCCTCTTTTCAGAGGCAGGCTGCCTAATCCAGTAGGTAAAGGAATGGTTCACTAACAGGATACAAAATTAAGAGAAGGAACAGTTGTTCCTAGGGATTACAACATTTGTCTGATACTCTGTTATCACTACTGTAAGGCTAATAAATTTCAGTTTTCCTCAAGAATTTCCTAGGTAACCTTGAGCCTAAATTATCATCTTTCAAGAGCTTCAAAAATATTAGTTCATCTCCTTATAATCAACATTAACCTACTCACACTGAAATAATCAAATGTCAAAAGAAATTGGTTTATAAAAAAAAGTTACAGAGTACATAAGCCCATTAAAATACATGACAATGCTGCCTTAAACAGCTTTCTCACCAGGGAAGGGACCACATGCAATCTTCTGTGTAACTATTTTATATCAGCAGAAATTGGGCAGTTTCACTTTGTGTGCTTTATTGTGTGTGCGCATCAGTATCAGCAAGAGGGAGAATTTCCACATAAGCTTCTCTGGTACTACAAGTGATATTACCAATATCCTATTTATGTTCAAAAACACCATGGAAAACTTAAGGCATTTTTAGATTTCCTTCTTTTTCTGTTTCTCCAATGCTTCACATTCCTTTTATTTTCTTGAAGTACTCCTTTCATTACTTACTATTTAGCTGAAGAGCTAAATTGGTTAGGCTCAGCCTAAAATAAATTTACTTTCATAGCTCACATTGTTGCATGCAGTTTCAGGATAGACATTCAGGGGCCTCACAAGTTCAGTGTTTTTCTCTGATCAGATCTGCCTGTTAGAAGGACACAAAAAGGCTTTTGATACAAAAAGGCAGCCTCCAGCTGGCTCCTTTCAAAATCTACCTTAACTGAGGATTCTCAATAAGAACAGAGAACAATTTATGGTGTTCATACTGACTGAAAGATCTCAGAAACTCCATTGTCAAAAGCGCACACACTTTTTACTTCAACTGTGAATCCGCGCCAATTGAAAATACTCAAAACCTGCAAAAAACTGTGGTGGAAGCATCTGTTCCTCTAATGAATGGATTCTTCTTTCAAGAAACACTACAAACATGATGTTTCACTCATAATCTGACATCTTGGCATTTTTCTGAAAGAGCATGAGAATGCTCTCAGTTCTGGTAGAGCAAGCTTTGATGAATAGTCACTTATGCAATGCTGCCAACCAATAACACCCTATGATATGCACCATTATGCAATCAAGCCTTCATTGTGATAACTTGGCCTTGGTCTAAGAGCAGCTACCAATGGCCCAAGACTGGCAATTTGAAAGATAAAGGTCAGCCAATGCAGTGATATGAAACATAATGTATGTCTGTAGGGAGCATTTTCTTTACACAGCACATGAAATGGAGCTGGGGAATCTACCACAACTTCTATGTCTGCTGTAACTCAGATCAAGTCAATGATGCTTCCTCACAATTCGCTGACAGTAAGAGCATGAACAGGACTCTGCACAGGTGTGCAACTGAACTCCTTGGTGTGAACTCTGGTGTAATTTCTCTTTTTCAGTTTTTCAGCATGAAACATACATTTTAAATTAAGAGGTGATCAAGACAAAAGTGAATAAAGCATCCTTAGTATTCTTTCATATAGAAACTTTCAACTCAACTACAGTACAAAATACATCTCACTGTAAGAGAGAATAAAAGAAAGAAAAAAAAAACAAACGGGATTTCAACCTGATAGCCGTGACAGGGAAATCTGCACCTCAACTGACAGCACTGTTCATGAGACTGCACACTCATGTATAACACATAGACACACCATAAATACCAAGGAAAGGTATTTATTTTGCAAGTCTGTTAGGATGCATATGGCTTTTAAAAACTCTTGTAAGAATGAAGTCCATTTCTTGTAACTTCTGTTATGTTTCTGGCTGTAAATATACCACACGTTCATGACATGCTGGAGTCTATAATGATTAATACCAGTTCAAAAAATGTATTACCTGGATGATGCAATGCAGCCTACTCCTAAGTATGTTAAAACATCTTATTGTCACCACTAAGAGTGGTCTGAGATCTTGAATCCCCGTAAACCACCTGGGCATTTTTATTTCACTGCAAATCTAATACTTATTCATATTATTTTTTACTAGATACAATTCATCATTAGGTTAAATATTTTGTTCCCTAAGGGATTAGACCAATTGCTCTTTTTTCCAACAGAAAAGCAGAAACAATTATACAATTACACCTTTAAATAAAATCTTACTGTATCCTATTGTGCTGATTTTGGTTGGGGTAGAGCTAGTTTTCCTCATAGTAGCTAGTATGGACCTGTGTTTTGTTTTCATACTGAAAACACTATTGATAGCACAGAGGTGTTTTTGTTACTGGTCAACAGTGCTTGCACAGCATCAAGGCCTTTCCTGCATCTTTAACTACCCTGACAGTGAGGGGTACAAGAATATTCCAATTGTCTCCTTGACCTGGTTCCTGGAGGAGTGAGTGAGCAGCTGTGTGGTGCTTAGACGCCAGCTTAGATGCCGGCTTAAACCACAACACATATAATTCAGCCATAGTATTACTGACAGTACAAGGTGATTAGCAATGCTAAACTTAATGATAGTTCCTGCTACCATATTTATACCTGAAAATAGTATTTCTATAGGATCAATTAATCTCTGTAAATGTAATTTCAGAAATCCAGTTCTGATGATTGTGATTATTCATATCCATCTGTAACCCTCCACATATTTAAGAATTGTTTCACTTTTCGTAAACACATTTAAACAAAATGTGTTGACAAAAAGAAAATTATAGCCCAGGATCTGCTTTGATACAAAGGAAACTCCTTCCATAGCAAAGTATTTCTAAACAGTCACTATGCTGCTTTCCAAGTGAATAAGTGAATGAATGAATTGTTTTCATTAATGTTACCAGTTTAACAGTTTGTGGGAAACTTGCTCCAATACTCAATGCTAATGGTTTGAATGGTTTTTGCTTAGTAAGTTAAACTTCAGTTATCAGGCAGAAAACATTTGGGCCATTTGCAGAATGGGCTGTTGCCAGCATTTGCTGATTTAACCCAGCAGATGTGAAAAGCCATAGACACTAATACAGTATAATTTGCTTTTGCCAATCTCAACAATGATTTTGCTGCTTGGGGTTATGTTCCACTGATGTTTCCGGGCTCTGTACAGCAGCATTCTCTGCTATGAAGAGCACAGAAACAGCTGTTATTTTTCAGGTATTTGAGCATAATCTCAGCCCTGGGAGGTGTTATCTATAGTTTAAAATGTCCTGGGGGCAATAATAATATTACAAATTTAAAAAAAAAAAAAAAAAAAAAAAAAAAGACAGTCAGGAAAAAGTCTTGTACTTGAAAATTTTACTGTTCCAGCAGTGTATCAGCAAACTTAATTTCAGAAACTGTCTTTCTTCTTTTTTTCAGTAATGAAAGACATAGATCTCATAGCAAAATATGAACAGAAAAATTTCTTAATTTATTGTACTCTTCAAGACTTTTCATTTCTTGTATGGTACCACTGAGTACAAGTAATGTGAAGTATGTATACATTTCTGGTTAGTGAGCCTAATTGCCAAAGTAGCTATGAATACTTCAGTTCTCATAAAAATTGCACGTGAAGATAACTATATTGAATCAGAACTCTAGAAGTTAAGCCAAAGAGCTCCTGGATAAAATCAGGTTTAGCTCCCAAAACAAAGTTATGGGGTGATTTAATTAAAAAAAAGTTAAATACAAAAAAGTATAAGACATCAGTTGTAGCCAATTTCAAAATGAAACTTTTGAAAAGTTTGAAAAAAATCAGCATTAAAAAAAAAAAATTAAAAGACAATTTGACAGATTTGGAAGATCTGATACTGTGGTACTCTGATTTTCCTCCAGCATACTATTAGAGTCCAATAATGGAATTCACATTTGTTTTGTGATTGAACTGTGTATTGCAATTGCTACACTTTGCTCAATGTAATTTGTACTTGTATTGTGACTGAACTGTATATTACAATTCAGTCTGCTAAACATAATTTGTACCTTCACTGTAATTTAAGTGCATTGCTGTATCATGCTACCAAATCGAAATCCAATGTAATTTCAAGTAATTTCAAATATGAAAATTCTGCATTATTCACTAAACCATCCACACACAGAATATCTAGAAAAACCTGGTCAGAATGTACTGTACTACTACAATAACTGGTACGGTCAGCAGGCTTTTACTGAAGGTCAGTGGTACCCACTTAAACAGTAATGATTACTTTGGCAAAAATGCTCTTTCTGATTTAATGTTAGTCACAAATGAAAACCTAGTAAGAAAAATCTCATTGTGATTAAGACTGCAGACAGGACCACTACCATTTAAAACAGTAAATATAAATATAAATACTAGCAAAGGCTGGAAAAATCTCACCAATAACTTCGAAAAGGAGGCATGGGAAAACCCTAACCATGATTTTTCATCGAAAGCAGGAAGCACTGATCCCACCAATACTTTGGATGAATAAGGAAAACTAAAAGGTTCTAAGAAGTCAAAGAAAGAAGAGTAAAGCAGGGCTTCACAGGTTGCTGGGTATTTACTTATGAGCACTAGTGCACAAGTTAAAAGAGGAGAAATTAACACAGCATATTAGAACAAGTAAAAGAAATAGTTAAATAGCATAAGTTAAATGAAGTAAAATTCCTACTATACTGCATTTTCAGTATGTGGAATATGTAGAACGACCCTGTCAGGCTGTACAATCTTTCTCTCTAAAAACTGCAAAGTAACTAAAATGTATTTGATTTACATTGCTATGATTCTGATAAACTAGCCTAGAGAAAGCTCTGAGGACTCATAGCAAAGAGATTCAGTTTACATTTAAATGATCTGTAAAACTAGTTTCATGGAACTACAGCATTTCTATTTTTGAAAATTACCATTTTTGTTTGCTTACTAATTCCTGCAACAAAATAAACTCTATTTGAAACACTAGATCATAAAGACACCAAATAATTACAAGAATAAAATCCAATCTTCCATTCACAGCATACCCTAAATAGCTACATTCTGCATGCACAACTTTTTTTGTGCATATGGAAAAAAGAATTTAACCCTAGCAGTTAAGTTCAAATTGTCAAAGATGTCTACTTATTCTTTTCACTGTGTAAATTTAAATATTTACACTACTATTCATAGTATTTATAGTATAGTATAGTATAGTATAGTATAGCCCCTGCTATACTAATTATTCTACTATTCATAGTATTTATAGTATAGTATAGCCCCTACTAATTATAGTATTTATAAATGTTTTCAAAGAGGCATTCCAGCAAAATCAAAGCAAAAGCAGAAGAAGATCTTCTGGAATCTACTGCACAGCCTATCAACAAAAAATACAGCTGTCAATACAAAACCACTATAAGCCCAAACAACAAACTAAAGATTAGCAGATAGCTGCTCTATTGTAAAGCTTTAATTCACCACACTTATTAACAGCTGCTTTCTCAATTCCATTCCCTCATGTAACTTTTCACAGTTCTTATGCTAAAAAATCATATTTTGCATTCCAATGTAGTAATCTGCTTGTGGTCAATGGACTTATCACAAAAAAACTTAATTAGCAACTAAAATTACATTGGAATTTTTTAGGAACTGATATTGCCATCCATATACATGCTTAATGATTTACTAATTAAACATCATAGTCTTCCAGGGTACACATCTGTACAATAGTGGAAAAAAAGAAAGTTTTCTCTCCAGTCATCAGGCATGTCTTGCCTATTGATAAAACAAGTCCCTCAGATACAACAGAATTACTTGGTGGTACTTCCTTATTTTGGAAATTAAAATGCAACGTCATTAACCATACTGCCAAATACTATATGATCAAATAAATATTCAATAATTATGCTGTTAGAGTGTTTCAGAAATAGAACGAAGCAGAAGAAGAATCACCAACATACACACTCTTGTTTCATGCTACTCTAAATAGAAAAACAATACCAAGTGGGGAAAACATGTTTTATAGTATTTTGTATCTCTCAGGCAGCACAAATCTAACCCAATACTATTCCAGCAAAAGTTCCTTTGGGCAAAACACAAGTGAAAATTTGAGGAACAAGGTTACTTGAATACATTCAGTTAAGATTGCCCAGAAATTCTTTGCTGAACCAAGGTCTCTTCATAAGTTAAGTATGTAAGTTATAAATCAAGTATAGAATATGCAAAAAAAAAAAAAAAAAAATATGCAAGATTCAGTCACAGGTCCAAATTCATGACCAATCAATGCCCAAATTAGAATTATAAATTTATACCTTCAAGCTACAATTCCTACAGATCACTAAAACAAATATCCCATAAACACTTCATACACTAGAAAACAATTGCATTTAAACTCCTTCAAGAATCAATTAATTAAATGTAATTTTAATTAATTTATGTAATAAAAATATTACATACACGTCTCAGCCAAGAAAAGTGAGTTAGCAAAACCTCTTTAGTATTAAAATTAAGTAATTTCTAATACTAATGATTTACAATGCAGCTTCAGATTTTGACAAAGGTGATAATAATTCTGTAGGCTAGGGTTTTTTTTAATTTTAAAACCTTAAGTTATTACTAGAATAACTTACTAGGCAATACTCTGCACCAATACATGACTTAATCCTCTATAAATGCAAGCCATGTGTTTTTCGTGTTTTTCTTTGGACCATAACTATAGGAACAGAAGCTCAGCTCCAGAAGATCACACTACAAAAGAGGGTCTGTCTCTATAGTAAACATCACATCCAGTTTGCCTACCAACTCTGTTGCTATCCTTGAGAAGGCAACTCAGAGGCTGCACTAATGCAGCAGGAAATCGATTTCCATTTTGGCACACCTGATAATGAGAAATTATACATGCCTTTCTATACAAGACTGCAATTCTATCCTTTATGAGGTAAAATTTTATGAGGTAAAATACTGTATTTAAAATCTACGAAAGGAGCACAATTAGAACTGCAAGGCTCATCTAGAGAACAATGACTCTTCAATGATCTCAACATATACCACTACTACAATGATCTACCATATACCAGCAAATGAGGATAAATGTTAGAAGAACTGGTTCGTATTCCACTCTTGATCAAAATATTGGCTAATCTTAGATCATGTAGGTGTTGACTAGAAGGCAGATAACTGCTGTTCAAGAAATATGTCAAGGGACAAGAGCCACCAGTGGTAATAATCAAAGCTGTCAGTTCTTGAAATTTCTGGAGATCAGCTGCTGGTCCACAAGGTTGACCAAGAGTACTGGAAATTCAGGAAAAGCTTTTATTTGACCTTTTAACACATCCCCTTCCTAAATACCTACTAAAGATTATACCATATTTTTATAAAAGGTTTCTTGGGGTCTTCAGAACACCAGATGCTTTGCAAGTGTCAGAACTTATAATTATGTCAATCATACCTTGAAAATTGAATTTAAACAAAACAGAAGTAATGTAGGTACCAGAGAAAAGGGCAGAAAACATATTTTTCTAGCATACTTATACTGTTGAAGGGGTAGGTAGTGCTGGACTCTTCAGAGCCAAATGATGATGATATATGAAAAACATAAATTATGTGTTTGATTAACCCACATTCACACAAAAGCAAAGTATTTTAAAGAACTACAAATTCATTCAACAGAACATTATGCGAGGGAAAGCAATACTAGAAACTGTAATATTAATATACTAAATATAAACACACCTCTGTCAATTGGTTACCAAATTCTAATCTAGCTATGCAACACCAGGAAAAAATAATTTCTTCCTGAAGGAGAATCTTCACGCATATCTCACATTTTATGCTCTGAAACAAAAGAATAGTAACTGCAGCTACAAGTGTAATTTTCCCTATTTAAGCAGGCTCAGCCTATTTATGATGTTACTGAACAAGCCTTAAATGGTTTGATTTCTAATACTGAATCAAGCATATCTCACAGGATGCTGACAGCGAATGTAAAAACCAAGGTTTTATGCTATCTCATAGCAGAAGCCACTGTTTCCATTCACAAAAGTTGTCTTTTACTGTTTCCTTATCACAAAGTAATGAAAGCAAAATTACTTTGAAATTCTGAATCATACTTAATCATACTTAAAATGCTAAAAAAAATATACAAGGAGCCCCACAATGAATTCAGTCTATACACTATAATTATATCATTTAGGGTGATGGGAAATTTTAGTCAACTTGAATCTAAAAACAGTTTCTAATGTTGCGTGACCGAATACTGCTGGAAAGAATTTCTGGGACCAATCAATGTGCATGCAAAGTTAGTATGCTTGCTCCTTCTGCTGAATTTGCTTTTTTATTGCTTAAGTGAGCAGAAATACAACTATATTAAATACAACAGAATATTACTACCACAAGTTAACATACTGCATTGAGTATATAAGACCAAGGTTCATTACATACAAATTGTTAGTATGTTGAGTGAGACATATAGCCCACAGTGCACTGCTGCACTTATTTTCTTGAACTGGCAGCTTGAGCTACTATTTCTAGGGCTGATTCTCCAGCCCCTAGTATTTCTCAGTTGTAGTAGGTCTAGTGCTGGCCAAATCACTAGTGCATCAACTAGAATCATTTACTCATTTCCTGCTGTGAGACAGGGATTAGGAGGAGGGCAAAGCAGGCTCAAACTTTGAAGGCTAAAAGAAAATTTTATTAACAGAATTTAAAGGAAAATAGTAAGAAAAGCAGAAAAAACCTTCAGAACACTTCTCCTCCCCCCACACCCCCTTTTCTTTCCCACTGACAATGTAAAGAGACATAACCTGGGACTTTCAGTCTGTTTACCACTCTAATATATCTTCCTTCAATTCACTTAGGGAGAGGAGTGTTTCTTCTGGAGAAGTCTCCATGGTATGGCAAGAGAGACTCCTCTCCCTAAGTGAATTGAAGGAAGGTATATTAGAGGTGGTAAAAAGAGACATAACCTGGGACTTTCAGTCTGTTTACCACCTCTAATATACCTTCCTTCAATTCACTTAGGGAGAGGAGTCTCTCTTGCCATGCCATGGAGACTTCTTCAGAAGAAACACTCCTCTCATAGCTTCAGTGTCACAGCAAATCAGCTGCCCAGGAAAGGAAAATCTGGTCACAGTCTGACAGTCCCTCCCAGGCCTTGCAGCTCTCCCACAGCTGCGTTCATGGGCCACATCAACTTACTGGGATGCTATTTTAAGCATGAGCTGTTCTAGCATCAAACAAAAGTTCTCTTAATCCATCTCTGGGAACAGAGGTATTCTGCTACTATCCCTGGGGAAAGGTTTTCTCATGTCTCCCATCTCCCTCTCATTGGATCATAGCAAAATCTAACTGCTTCAATACTAGTGCCTCAGCTTACATATGTGTTGGAATGCTATATCCCCCAAATGCACTTCTGTGAGTGCAGGGAAAAACAAAGTCTGATATAGCAATTATATCTCCGCTACAGACTTACAAAAGAATCTCAGCCCCTCAATCCCCTCCCACCTGGAATTTGACTCCTTCTTCACTGACCTCAGTGTCCCATGTTGTTTTCTCTAACTGTCCTCACCTTCCTTTTACTTATTCAGCAGAGAATTGGTGTTCATAGAATTGTCTGTTCTCAAACTTTATCAACTGAAACAGTTTTTACAGAGTCCTACGATGCTGAAAGGTTGATCTGGTCTAAACTCTGCATCAGGCAATGGCTCAACATGCTTCTCTGTCAGTCACATGGTCCCTGCCGACTCCATGAGAGCTGTGGTTTGACTGTGCCAGGGCACTGAAAACAGGAAAAGCTGCTGCTGATGCTTTTGTCTTTCTGCCTGCAGCAAAGCTGGCTTAATGTGGCTAAGTAAATAAAGTTCATTGCAAGCCATGCCAAGTAGCCATGGCCACATGGTGCCGCCCACGTGGCCACTCCTGGTCCAGGACAACAATGGCCACACGGCCACTCCTGGCCCCAGCCCCTCTCAGTTCCAGCTGCCCACTGGGACAGGCCCGGCAGGCTCCCCAGGAAGGGGCCAGTGCCACAGCAAAGCCCAGCCTGGCCCAGCCAGCATCCACTTACCTATTCAAAAGCCAGAGCCAGAGAGCTTTTCCTGGGCTTTGTTTGTTTTTAAATGTGTTTTTCCACAGAGCCGTGTTCAATTCTTTTAAGTGCTTTAACAGTGTGTCAATCTTCAAAACTAGACAGCTAACTGGCCCTTCAAAACTAGCCAGTAGATTGTCTCTGGCAGGTCTCCACAGGGAACCACTCCCCCCAACTGAAAACCAGACTTTGTTAAACTACATCAGTGCTCAGTGTTTTAGGTATTAATTCTAAAAGTCAGACATACAGAGGGAAAGGCATCAGGGAGAGTGAAAAGAAATAAGACCAACAGACAACACATAAACAATTAATGTAATTATTTTTCATAAAGAAATACACACATATATAAGAATATACAGTGATAAAAAGAAAGCATAAAACTCAAATTCCAAGTGGTCCTGTGAAAAAAAAATTCATTTCTGCCAAAGAACTCTGTATTAAATGTGAATTTAGAAAGTCTCTGCTAAGATTCAAGCATGCTGTTCAATATGACAGTATTCTATTTGCAAAATTAGAATTCTGAAATTCTGAAATCACTACTGACAGCGTCAAAGAATGGTGCCTACGTGTTATTAACATCCTCTGATCACCTCTATTCACAGAAACTTCTTAACAGAACCCTGGTATCTGAAAGACTTCAAATATACTAATTTGAATATATATTATCTTCATTAGAAATGGCTACAGAATATCCAACTTGTGGAAAGTGATAGGAGTTGCAGATGATATATATAAAGCCCCAATTTCTTAACTTTTCACAACAGCACTAGCCTGTATCTCCTTCCTTTATTTTGTTTGCAGTTATATTTTATTGGAGCCAGATAAACTAAAATATTAACTAATGCACAATACATAAATTCCCCTTGTAAAACAACCAGAAATTACTGTACCAAGAGACTATACTATCGTAGTCTCAGCCAGTGTTATTTTTACCCAAACACACAGAAGATAAGAACTGAGTTAGTATGAATGCTGGATTACATTTCTACTAAGTCCGGTACATGGATGAAGCTCCTTCATAAAGACATATGCAGTCATTAGCACATTGATACTGATTACTTCACTACTATCTGACACAAACAATCTTGAAAAAAATCAGAAAATCATCTAGCCACACATCTTTAACCCACATGCCATCATGTGTCAGGCAACCTAATGAGTCTACAGTTTGCCAGTCTCCTTCACCAGCTCTTCAATCTTTGTCTTGGATGTAAAACATTCTGCTGACCCAAATGCTACTTTTGGTAGCAAAACACCAAATGTTTCTCTTTTGGTGCTCTTACAAAAGTCAGGTGATAAATTAGATTACAATGAGGGACCGATGCATGAAAATAATAATTCCAGTTCCAGATAGAAAATACCAATAACTGCCATGTCAAATAAAACTCTAAATTACTTCCTTCAATCAATAAGTAGACATGTGCTAAATGGCTACTGAGTCTAAGACAGCTCTTACTTTCTTAACAAAATACAATCTTATCTATCAGAAGGATAATCATCATGCAAAGAGGAAAGACTTTAAGGTATATAATTTCTTGTCAGAATGTCGCTACTTTCACATAAAATTAATACACCAGGAAGTTGGCAAACTACTGAACGAGATGGAGAATGTCTTGATATTAGAAAAAATCCTTGACTCAAAACTGTCATCACCTTCTAGCCCGATTATATCATACACAATCCATGCTTAAATAGGAAATTCACATTATGTTTCAACCATAAAGTTGAAAAGGCATCAGCAGGCAAAAGAAATATAATCTCTAATTTAAAAAAAGCACTTTTACTGCAACCTACCACATATTAAGCCTTCAATTACTTTACTAGATGAAACTTAATATTAATATCGTCCTGTAAATTACCATAACATTTTCTGAAATATACTTTGTCTAGCCCTCAAGGTATTCAAACATACTCATATATGATACAGATCATGGGTCTAAGCTATCTCTAATTTTCAGAAAGATGCTTAACAGCTAATTGAAGTATCATGCCTGGCAAAGCTGCAGCTCAGATAAAGACTGAAAGAGAGAGTATATCCTTCCAGAACTAGTGAGGCAGAAGACACAGATCAATTACTTCAGGGTTGAAACAAGGATGGAGATGTATTGATGAGAGGTCAATTGAACTTACAGCAGTCAGCTCAACAATGCCAACTTAAAGTATAATATTGCTTAGTTACAAGAAGAAGAATCAATTAACAGGCATGCTGTCTCTCAAGCCAAGAAAATTTATCTGCAGCTGTAAGAAACAGCTACCGTTAATGAAATGTAATAGAGAGAGGAAAAAAAATCAGGTAAAAATTGCAGGTAAACACTGAAGTATGCAGTGATGTTGGAATTAGACCTGTAGTCACAGACTAGGTATCAGCTCCAAATTATCAAACTTTCTAAGGGAGTGTGAGAACTAAACTCTAGTTCTGCTAACTGAGGAAATTCTGGAAAACAGCACCTGAAAATTTTGTGCTTTACAGAACTAAAATGGTACAATGATATGAAAAAGGAATGTGTTTGTTCTCCATTTTGATCTACACTTTTGATGCACATTTCTATAATCTTCACAAGTCACATTTGATAGAATAAAGTAGCTTTATTCATCAGCTTTGGGTGGCTGTATAAGTGATTGCTGGCTAAAGCAGATTTGCTTTTTATATTTACTTCAGAGAAGGAAACCCCCCTGTTGGGCGCAATTCTTAGATTTTGTAGCCTGTCTGCACAAGGCAGTGACTCTATAAATGCCTATATATATGGTCTGATAAAACCATAAATTATCCTCAGAAATATGTATGAAATAATCCACTCACCTTCATCACTAGTTGCTTGCTGTTTAACCAAAGTCATTGGAGATCTAGCTGGGGGTTTATGTAGTGGATGACGCCAACTCTTACATATTTTCCTTCTTTCAACTTCCTCTGGCTGAAAGGAAAAAAACACAACTAATTTAACAGGTAATTCTGTTACATGTTAAAGAATGTAACATGTAACAGAATTACATTATGAAAAACATAAATATTATTATGTAACAAGCACAGATATCAAGTCTGTAAATACTACCATAGCTTACTTGAAGGACTTTTAGTGTTCCAATATAACACTTGCCTCTAATTAAGAATATATATTTTAATTTTAAAAGTGCAATCCTTGTCCTACACATATCATTTCAGGTATAATTTACTGCAGCCCTTCCCAACTTACAGAGCATAAATCCTGTTTTGCTCATGTGATGTTCGAGAGGAAGATTCCTAAATTACTCAAAGGGAAAAAAAAAAAAAAAAAAAAAAATTTCTGGAGTTCAGAAGTTCATGTGAGAAATCAAGAGTTCTGATACATGATAAACCTGTTGCTTGTACTACATAAAGAAAGTCTTTCATCCCTCAAACACCCTTATGTACATTCAGTTGAAATTATTCAAGCATCAAGAACTAAGGCCAACACTTCAAAGTCTTGAAGTGCCACTGGGGGTATCGCGAAGAAAATGAGCTACTGATGGTGTCTGGTTCTGGTACAGAACCAGAAGAAAGGCAAGGACACTGGCAGAGAGGGGGAAGGACTGAGTTTCACACAATTCTTACGGACCACAGAATTCTGTGCCTTAAGCCCCTGAATCCAACCTAGCAGATTATACACATGCCCCTTGAAGTAAATTATAAAATAGTATTATATTCACCACGATAAGCAGACGGCAGAAGTTGTGGTCAAGGCACAGGACAGGTATATGGTCTAAAACAGTAATTAAGTAAAAAGGGAGCTGTCAGGCTTTTTAAATTGCATTTGCACAGTACACTTCTTCACTTAAAACAGTAAGAAGAATATGCAATAATATTACAGAAAATCTGAAACCTAATACATAAAGTGGCTGAAATGCACAGGAAGAGATACAATCTCTAATACATGTTAATTAAACACTGAGATGTTTGTACTGCACCTTATTACAGTGGAAAGACTGAAGCCAAGATTATTAAAACTTACAACACTGAAAAAAGTCGTTAGAGCACAGTTCACATGTGTGGATGGGTCAGCATGACTTTTAATTTGGCTTCTAAAATATATTCCCCAGGAAGTCTCGCAACTTGGCAATGGATTTCCTGCTTTCTCTCTGCCAATTTGATATTCAGCTCACCACTCAGAAAGCTACTGACAACCACCACAGCTTAATTTTTCATTTTGCATCCCAAAATCAAAGCTGATCTTGCATCAAAGCAGAATAGCAAGAGTAAAAAAAAGGCCACATGTTCGTAGGTGGCCCAAAGAGAAAACATTATTAAAACCTACTATTCAAAAATTAAAAATATGTTCCTTTTAATAGTAGGATCCTTTCCTTCAAGTGTTTCCTCTACATATTTTAGTTCATTTCCAAAATCCAAGAATAGTAAGTAGGTAAAGCTCACAGTCCTACTCACACTGGCAGGCAGTGAATATGGGAATAGCTTTGAGAGTAGTTGCTGACACTTCAGGATCACAAATATAAAGTGAAATTACTAGACATGTAAAATAACAGGGAAAAATATGTCAATAAGCAAACTCCAAAAACAGTCTGCTTTCGGATCAAAATTGCCACTCTTGCCTGAACACTTCAAAACACGTTCAAATTATCATCTGATTAAAATCATGCATATTCTTAAATGCTTCAATATGAATATCAGGTCTCATTACAAAAATACTCATTCATATTTCATTAAATCAAGAATATATTACTATTATGAAGTAATTTACTTCACGTACACAAGATATTTCCATGCTGTCTTCTTCATCCTTATTTACAATGGGCACTTCTCCATGTTCCAAATTACTTCCAGAACTTTCTAGGTTGCTGATACCATCCTCTGTTGAGACACTTTGCTCTCTATCTGGATTTTCTGCTTCAGTAGTTTGTCCCTCTGCTTTATGGTATGGCATGGATGAAACATATTGATTTTGAGATCTCAAACTCTCTTCTTTTCTACAGCTATCAGAAGCAGGCTTGCTGGCCACAGAATCTTCAAGTGTAAAGGAAGAATGACTGGAATCTATCCTGTCCTCATCTTCCATTTTTGTTTTCTCTAGTACAGGAACAGGGCTCAAAATGGAGTTGGCAGGGATGCTTTCTATAAATCAAGAATATGATTTGTTAATAAATCCCACTTTACATTACCATATTGAATTTCACAGCAATCTAAATTATTCAAATTCAAAGCATGGTTCTCATTCAGAAATCATACAAAAAACCATTTGGTGGAAGGGCATACACAAATGTGGAGCATAGGTTTTATCAAAGAATAAATTAAATGTAAATGGTTTGCGTTGAGAGTATGAAATATAGTTTTGATCATTTAATCAGTATTTTGCATTTGAATTATAGCAGATCTTCATTTAATTGAAAATAATCAATATTCATGTAGCTTCCTTAGTCTTTACTCATATCACCCATATGCACTTTGAGTCAACAAAAAAAAATATAAAAGGCTGGCATATTGAACCTTATACGCTGCATTTCATACCTATTATGCCTGTTTAAAAATGAAAATAACCAAAGATTAATGGTTTATAATTACAAAGACATATTTCAAACAGATACCAAGAATATTTTTCAAACAACAGCATCAGTCTAAAAATGAAAAGCGATTAGCATAATTTTATTTTTAAAAAATTAGCATAATTGCATATTGTAGTGATATTGAAGAGCAAAATTGTCTGGATTTTACAAAAAAATTCCTCCTCTGCTGATGCTTGCATTGGAAAGACGTAACAAGGGGCCAGAGAGGTCACTCATAAACCATATTCCTGAAGAATTCTGGCATACACTGCAGTGAATTCTGATTCAGCAGCACATCCATGATATTAAAGAAAAACATTCCTGTTAAGTATCTTGCTATTCTTTTCTTTATAGAGGTTATTTGAACTTGTTCTTTCTGAAAAATTTCCTTCTCAAGTCAAATTTATATAAAATTTAGTAACACAAAAACAACAGTAAAATGTAATCTCTGGGCACAAATGGTACTGCTTCAACTGAGAAAAATGGACATACTAGCCAGAGACAAATCTGGCTACATTGCAGACTACTTTCTTCAACATGAGTACTATCATATCTAAAAACGTCCACTTTCCTACAAAGGTCCAGGCACCACCATTAAGAGGACACAGGAGAGAGGGCACCTCTCTACTATTCTCTGTTTTTCCTTCCCTTACCAATAAACACAGAATGGGTGCTAACTAAATGCTATTTTTTCTGTAGTCATGAGCACTCCAAACCTCTATTAAAAGTTGTGGGAAGATGTAAAGCGATAGCACCCTTTAAAAAAAATTATTAGAACAGACCTGGAAGAGCACCAGATAATTAGTGAAGAGGAATTTCTAAACTTCCATATTGCAGTATCTTGGTATCTTTATATGAATCAATCATAGTGACTATCACCTTCAAATAAGCACTAAAATAACCATTAATATTCACAATAATTAAAATACTGTCTATATGCAATTTGAAACTGGATTTTCAGTAGCAACATAAAATAAAATAGGACCACTTCTAAACTTGAAATTAAAACCGCAGTTCACCTTATGAACAGGAAAGTGGAATTATATCAGAACTTCAGTGGAATGTGAAATAGAATAAATTAAGTCCAGAATAGACCAAGTATATTAGAATAAAAATGGCTGTGGAGGGAAAAATAATCTTTGCCTTGACAAGACCTTTACAGCTGTCAGACAGCTCCAGAGGAAATTAAAAGAAATTTAGAGGCTCAAAATACAGCATTATGCTGCACAGGTATAGAATACTTCTAATTCACAGGTTGATCATGTAAATACATGTAGCATACTCACAAGGAGATACGTCTATACTGTTTGAATAGTGTTAATACCTTCTGTATCATTTCCATATCAGAAACATTTTGCTGTAACACCTGTAAGTCCACTGAAGAAATATAATTTACAAAACCTCCCTCTTTTTGCTCTTTAAAAAACCCTTAATTAAAAGAGTTCAGGTGATTTCATTCTCAATTCAGAATATTAACTTTGGTATTTTCTCTTCCTTACCAAACATCAATGTTCTTTGCATAAATAATTCTGTGTAAGTATTTTAGCATGCTACTTTAGGATAATACCACTGATTTGTGGCATTAGAGTATAAATAGCCTACAACTTATATGTGAAACATAATCAGTGCTTATCTCACCTGCAACCTTGACATGATCCAATAAATGTTGATCCAGATGCATTCTACTACTGTTTTCTTCTTCCCCAGAAGGCACTCCTGTGTTTACTACTTTCACTTTTTTTTCTGGTTCTTCACTGACCTTGAAGCCATCAGTAGCTGCTTCAGTCACTATGATTTCTGCATCAGCTACCATAGCAGATACTCTCTTGTCCTCTGGAGTTTTAAGCTTTTTAGATCGAGATCTGGTGTGCTGGAAGCTGTTACGGGAGATATTGCTGTCAGAGTAGAAAGTCTGTCTTGGATAAGATAAAACATCTACCAATATATGTCCCTTTCACCTGCTTAAAGTGGTAAAAAACTGACAATTTTTCATCTTTTTGTGTTGAGATAGTGCTACAATTTATTAAGTGATAGATTAACAATTGATTGGATTTAACCTTCTAATCTTTTATCACCATTCCATGGCAAAGTTGTTAAACTCTAAAACAGTCTTTAAGTAACTACTACTTAACGAGCACACAACCTAGCTTTTTAATAAATCATTCTTCTGAACCACAAAAGAACTACTCTTACAAGAGTAATTTATTTATTACAAGAGTAATAAGGACAAAACTGTCTCAGTAGCAGTAAAATCACGTGCTATTTCCAAACCCTGGTGCTAATAAAACACCAGTCTGAATATCTTCATAAAAGCTGATCTTGTTTGGAAGTTTTTGAATGAGTTTTAAAACAACAAGCATATGAAAAAAGTAAAAATAATGATCACCATATATTTCAAAAGGCTACAATATCAAGCAATATATAAAATTATTCTGTGTTAAAAAAAAAAAAGTTGAAATTAAGGATTGAGTGTAAGTTTTTGCACCCTCGGAAGAATAAGGCAAAGCTTAAATCAGGAGAAATGGCAAACCCACTAGAAATAGGTTCGTAATTTATATGCTCAGATTAAATATAATTAGTCCAGTTCCGAATTCAACTATGTGACACAAGATGAGTATTTAATGTCATCATGCAGGAGGTTTCAAAGCTCATAACACATTAGAGACAAAAGCACTATTATTGCAAGGGAATTTTACGAAGTTTTGAGTTTTACAAGGGTATTGCATCTTATATTCTACACATCTCCAGAAAAACATTTTGTTACCCCTTACATTTTATTCTATGTCTACAAATGTGTATCTTTCAACACACTCTTTATGAAATAGTAATTGCCAGAAAATATGCCAAAGTATGAGACAACTGTCAGTTCACATTGTAAATAACAGAAAGTACTATCACTATTTACATGCAGTCATTAGATGTTCTGTTACAGCAATGGGTTTCGGCCATAAATGTCAGAGATAAGCTCTCCCTGTCACTATATTCACGAAGATTCCCACAAATGGTAGGTATTTTTATTTTCACTTTTCTGGTACTTGCATTATTCCCATAATCAAAATGATAATTTCAACTGACACAGTGAAGCTGAATAAACATTTATCCTCCTCTGAAATGCACACTGTTACCATGCCTGAACAAAGCCAACTCAAGATTTAAATAACACTGGAATTGCGTTTATTAGCTTAGCAAGGTGCATAAATCAGGCCATGTATTCCTGCGATAAAATTTTCAACACAATTATTAGAAAGTCTTTGTTTTTACTCAGAACCAGCTACCCATAAGGGTACTATGAATCACTGCTGGTTCAGGTGGGAATTTGCATTTACACTGTACAGTAGATGCAGGCAAACCTACTACAGGGTAGTAGGTTTTAGTAGCTAAAAAGGTAAAGTATTACTCTCTGCAAATCCAGGTGAGGATTACACATGTAGTAACAAACTGGATGTTCAGCTGCTTCACTGGTTATCTTCAAGAAGTGGTTCTACCTCACAAACTACACTTACCCAGCAAAAAACCACCCTTACCCAGAACAAACTCAGTATTGTATTTTCAGTAATGATGTTCCTACAGTGCCAGTTGGTCCTTTCCTTTACAGGTTGACTTTCCTATTTTTTTCTCAAGAAATACATTAACTTACAAAGAAAATGAGGAAGTTTGATTTAAGTTTAAAAAGCCACTACACTGTAAAATTATTTACAGAAGGAAAAACATCTTTCAAAAATCAGTGCTATCTCCAACTCAAAAAATTGCTCTAAAATACCCAGACACCAGTAAAATTGCCCACCTTTGGCTAGAAATTAAGATCTTTATTAGATAATGAAGAAGAAAATCCATAAAGATCTTGTTAAGTAAGACAGGAAAGTACAACTGTACAAAAAATGTTTCTGCAATGCAAACAAAAACCATAATGCATCTCAATAAAATAGATACAAAACTGCTTTAAAAGGTCAAAGCTTTTATAGCTTCACTGACAAGCTGAAAAACGTTATTCTCCTAATTTTCTTAGTGGTGTCAGCACCACTAACTGAGTTCTAGCACTCATTATGATCTGCCACTGACCTGTGATAGACAGAGAAATTTTGTCTGCAGCACTGCAAGAGTGTGACAAATAGTCAGTGGTGCCTCCATAAAGTTAAATGGCAGTGAGGGCTAAAACTATTACTAGAGATTTGAAACAGTTGGCGGGATTCTATCACAGCTTTATTGTTTTTCCTGCTTAACCTCCTTTTCAGCTCTTAGGAGTCTTCTCTCTTGTTTTTGGGTTGCTGTGATCTCTAGAAACATTGGCAACCATCCACACCTTGAAAATGATACTGCAATAATCCTGAAGAGAGATTTTAAGTGCAACACTTGAATGCATTTTGATGTTCTCCATAATTACTAACTTTTGTAGGTACACACCTCATTGAGTCCAATCAACCCAGAGCCATGAAGCTTTCCGAGACAAAAGGACATAATGGCCCCCAAGCCTTCCTTCTCAGAAGTGAGAATCCCTTACTTCTGTCCCCCGGCAGTGATGGGTGTGGTAGAGAACCATGCAGGCACAACCACACAACTCCAAGCCCCCTCACTGCTGCTATGAGAAAATAAAATCTGTTGTGGCCAAAACTAAGACAACATCGGAGGAAGTGGCCAAAACAAAACTGATAGGACACTGGCATTATATTAAAGACAATTAAATAGATGGTAAAGAAACATAAATACCTCTTAGGAAAGTTCTGTACTTTCCTTCTTCTCTGTAGCCAGATCTTTACTTCAGGTGTTGATTCAGGAGTTGGTTTTGTATGATCAATGGTATATAAATCCTTGCCCTGTTTCCATAGCTGGTATCTGTCTGGTTGAAACTTCCTCACAAAGACATCCATGGATATTGACACCATGTCTCTCCTACAAGTGCACTGCAAGGCAAGAGAAGAGTTTTTAAGCGACAAGTACCGGAATACACCACAATTTGCAGTTTAAAAAGCCCAGAACAAAAAACCCACATGTAAAGACCAATTCTACTTTAATCCGTATTTTCCTTTTTTCACTTTTCCTCAATTTTCAAGAGGAAAGAATTATTCAGGAGAAAACACTATCTGAGCAAATGTTCAGGATTCCCAAAAGTACTTAAGGACACTCCACTGTTTCATTAACTCCTATGGGATAAGAACAAAAAGAAACTATAGCATTCTTTCTGCTCTATTAGCTGGTTTTGATAATTTTAAGCAAACCTTGCCACCTTGAACCGAGAGACTGCACATATAATAAGTGACATCAGAATTTCACTTTTAAAAGTAACTCATGTAGTATCCTGTTGACCCAAAGGTCTTTACAGGCATTTACAGTTCCAGCACTCAAATCTTTGAAACATAAATGCATACAAGTTCCACATAAAGCTTAACAGTTTTGCCCATTTTTTTTCCAGAGTAAAAAGGAAGCAAGAGAGAGGAGTATTATGTCTGAGGTCTGGAAGAGTGTGCTATATCCATGTAATCCAATCCACTGTACAGTGCAGACCCTAAAATCTCACGTAATACTTTCCTCATCAACTTTAACCTAATCCCTGACTTCAGTCCCCCAAAGAATTTTTGCATTGTTTTTATTATGCATCTAAGTTGAGTATTTTAGTCCTATTTGAATAGAATCTTAATGGTCAAGAAAATGCAAAGGAGCCACCACTTGAAATACTGCAGATGCTGAGTCAATTTTCAGATTAAAGTCATTGGACCCAGTGCTCAAAAACACTTGACAGTAGGCAACTAAGTAAATCAATACATCTACAGCACATAAACTATTATAGTGGGTTAATCCTGGCTGACTGCCAGGTGTCCATCAACTTGCTCTCCCATTTCTCCTCAGCAAGACAGGGGGAGAAAAAAAGATGAAAAATGTCATGGGTCTACATAAGGACAGGCAGATCACTGACCAACTACCATCTTTGACTTGTCTTGAGGAAATTATATTAATTTAATGTCAATTAATAAAAGATTATGACAGTGAGAAGTGAGAACAAAACTAAACCCAGCTTCCTTCACACACATTTTTCAGGCTTTACTTCACTCCTGACTGGTGTTTCAGGGATGTTTCTTTCACATTTTCCTCGCTCCTTTTCCTCACAGCTGCTGCAGAGTGATTTTTATTCTTTCTAAATTTACTATCACTAGTCGCTGACAGGCTCACCTTTGGGCACTTGCAGGTTCATTTTGGAATCAGTTGGATTTGGTTCTGTCCAGGGTGTGGACTGCTCCTGATCTGTTCTGGTATTAGCCACTGCTAAAGCAACTCTACCCTACCAAAACCTTGACACAAAATCCTTAGCAATTTTTTTCAAACTGAAAGCAAATTGATTGGCTAAAATACAGTCTTGTGTGAAAAAACTTTGAAAGAACTTTGCTACAGCTAAACAACTCTGTTAAAGCACAAAATGGAGACAATATTTTCTTTCAGGTAAGAAGAGATGTATAGAAAAACCTGGTAAATGCAGTCTGGCTTTATGGTTTACTACAACTGGTTTTATTACATTTTTTTAAAACAAGCTGAAAAACAAAGGACTGAATGAAACTTTCCTACTTGCTAGGTTTCTGTACACTAAATGCAAATTTCTTCATCTCCTATTTCCATCTATCATTTCTAGTTCACCCTTCTTCCTCTTGAAATTCATAAGATATATAATGAAAAAGCATCTGAGACGTGTTAGAAATGCCTGCTTTCCTTTCAATATGTCAACTAGGATATGCTGCATATTCACAACACTGCCATCTAATGGAGGATGAAATGGAAAAGAAGGAAGAGAAATTCAAGACAGAAATTGTAATTTTATGCAGCTGCCTTTAATTATAGTTTTTATCCAAAATACCATCTGAATGTTCCCTTTTCAAACAACATGCATATACACACTTATGCACTCTGTAAAAAAATCAAACATATTTGAAATAGTATGTTCCATTCAGAGAGTTCTTGATTGGACAAAATGAGTAGTAAAAAAAGGAATGAAGCCACTTCTGTATACTGGAAAAGAGCATAGAAATCCACAGTAATACTTTCAACTTTTAAAATCGAAATTTGCAAAATAAAGACAAGCAACAGTGGATTTTCACTCCCACAAAATCATTTCACGTTTGAGCCCTGTTGTGACAGACCAATAAGAAATGATGGTTTAAGCCAAAATTTTGCCATTAAACACTAAGATTTTCAGTACCTAGACAGAAAAATAATTACTTAAGTAAGCATTGAGGCATTAAGGAAGAAAATACATCAAGAAATAAAATGTATTCTATGCTGCAATGGTAATAAGGTATTAAAAGACTCAAAATAAATCACATCTAAGTGGGACACAATTTCTGTCCTTCAGGAATCTTTGATCAGTTTCCATTTTATTTTAACAGAACTACTGCAAAAGAATTAACAAAGCCAGGAAGGTATTAGAAATACAGTAGATTTTTTTTTTTTTTTTAACTTTTTCAGACTTGAAAAGTATCCTTCTGAGGAAGAAGTAACAGAATAACACCATGCTCAACAGTATCACTGCCCAAAAAAACAGAAGACAGGCTTCTGAAGGGTGGAAGTACTTCGAATTACCCTATCAGATGATATGAGCGGGTATGTTCTGAAAATAATTTCTACTCTTATTTCCTCAAATGATTAAAGGGCAAAAAAAATAACCACAAGCACAGAAACTGTTGTTTTGATAAATAATCTGAAGGATCTTTCATTCTTCTTCGAGATGGTGATGGGTTTTACTGTTTTTAATTCATTTCTCATTTGATTGGCTTGTAACTGGCAATTGTGTCACTTCCTGCTCCTCACTTGAAAAAGTGACTGAAAGATTCTCTCTAAAACAAAACTAAATGTGATTCTGTTGAAGAAGGCTCCCGGGAAAAACGGACATTTCACTGTCCACTAAAGTACTCAGTGCTACTTTCTTATTTTTCTAAACTTGCAATATTTTTTAAACTAAATGCAAAATCAAAGTAATTGCACTACCATATAAAAGGCAACTAATGTTGCCATAGATAAATGTCACAACCTTTGTACTGTTAACAATTATTTTCTACATTCAATAGAATTAGTTTGATACTTACTCTTCAATCAAAGACTAGTATGACAATCAGAATACTAAAGAGAATGAAACTCTTACACAATTCTTACTATTAAATTCTTACTATTAACATCATCAATGATACCACTAGTGTGATTATTATTTATCTTGCATATATACAGTTTGAAGGTAAGCAATTCAACTATAATTTATTAGTAAGGGCAAAATTTTACAGAATGAATTGGAAGAAAAATTTTTAGCAACTTTAACTAGTTAGCAGAAATATATGTGAGATATATTTGTAATATGAGAAAATGACCTAGGAGAGACATACACAGCCAAAAGAATTTTTTCAAACACATAATCTATGTGAATGGAAAAGAGAATAATTTTTTTTATAGTTAAAAGGAAATAATTTTTTTTTCCATTTTGTACTCTGATTCAGGAAAATATAAAAGAATATACAACAAGCTTCTATAAATAATAAGTTAAACACACACTTAAGCACATTCTAGAATACGTAACGGACCTAAGAACAGTTTTTATAAAACATTTTTTAATATCATTAGGAAGTTCATGACTTACAGGTCTTTCTGACTTTTCATCATTAATATTTAATAATATTTAATGATGAAAAGCTCTTTCATCAAGTGAATTATGGGATTTTTTAAAACTAACATAAAAACACGTGTAGAGAATAATCATATTTTGCTACAACATAAAGCAAATAGATAGTTTATTATTTGACCAGTAGCAGAGGAGTAGTATTTCTTAGAATCATAGTTTTAAGCATGGAAATCTATGTCCAGAGTCAAGTCTTTGTGATTTTCATCTTTACCTTTTACTTCAATGAAGTATACCTCTGATGCATCTTGTAAGATATAAACTGGTATCTTTGTTCTCAAAAGCATCTTCACCACCAAAACATTAGTTGTTACACTACTTAGTGTGTTAAAATATTTAACACACTAACCTTGAAAAATCTGAAGAATTTTGAATATTTTGCAGTAAGTATTGGCTTTTGTTAATTAAAATGTGATTTTCACTATATCTTAAATCTGTTTTAGTAAAAAGTCTTCCAAACTTTTAATTTGAAGAAGAATAGTTGTACTTCATCAGGCCATTTTTTCTTCTTCACTTACATAATTATTTCAGAAAGCATTACCTAATTCACATTGCAACTGCACAATGTAGGTCAACTACACACCTGTGGGACATCATGTGGAGGCTAGCAGTCACAGGAAACCATGGAAAATTCTTTTCTTTGTAAAGAGAATGGATTTTTACGAAACAGTGATGAAAGCAACAAATCAGCAGAATGATACAAGCATTAGGCTAGTAACCTTCTTTACATTATGTAAGTCTCAATCTACAAAGTATGTCCTAGAATTATTTAATCAAGCTATTTTTCAGTGATACTCCTTCCTAACTGCTTATAATGACTAAAGCTTTCTTCAGAGAACAGTTGCAATGATGTATTTATTGGACACAAACATTTTAAATAATTTAGATTCTTCTTACCAGCTTCAACTACACGCAATAAATTATTTCATGCACTATATCCCACTCTTGCAATACTTTCAATGAAGCATGTCCAAACAATGTAAAAAATTCATTTTGATAAAACACATTTTAAAGGTGCTGTGACTGGAACTGTTTCCTGTAGACTGCCTATAGGAGTGCTTGATAGGTACTGTTTGTTAGGAGGACAAGATTTAATAAATCCTGGTAGCAGTAACTGTCCTTTGCTATGGAATCAGGCTGCGATGTATTTTCACACAACCTTCTGGCAACTTGTAAGCAGTGTTGCAGAAACCTCTGGTAGCAGTTAGCCATCTGTACAAGCATTGAGAAAGCAAGCTTTCCTTCGGTAAATCATAGACAGTACACTCTCTTCTCTGACACAGTCACACACAACAAAAATACAAATGCAAAACACCATTCTTTAAGGTCCTTCTTTATATAATAGGAAAAAACTTTCCTCTTAAATTCTTTGTTTGTATTCACATATGCATAAACAAACAGTCTGCGATATTTTTTAGAGAGTTCAATACTCATTAGTGCCTTACAAAATAGCTGGCTTTTTTTCTTAATTCCTATTTCTTATTTATTTTGCATTTACAGATAATGCAACATACATGTTCCTATAAAAAAAGACTCCGATTATAGCATGTAGAACTGATTCCATCAGCATCAGCTATGATTACAAAATTGTGGCCATTTTTCTCCCATTCCTTTAAAAGTTGAACAACAGAAACACTGTGACAAGACACAACTAAAGGAACCCCGTATTTTCTTAAATGTTCCACCTCACAAACCTTCTTCCTCTTTATCCTTTAGTGGTACCTTTAATGGTACCTATTCTTACCCCTTGAAAGATTAAGTCACTATTAAAGTCACTATTAACCTCTTTTTCTTTATTCTGATTTCACTCAGTATCTCTAGCTTGAATCCTTCTCCTGTTTTGCTCACATCCACTTCTCTGTCCATGATGTCTATACAACAGAAACTCCCTCCCGGGAGCCTTTACTTCTGCTGTGTGTCAACTGCTCTTGCTCCGCCCTTCTCTTAGCTATCTGTTCTTTCCTTAGTACCTCTGGACCTCATTTCCTCAGATCCATAAAATGACAGCTTCCATCCCATGTCTTTAACCGTCTACCAACTCCTGTATTTTAAAATGGAATGATTCTGAACACGTGAAATTAGAATTTATTTTAAAGAACATAATCTCAATCTGCAACAGACCAGAATTAACAGTTCCATAACAGCTCCTAAAGTAAGAAAATAGTCTGTGCAATAACATGTGTGTATATTTATTTGAATTTATCATTATAAACAATAACTTGTGAAATACCTAATACTGACACATTACTACATCAGTTATCTTTTTCATGCAAACATTACAGTCATTATCATGGATCTACTAACAGAAAGTTTACTATTATCAAACATAAAAAAGGAATTCACAAATTGCCGTTAGCCAAGTACAGCAATTCCAATAAGCTGCATTATTCTTAGCTCACTAATTACAGCAAAGGGAGAGCTGTAACACATTGTAGGGTAAGAAGACAATACAACAGGATATCTAGTAAGGAAATCTTCCTTCTCTAGTCTCAAGAATCAAAAGAAATCAATAGGATATCAATTTTAAAAATCCTTTCTAAATATACCCCTTGGGGAAAACCTCAAATTAGAACCTGACACATTGCAGATTAAAGGTGAAGTTATACACCTGGTATGAGTAAGTGGGCTGAGGAATAGGAAATTTTCTTTCAGTTTGGATAGCTATTTATCAGATAAAATAAACTGTTACTCCACTGGATTATTTAAGGCCATTTTCTGGCACAATTAGTATGTGTCTCTCAACTAACATCACCAGTTAGTGTGATACAGCAAGTCAAATTATTGTCAGGACTTTCAGAAGTCTTTTTTAAATTCAGATTTGGGTTTAACAATAATTGAAGATCCATGGAAATATAACCAGATGGGTATATTGAATCTTTTTTCCGTACAAGTCAAATTTTTAGAGAGCTCCAAGTCTAGCTGACCTGATTAAAAACTATGGTTGCATTTACAAATGGTATCATTGACAAACTGATCATACTGAAAATTAAGTATTATTACTGTACAAACCTTAGAATTGTTGGACATTCCTCACAGCTGTGTCCTAAACACAGCACAGAAAATGGAGCAGTGACTTTTCCCTTTATTACTAAAATTATAAATTACTTTGTGAAGTTCAGAATTTTTTTTCATTGTATTAACGGATGCTAAAGCCAACACTTGAAAATTATCAACAGGAAATCAAAATACATGATGTCAGGGGGAAGGAGAAGAATGCAATGAAATTCCAAGCAGAAGGAAAAGTTCTGGCCACGTAAAACTCCATCATATTCTTTAAGATCCTCTAAAGCATAAGATAAATTCTTGCAAAAACATGTCTTAAGTTTTTAGACAAAAATTCAAAATTCATCCCTGATGTGTATCTTGCAGCTTCTCTAAATCCTGTGTGAAACAGCAGGATGAATTATCCAGTGGCCTTTATACATCAATAATCTCACTGCTTCAACTGGTCAGCATTATTCATAACTGAAAAGTCACAGATGATAAGGCTACAAAAATTAAGACCAAACGGATTTATTCTAGATTATCAATCTAATGAGTTTTTGGCGTTTTTTGCCAAAATGACTCTTCCATCAAGTTTAAGGCCCCTCATTTGCACTTTTGCTCAGGGAAGGAGAACAATATTTAGAAACTTATATACGTTCCAATAAATAATGAAAAAATGTGTAGTTTTATGCAATTTCCTTCCAGGAATTTCAGAATGCTTTGCAAATACTTGTGTTTCTTCCTCATAACACAGAAGAAGAAACTAGATCAAAAAGGCTTATTTATTATGGTCACAAGGCAAGCCACAGTCAGAACTGACACTAGAATATATTAAATTTTCAGTTTCCTGCTCCAGATTTAAATCCTTATTTCTAAACTGAAAAAAGGAAAAGATAGTAATTTTTTCTGTTCTTAAAGTAATTTTTTCAAGACTCTCCTACTATTCAAATTCTATTAAAGAGTAAGAAAAAGAACAGCAGAAAAATACTAGTGAAAAAAAATTATGGGGTCCTACCATGTATTTTATAAGAAAATAAAACATCACAAATTTTTAATAATTTGTAGTGTACCCCTTAACAAAAGATGGAAAGGAAGAAGACTAGCTATGTAATGTTCTACCAAACATTATGTTCTATTTAAATCTAAAATAAGTAAGCAAAGAAGAATTGTGATATTAAAAAAACCCCAAACTATAAAATTTAAATAAAACAAAAACAACAAAAACAAAACAAACACACAAATCCTGAACAAACAAAACCCAAAACCTACAAGGGAAACCCCACACAAAAGGAAACCAAACAAAATCCCTCACAAAAACCCCATCAAACAAAATGCAAACAAAGGGGACGAAAAAAACCCAAAACAACACAACACACACACACACATGGCCCACCCAAAAAAAAAAATCTCGTATCTCCAGCCCTCAAAAAAAAAAAAGAGAAAAAGAGGCAAACCTGCCAGGAACAATATAAATAAAAAGCATCCATTTTGGAGGAACTTCAAAAGCAAGACTTTCTGTCAGTGTTAAGTGACAGAAAACATGTGGCTGTGAACAGTGCTGTGTTGAAGCTGGTTTTGAGACGTTGGGAAGAGAGGGTTTGTAACAAAGATTGTCGAGGTTTGAGACAGTAGTAGAGGAAGAGAAAGTAGCACAAAATGTCAGTAAGACAGAAAGTGCAGAATTCTCTGTATTCTTTTTCCTCTAATAAATAAAACCTGCTTGTAACACACATTTTTCTAGTGAAGATGCTAATATTCTCCTGCTATAAAGCATCTTGCAGGTCTATGAACTAAACTCCTCAAATGCTCCTATCAGGGTAGTGAAGTGGCAACCTGAGCACAAAACCAATAACCACATTTAGGAATGAAATCTACTTAAAACAAAACTACAATGGCTACAATCTTGGAACACTAGGTTCAACTATTAAAGCCTCTCAAATATATAACTTTCAAAAACGGGAATCTAAGAAGTGAAACCAGAGCATGATGTATTGCACCTACTGCAAAGAGAAAAGAGTAACTGAACCAAACAAAAATTCACTGACTGAAGCATGCATTCAAAATGAGTGAAACTACCCTTAGACATTTTTGGAAGAAATGGAGTATGTTTCTGTTGACTAAAGCTCTCAAACAAAAAAACAGACTCACTGATGGGAAGCAAAATCCCTTTTAGCAAGCCCTGGGTTATCAACAAATACATCATTGTCACTAAAGATCCTAGAGAAACATCTGCCAATAGTCATGTAAAATTGAACTCATTCCTAGAAAATATGAGTTTCCAACCAACACATATGATAGACAAAAAGAAAAGCTCAATGTAAATAGAGATTGCATTCAATTTAAACTCTAATGAAAAAAAATGACAGACCACTCATAGCAACAGAATTTTGTTTCACTCAAGCAAAGAAAGAAACAAGAAAAACTCATATTGACAATGCAGGCTTTTTCCTTTCCTCCTTTTCGTCAATTCACTTTTTTCCTTTTTTTTTTTTTTTTTTTGTTACATCACATTTTTTTTAATCACTCACCCTGACTTTCTATCATAGAGCCTGCATGAAAATGTTTTTAAACCATACTGATTATTATTCATTGTCACCAAGCTACTATTGCATTGCATGCTACCTGGAATCCTATCATCTTTAAATCTTTATTGTAAAAGATGTATTTTAATTTTAAATGAGCGAAGACAAATTTACTGCTTTAATGTAAACTTCTGCAGGACACAGGACACAACCTTTATAAATGGTTGGTTAGCAGGTTAAAAAAATGCCTTGTCTCAAATACGATTAACATTTGGATAGACATATTGTCGTACTTCTTAACACAAAAAGCATAACTTTCTCAGTGAAGAGAGTTTTACCCATCAAAGATTGCATTTGCAATACTTATATATTTATCTAAACGTATCTATATAAAATATAATAGAGAGCAACGGCATACAATTGCTTTGTCAGAGCATTTGTATCACCTTGCAGAGAATATGACTGAATCCTAACTCCTACATCATTTTACCTTTGAGAAAATGTAAAATTAGGTTCTACAGTCTTTTTCTTCTTTCCCCTGATCTCCCGTGAAGGAAAAGATAGTTCTTCCCCTTTTATTGTACCTTTTATTCTAGACATTTTTCTGATTGCCTAATCACTTGTGTTTATCAAAGCAACTGTTTTCTTTTAACAATTTTATTTCAATGGCTGGCGAAAGGGGCCAACAGGAACCTCACGCAGTTTTAACACAAGGAGATTCCAAGCACTGCACCAGGGGAGGAAATAAAAACCCATGAACCAACGGTGGCTCAGCCACAAAGGCCCAGGAGGCACATGGGCCAGCAGTGAGTGCCACAGTGCCCCACCAGGGTCACTGGGAATGCTGCCAGCAGGGCACAGAGGGATCCAGCCAGCAGGGCACAGAGGGATCCAGCCAGCAGGGCACAGAGGGATCCTGCCAGCAGGGCACAGAGGGATCCAGCCGGCAGGGCACAGAGGGATCCAGCAGCAGGGCACAGAGGGATCCAGCCAGCAGGGCACAGAGGGATCCAGCAGCAGGGCACAGAGGGATCCTGCCAGCAGGGCACAGAGGGATCCAGCCAGCAGGGCACAGAGGGATCCAGCCAGCAGGGCACAGAGGGATCCAGCAGCAGGGCACAGATGGATCCTGCCAGCAGGACACAGAGGGATCCAGCCAGCAGGGCACAGAGGGATCCAGCTGGCAGGGCACAGAGGGATCCTGCCAGCAGGGCACAGAGGGATCCAGCCAGCAGGGCACAGAGGGATCCAGCCAGCAGGGCACAGAGGGATCCAGCAGCAGGGCACAGAGGGATCCAGCCAGCAGGGCACAGAGGGATCCAGCCGGCAGGGCACAGAGGGATCCAGCCAGCAGGGCACAGAGGGATCCAGCAGCAGGGCACAGATGGATCCAGCCAGCAGGGCACAGAGGGATCCAGCAGCAGGGCACAGATGGATCCTGCTAGCAGGGCACAGAGGGATCCTGCCCCCTCCCTGCACTGTGAGGCCACACCTGGAGCGCTGTGCCCACCTCTGGGCTCTCCAGCCCACAACAGATGAGGAGCTACTGGGGAGAGCTCTGGGAAAGGCCAGAAACACGGTGAAGGAACTGGAATGTCTCTCCTGTGAGGGAAAGCTGAGAGAGCTGGCACAGTTCACCCTGGAGAAGGCACAGTGACACCAAACTCACCCTAGGACCTGACAAACTTGGGCGTTTAAGGCCACCAAAGACATCTGACACGCCGTGGAGCAGGGTCTTTCCCCTCTGGGCAGTTTGTTGAGCTCAGCAGGCAACAGCCGGGTGCCGCAGGCTCCTGTACTCACACACTTGGCTCAGTGTGCGCCCCTCAGCACACTGCGGGCTGCCAGCCACCTCCTCCTTCCCGACCGCCTCCTGCAGGTACCCCGGGACACCTGAGTCCCACCGGCCGGCCGGGAGCAGAGTGGAAGGGAGATTTCTCCTGGAATGGGGGGCAGCGTGCCTGGGGGCAGCGGAGGGGGAGGGAGCTGAGGGGCTGCTGGGTCACTGTCCAGCAAGGTCTCCTTTTCCTGCAAGGAGACTCTCCCCAAGGCCCTGTCTC
>CM031878.1:27417559-27486297 GCA_018697195.1 Certhia americana | reverse complement strand
GCCCACACGGACACCCTCCCCAAGGCCCTGTCTCCCCTCTTGCCCACGCTCCGGGCCCTTCTGCGCTGCCCGGCTCCTGGCTCCAGAGCAGCTCCGGCACTCGGCCCCGTCTCTCGGCAGCACATGGCGCTCGGTGCCGAGGAGGCCCTGCAGGAGGGCGGCTCCGCCACGCCGGCCGGCACGGACCGGGGGCAGTGGGAGGCAGCGGCAGCCGGGCTGTGCCCCATCTGCCTGGGCGACGTGGACAACGCGGCCCACGTGGACACCTGCCTGCACGCCTTCTGCTTCGGCTGCATCCGCCAGTGGGCCGCCGTGCGCGCCGCCTGCCCGCTCTGCAGGCAGCGCTTCGGCCGCATCCTGCACACGGTCAGGGCCGACGACGACTACCAGGAGTACGAGGTCGGCCCGTCCGGCTGCCAGCAGAGCGCCGCGGCCGGGCACAGGGTGCGCGGCACATCCCCGCACTGGCGCTACCACCTGCGCCCGCGGCCCCACCGCGATCCCGCGGTCAGGAGAAGGGGGCGGCCGCCAGGGCACCGAGGGACAGCTCCAAGGCCCTCTGACACCTCTGCCCCATAGGCTGCAGGGCAGCGCTCCCGGCACTGCCCGTGCACCGGCCGCCCTCGGGCACAGGCTGGGAGCGCGGCTTATGGCCCTGACACGGCTGGAACCAACATCCCCAGGCTGCCGGAGCACGCCTCTCTCACAACCACTAATGTGAATACACTAATTACTGGAGGTGTTATTTTATTTCTCTCTCTTTTTCATTACTATTATTATTAGTCATAGTAGTACTGTTATTTTTAAAATTATTAAAATTATCTTATCTCAACCCAAAAGGTTAATTCTTTCTTTCCAATATCCCCAGTGGGGAGGGGGTGCTAAGCGGGTGCGTGGATTTTAGTTGCTGGCTGGGGTTCTCCACCTCATTGTGCTGGAAAATCATTGTCTTTGTGAACTCTAAACAAAGATCCAGAAGCTTTTCAGAGCATGATTCAAAACCAAAGAAAGCCACTCCAGGCAATGATTTCTAGCAGTGCCTTGATAGTGTAGGAAAACCAAAGGGGAGAATGTCTGGAACATGCTGTGAACTTCTTTATACAAATGCTGCAACAGAGCTCCTTTCACCAGAACTCCCCAAGCCTTCCCTCTCCAAGCACCAGAGAGCATTGCTGCCCAAAATCTGTGCCCATCAGCCAGAATTCCTGATCTGAGGCAAAGCCAGGTCCATGGACACAGGCCATGCTGACCACCCTGTCCTTCCTGGTGTCTCCACACCCGAAAGAATTCGGTCATCCCCCTGTCACAGCCCTCTGACACCTCTGTTCAGCAGCAGCTCAACTCCTCCAGCCCCACTTCCATGGCTGGAATGCAGGAGAGGGCTGGGTTCAGGCTTCACAAAAGATACTGCTGGGGACCATCTGCTGACCTGCACGCCTTGGCTTGGCGTTTTTTTGGAGAGCAAAGATCTGAACTCCAAGCATCCCAGGGCTTTGGGAGTCACCTAAGAAGCAGACTGACATGCAAGCAAAGCATATCTGTGCCAGGGGCCAAAACATGGCCTTCCCACCCCTCTCCACCTTACTGGGAGTCTTACTGGGCTCATCCTTGTCCCCCTTTCAATCCTTTCCCCAGATCCACAAGCTCTGCAACAAGCCCCTCTGGCAGTGCTGGGGCAGTGCCACAAACTCTTATCCCACATCCCACATGTGTGCCCAGCCCTGCTTGCAGAGTTCCCATAGCCAGTGAGGCCCCAGTGCTGCATTCCTGTGGGATCCATCTCCACTTGGCAGGGAAGGGCCATGTTGATACATGCAAATGGCACTGGTGGTGTGCCCTGTGGCCAAAAGGCAGAGAGGCTCCTGAGGGGCACTGAGGGTGCTGACAGCAGGACATGGAAGAATCTCAGCTCCTCCTCTGGCCCTGTGAGGCCACACCTGGAACACTGTGCCCCACTCTGGACTCTCCTGCCCAGGAGAGATGAGCTACTGGAGAGAGCCCAGGGAAAGACCACAAGCATGCTAAAGGAACTGAAGTCTGCTCCCTTTGAGGAAAAGCTAAGTGAGCTGCAATGGTTCAGCCTAGAGAGGAGAAGGTGCATGGGTATCTTATCACTGTTTGTAAACATCAGATGCAGTGAGTAAAGAAGAGGGAACTTGACTCCTCTTGATGGAGCCCAGTGACAGAATGGAGGCAATGGATACACAGTGAAATGCACTGCATTTCATTAAATTCCATTTAAGCATGAAACTTTTTCACTGTGGACTGGGCAATTATTAAATTATACATTTAATAGCCATCTTCAGTGTTCAGTACCCTGAAGAAAATGGAAGCAGAAAGTAGTATTCTTCTCTCTACCACCTCTACAACCTAGGGACTCGGTTGTGCAGAATTAACCTGTCAAAATAAGGCAAGACCATCTACTGGCCCCTTTACACGCTCAAACAACAGCTGTGATGAAGTTATCACTGATTACCTTCTATAAAATATGGATGAAAAATGCACTAAAAGAGATAATAAAGCAAAATTACAGTTCCTGGATGGCAAGGTGTAGATACAAATGGAGGTCCTGACACAAGAGGATGGCCAGCATTCCTCTTAACTCAGATAATTTACCATGCACTGAGATTGGGAAAATAAACATTACTTCACTTTTTTTACTGCACTTAAGTTTTTAAGAGAACAGTAAGGACAAAACACACTAAATTCTTCATCAATATCAGATAAATCTGTTCAATTTGTTTATACATTCATCAGGCTATGAGAGAATTAGAGGCAGAGCAAACTAAGTATCAGCAAGTATTACAATAGGTAAGAATGCGTATGAAAATTATATAAGGAGCTCAATGTGAGCATGCAGGCTCATCATTACAAAAGAAACTGAAAACCATGTACTAGGGCACCAGAATTCCTTGCCATGTTTTTAGTGTAATTTATTTTATTTAAGCAGTCTGTAACAGGAATTGTCTCAAACCATTATTCTTTGTCTTACTAGTGTAGCTAGTATCTTCAAATACCAGTATAACTTGGAATAAAAGCAATGACTTGTCACTAGCCAATTCAGAGGTAGGCTAGATGGTGAAATTACTGATCCAAGCAGTATGTTGTAGCATCAAACACTGCACTGACAATAAAAAGTATGCACATTTGGGAGAAAAAAAACCAAAAAACAAACCAATCTTTTTCTGATTTTATTCTGAGATTCCTGTTGATCTGCATTAGATAGGACCAATACAGAACAGAAAAGAAGTACAGAATGGGAAATACAGAATAAAAGATGTTCAATATTGCAAAGTATTGTTACCCTATAGCACAGGACACCAAGATAATTTTAGAACCAAAACCTGTTAGTCTGTGTAAAAGAGGAGATGACCACATACATCCATGGTCTTTCTGCCACACTTCTACATCTGTACAGATCCTCCAAAGCTGAGACGGTAGTATGACCAGAGATATGTGTGGTTGCAAACCACAGCAACATCATTCATCACTTCTCGGCTAGGTGACTGCACTATTAACATGTTTATACAAGCTTATATACACTGAGACCACCACAACTCCTTGGCATTAGGAGGTTGGGCACACGTGTTCAGAGAGTCTTGTCCTCATCAGTAAATAGGAATCACTCTCCAAGTAATTGGAGACACATTACCAAGTGTTCTTAAACTAAACCCACTTTGACTATGCTTTAGTATTTTTAAATCTGCATATAATTAAACTAGCTGGCAAACTTTTAAAAAACACTTTCCTCTTAAGGGTAGGGCAAAAGGCTGCATAAATGGAGACAGAAGGGTTACAGGCTTCTCTAGAAGGACTTAAAATGCAGTGAGGATTTGCCAAAAATACTGATCTTATGCAGCATATAGATTCAAAAGGCATCACATTAATGACAAAGTTATGACGACTTTGCTCTTACCAAACAATATGCTTAGTTTTAGCTCTTTTCCTTTTTTATTCACCAAAACACAACAAAGAATATGTGTCATTTTATCATTATTCCTTTTGGGTTGCTGTAAAAGATAAAAGGATCGTTTGAGATCTATATGCCTTCCTTCAATAATTACTTTCTAAAGTAATCAGAATTGCCATCAGCCAATTTTTCCCTATGTTTTGACAAAAGATCAGGATTCTGCTTTCTGAGAGTGACAATATGATGTGCTGCTTATTCAATTTTCGTGCCAAATTAATAGAATATAGTTCCCCACAATACTGCAAGAAGATAAAAGAATTTCTCTACTCATAAGGTCTAGTAAAAGTAATGAAGTTTCTACAGGAACAACAAAAATTTGGCTAGCTTCCTGTGGGTCAGGTTTCCCACCACCTTCCCCCATCAGAACTGGATAAATAGTTCATTAAGAGTAACTGTTTGATTTTTTTAAAACAGTCAAGTGATCAGATTTACCTCTTCATAACTAGTTTTTCTAGAATATTAAATATCAATGTTTTTAACTAAGGGTTTTGAAGGACTGTAAAATCCTAAATACTGCATTTTCAAAGCTACCAGATCCTTAAGAATATTTTAGTCAGATAGACACAAGACATTATGCATGGATTTCATATTACAGCAATTCTTACTTAGAAACTACAAAACGTATTCTTTTATTGATTTTTAGTCCATTTTAAAAATACTTTTATCCCACCTTAAATAAATAAAAGGGCTATTGAAATTCAAAGTCTTTAATTTCACAGAAATATCTTGTTTGCATTTCATGCAAAATAATGCTATGTTGCATACTTTCCCTTCTTAAAAGCCTCTACAGGAGGTTTTATTTGGCAGGGACAGAACTGATAAACTGAACTAACAGTCCTGTATGATATCCCAGTTGCTTTTTAATCTGTGAAAAGTCTTCTAACCACAAAGAACACACCAAGAGAGTAGAGAAGATTTCTTCATCAACTCTGCATTAGCTTCCACCTGTTCCACACATTTCTATGAAATGTCCTATGCCTACTTCCAGCTGGCCTAAAATCTATCATTAAACAAGGTGGTATCAGCTATAGGTTGGCAGGCAGTGAAGACTGATACTAGAAAAATCAATCTCATTCTAGCCAATTTTATTTTGTATTTCTGGTTTAAACAAGCACCACACCAAAAAAATTAAAAGGAAATAAAACCAAACAAACAAAATATGTCAACAGCAGTACCTTTGCATTAAGAAATGCAAAAGCCATTTTTCCTGGCTGTTCTCACAATAAACTGAAAAGGGAAAATTAGATTTAAAAGAGTAAAAAGGATCAATAAGAAATAGTACTGATTGTTGGCTAATTCTACATTAAATACAATTTATATAGATTCAGTATTGCAAAATGCAAATACTACCATCAAATCTACTCTTAAAAACTTGCACTATAAAAGTTTTCCATGCAACCAGAAAATTAAGCATTTCTATCAGAAAACTACCTAAATGTAGTAGTTAACTTAAAGCAGAATTATTAGAATTTGTTACACATTTCTATCATTTCACTAGATCTTTTCCTTGCTTGCTGCAGGTCCAAAAAACCAGCAACAGTTCAATTAAAGAAAACAATAGTTTACATTCTGTAATAGTTTTAATTAAGAATCACAACTTGAGAAACAGAATTGAGTTCAATTTCCATGCAACATCCAAATTTCCAAGTATTTCCACTCCACTTTGAAAACTTGATGAAGATAAATCCTCAACTGCAAAGCCTAAAAATAGAAGCTCTGCCATCCTGATGGTCAGTCATGCCCAAAACAAAGCAATGCTTTTTTGCAGACTTTCATAAATTTGGGTGATACAAAATTCTGATTTGTAGAAGCTTTCCTTTCAAGTTCAGATCTGGCATTCTAACATGAACACACTTCATACTGCCCTCATTGCATCATCACCACTGTCATTTCATTCAGGAAAAAGCTGTAATTATGTCCTTGTGGTTTTTTGACAAAAGTGAAGACTGATGTTAAGTCACATATCCTGACAGCAGGCCAGCAGGAGAAGAAATTAAACTACAGAAAGCATAAAATCACATATGTAAGCATCTTCAATAAAAGATGGAAATGACCACAGAATTTTTATTTTTCTCCTAACTTTATTCCCTTATTTCCTGTTAAACATATGTAAGTCTTGTAAGTCCAAATCCTAGAAAATACCATTTAGAAGTTTTGTGTTCAGCAGGGTCTCTGAATACTTAATAGGGTTATTTTTTATTTATATTGCATGTGATAAGACCAAATTAGATCATTAAATTTTAACATTCCATGGAGGAATGATAATGGCTTTCTGGTGATGTCAGAATACTTAGTATACAACTTCTACTTTTACTTTTCCAGTGTATCAGCATCTTATTTTATTGCACAGATGTCACTCCACCAAATTATTATCAGATTGTTCCATCTTTAAGTAGATAATTCTATGCCATATGTTTTGTAGGAATTAAGATACTTGCAGTGGTATGTAACATATTGCTCTCTCTTACTAAATACAGTTAGAGAATTAATGCTTAATAAAGACATGCAGTGAACACTAAACCTGCAGCTGGGAAGGACGTGACACAGAAAGGGGAACATTACTTGATGTTCTTTTCAACTGTAACCTACCTATTGGGAAAGAACTAGCAATTTAAACTCAAGACTTGTACATCATGAAATTGCATCCGGGAAGATAGAAGGATTGGGAATTAATGCGCTTTAATTCATTGATAAGTTGCCTCTATCTTCTGAGAATATACAAAGATTCTTCAGCTTTTGTTGACTGAGGGTGGAAACTGAGGATGCACCATGCCTTGCAGATTCAAAAGTTTTGTGAACATAAGTATCTTAAGGGGAAAGTAAAACTGGGTCCAAGAGAGTCACAAACAGATGAAAAATTAAGTTAAACCAAAACCAATTATTGCTCCATGGGTCAGGAATACTGCATTCATCCAAATTAATCACAAGCATGTGTGAAGTATTTGTGCTACAGGACAAAAAAAATAGTTAAAGCTGACCTTTCTAAAACTAGATGCCGATCTTCCTGAAATAATTTTTCTCTGAAACATTTACTCAGTAAATATTATATCTGCTACCCTTTATGCTAAAAAGACAAACTGACCCCTTCCAATTTCTTCACTATTGCAGACAAATACAGAAGGCACTGGGGTGGATTTACTATATGCTACATCTTCTTCTTCAAGGACAACATTCCTATAGAAAATGTCAACTGCTGTAAACAGAGCACCTAAAACCACCCTACTAGAAGTTCATATTCTTCTTACTGTATCAAACTAAATGAAACCTCATCCAACAAAGGCCTGCAATTACCACAGGAATTCCCACAAATAAGCTCTTTTGTTATGTACCTACCAAATGAGGTCTGGATTGTGAGATTCATTTCCTTCTAATGTTTATTTCTTTCATGCCAATTATGGAGGAAATTGAAAAAAATAAAAAGATACAGAGCAGTACATTTCAAGTATAAAAAACTATCTATTTTTTCCTATTTTTTTAGGCACAGGTTTTCACCGGCTGAAATTTTATTAATGCTCCATTTATGGGAATCTTAACAAGCAGAATTCCAATTTCAAGTAAGTAAGTGGTTCTAATGACAAAATGAAAGCAGAATCAAGATATCTATTTCTACTGCACAAAAAGCACTTTTTTTGCCCTTTCTTGTCCTTGTGCTTTTGAACTCAGCATAGACCTCTAGAAAAAAAATTTTCCTAATTCATTCCTATTATATGCGTTTTCACTTCTGTTTAATAGCCATAGCATTATATGTATACCTTCCCTATGTCTTTTTCCTCATTTGACCTACCCAGCTGCCCACTCGAATATTAATAAGAGAAAAAAAAAATTGTAATCATACTCTAAACTGTTTTTACAGACCCCAACTGCAAGTTCACTTCCACTAGGCATAAAAATTTAATTGTGATGCTAGCCTAAATATATTCATAGATTGCCAAAGTGTTTTTTTCCATACTTGTACTGGGATTAACATACTTGCAAGGATAATGTTTCTAAACTCTCCAGGTCTGCAACAGAGCTACAGGATTTGGTTACCCACAACTCAAGTACACTTCGGTGTCCTGGATAGCCGATATGGAGAAAATCAGAAAGCCAAAATGCATTTATAAATAAAATCGTAGCTTGCTTTTTAATTCAGCTTCTGTACTTTTGCTGTCTCTCTGTGTGCTCTCTTCTAACTGACTTTCAATAAACCAAGGGTGTTTTCTTCTACTTGCTTTCAAAAAAGATTCCTTTCTGTCAACAACTTTTTGAATTAGCCATTTCGGAACACAAATGTTCATAATTTCATAGTCTTTCAGGTGAGTTTTACTGTGGTGTTCTACAATGGTAACAACACTTTTATATCAAGGCTACTACCAAAAAAAAAAAAAAAATATTACTGATACTATCTACAACTCTATTTCTTGTATTTAACAATATCCTGTAAGGTTTGCACAGTCATCAGCTACACGGACCCTAGGTCTTGGTCATTTCTAAGAGATGAGGTCTCAGCTTTCACCAGAGGCCCATCTTTTTACACCACTGAACAAAGAAATGAAATTTATGTGTTGAACCTATGCTGGCTTGCATACCTCTGCCAGAAGCTGTGCCACATCACTCTCCCATCACAACAATATCACAACTAAAGCAACATTTTTGTCCACATTTGAGAACAGACACCAAGGGGGTGACAGGTTTGCGTAAGTGAGAGAGAACAATTTAGTAAAAAGACACCTCCCTGCCATGGTTTCAGCATTTTAAAACTGTGGAAATTGATTTCTTCATCAAACACAATATAAGAATAATTTTAAAATATCCATGATGCTAAACTGCAAAAATTACCAATAAGGCAGTCCCATTACCACCATTCCGCACTTTTGTAGGTCCAGTTTTCATTCATAGCTTGAATACTTCTGCTAAAGGCTTCCTACCCTTACAGCTGACTTTGTCTGTATCCTGTAACTCAAAAAATTTTATTTGTTCAAGTATGTTTCCTAGATTTCTGGGAAACATAAGTTTCTCCATATTTGGAAAAGTTAGAAATGTTTTACATTTGAATAAAATGACAAACAGGTAGTAGATTTGTAATAATTACAGGCAAAAGAATCTGTATCAATCTTCTCTCCTTCAGCTAGAAAAAACTCCCATTAGTTACCTGAAAGTATATGATTCCCATGGCCTGCTAGCCAAAAGAGGAAACAAAACTTAAACCCATAACTGGCCTCAAACTTAACTAGCCAGCCTGTCTCCAGGCCCTTCACAATCTGTGACCATTAATTCACGAAGTTTTTCATACCTCTTTTAAATGAAAGGTTTTAATCTTAAAGGAACAAAAAACTGAATTAAAAACAATGTTTAAACAATGAAACAATGTCTATGGATATCTGTTTTGCCTAAGTCTAGTCTAGATGCCTAAGATCAGGTGTGCCGTTTCAATCTCTTTATCTGCCTGTTCTTCTGCAAATAATTCTCATTTTCCTGACAATACTACTTTTCTAATAATTTCAATTGTCTGAATTAATGTCTCCAAGCATGAAAATGCATCATTAGGAGCTAGGCTTGGAATGAATGTTTCCTTAGTTAAGAATGGGTGTATTGTTTCTTATCCTGACAACTGGGAGATTCAGTTACTTCACATAACAATAGCCTTATCCTAGCTTCTTAAACATACTTGCGATTGAATTACAGTATCCTGTATGCAGCAATACAGTCAAGGGGACCATAAAATGGTGCCATGCTACTCTGCATGTTTTGCACTCCTCAGTTCCAGCATAAACTAAAGCCATTACTACTGTCAAGCCATAGACTCTGTTTAAACAATTTCTCACATGAAATACACAGTGATGGCAGGTGCACATTTATACCAGTACCATTAACCTGGTGATGTACATGATAAGAATTATCAGGTGACAGAAAGATTTTTACATTGTTTGCAGGTCAATAACACCAGTTAACTTCTCTAATTTTGCTATAAAACAGGAGTTCCTCCACAGATAAATTAACTGTCTCCACCGCATTTAGATAGCAATTTTGAAATCAAATCAAGATTTTAAACTAACAGGGAGTAAAGATGATGTGTATTTAAATATATCATATTCTCAACAATGTCAAAAATGCTTTCTATCTGTCAAGAACGGTCTTTTCCAGTTTGTAGAGATTAACTGTTAATTGATTACAAAGCTGACAGTGCATTTTAATATACTAGAAATTATGTTCTTATAAACTCAACTATGATATCACATTACTGTAATCCATGGTCCCAGTTAAAGAAGAAAATGAAAGAATTAAAAATAACTTGCACCAAGAGATACATTACTGAGAATCACTGTGGATTGAACTAGTATTTATGCTACAGAAAGCTTTGACACGATGTAATTTGTAGCGTAAGACTACATAAATTAAAAGGGAAATGCCAATATTTTCAAAAGCCATATTCCATTTGGCCCTTCTGTGCCTGTCTCTTGGTCTCAAATGGCAAAAGAATCTTCTGATAATCACTGCTTCAAAGATACCCACCTTGACACAAAGTACGGCTAGTAAATAAACTCTAGTTATGAAAATGTTCTTAGAAATAGAAGACAGACACACAGAATACTGATACCAAAACATAGACCAAAGACATTTGCACTTCTTTCCAATCTTGTATGTCCAAAATTACTTAAAGTCACTTTTAGAAATTTCCAGGCAATATTTTCTGTTTCAGGAAACCACCAGACCATCACCCAAAGAAGCCTAAACACATACAAATGACAAACCAACTCCCCTCTTAAGACTGACTGAGGAATGTGTCTTACTTCTTCAGTGAAAGTGAATGGTGCTGCTCAAAGAATACAATTATCTTCTTAAGCACGCCTAATGGTACTTGTAACTCTGTCTGTAATAAGGTAAAATAAACTGATACTATTGGATATATAATAAAAATTGATCACCTACCCAAACATGGAAGGATTTTTCATAACATAAGTTAGTGTACAAAAATAATATTGCTTGTACATACACTACAAAATACTGGCCAGAAAGAGAGGTAAGAAGAGGTATCAACAAAAATATTTGTTTGATATGCTACATATTTAAAAATATGTTATATTCCACTCATTTAATTTTGAAAGGGCATGGCAATATTCTTATTGGACACTGTTATAGTTTGCTAATTAACATGGATTGGGTAAAATACAATATAGCCTGCCTATCATGCTTTACAGCCCCAGGTTTAAGACATCTAACAATAACAAAAACAAACATACCAACAAACAAAATAAAACCAAAACAACAAAAAAATCACCCTGTACTCCCTCACCCCTTTTCTTCACTTTGGAAGACTAATTTCTTTTTAGCACCTTTTGCTTAGATCACATCTAGATAACTGTATTCTCTCCCTTGAAGAAAAATGTAGATAAGAAAGAGTGAGTTCAGCAGAGGTCCGAAGAAGTCAAAGAAAAGAGCATGAGAAGATTGAGATGAGCACATTTAGCATGGAAAATGTTTCAGGGGGAAACCAACAGCACCCCTCTGCTACTTTAGAGATTACCAAGAAAACAGAGTAAGAGTGATGGATGACGAAAGGGTGAGAGACACTGGTCGTTCATTGAAATACAAGTGATGGAGATGGGAAATAGAAGAAAAATTTTCCTCCATGAGGACAGACCAGCCTCAGTGGAACCAGGGCCCTAAATTAGTCTTTGATCCTATGAAACATAAGTAACAGATGACAAATTCATCTTTGCATAGCAGGCTTATAAACATAAAAAATGGTAACTTCCATAAGGTGTAAAAGCCAGTAAATTTTCCCCATCAATGATTACAGAAGGTGTTTAGTTATGGTATGCTTTAACTTTTATAAATTCCACTGGTTAGCAAAAAAAGACAAATTAAAAGAGATTGGTTGTATTCCAAGGTAGAATGCAAAAATGATTGTTTAACAAATCCATAAGCTTAAACAGTAGCATATTCTCAGAGGAAGAACTAGGAAATACTTTTTCCATAATACTGGTAAAGGGTCAAATCACAAAAAGGAAAAAAATCCAAAGGAAAATCAGCAGGCCTAGTTAGAATACTTCACTTTACTTCTGACCACTAGGTGTGAAGGTTTCTCCTCAACTAATTTAAAACCTATCAATTCTGAACATCAGGAAATTTCAGCATTTAAATGTAGTGGTCAATATGCATTGAGTATAGTTAAAATAAACTAGAGTGCAAAGACATGACCTTTCCTCCTACATGGTTATTTACAATATTAATGTAATCATAAATTGCTCAGAGTTTTAGTAGTCATTTATTCTAATATGTTGGATTCAAACTAAAACTTTAGTCATACACTATAAGCAGGCTTTCTTTTGATGAAGTAGTTATCCCTGATATATGTAAGCTTTCTTATTGCTCATTATACTTCATGACTACTTAGAGCAATACAGACAATTTCTTCTTAAAAACAAACGTATTAAAAACAGACTGCCTGAAGAAAAGAGCTGTCATTAATAGCATAAAGATTCCATAAAGAGACTCATTATGTGCAACTTCTGACAGGGTTGTATCCCTGTTCTCACAGGACACATTCTAGTGTAGTACTTCTGTCCATGTGACTGAACTGAACCATTTTAACCACAGATGCAAAGAACAATGTTTTTAATGTGTTCTTCAGCTTCTGAGAATAACACAAGAGCTGCTTGTTGCCATCAGGCTCAAATGAGAACAAGAACCAGGCACCGTATGTGTAGAAAACAATAAAAAAGCTCACCTTTTCTCCAACTGTAATCTTAGTACATAGCACTTATTTTTCCTTCAGATTCACAAAGTTTTCCAAATTAGTTTCTCAAGAATAAACAATGACAATAAATCAGAATTCTCTCATCTAACAATTCTAACAATGGTATCTTTCTAAAAAGCACTGGGTCTGGATCTGGGCATTTGTTGTGTACAGTTACACATGTTTAAAGTGGAAATACAAGACTCCCTGAAACAACATTAAGTAGCAAAATATACAGAAACATAGCTTTAACATTTTTCCTATGGAAGAGTAACCTCAATAACAATTTTAAGCATAGTATTCAAGAGGTTTTTTTAGTGCATAGGGATTTTCAAAGTCAAACTAAGCAGACTTGAAAAAGTGAGTAATAAATACAAGGCAAAGCATACAAAGGGAAAAAAATAGTACATATATATTACTGTTCTTTCCCTTACCACTAACTCTGAAGGCAGCTTTCCAACAATTTTGTAACTTTATGTTATAAAAGCTGTTGCCTAAGACCACAATTAATATCAAAACACTTATTATTTTCATTAACGGATTTTTTAATAATATAAACCAGAAACTTTAGTGTGACTATCCAGGAAAAGAACGTACAGTGGCAGCTTATGTTGACATACCTGTACTAAACTTCATGAATGAGCACAGGTTAAAAAGAATTTTCAAAAAAGAGGTGGAGGGAACACTAGCTAAAAACCAGCACAGCTATCCACAGTTAGGAGAAAACAAATACTTTCATTTCCCAGGCATGTTAAAATCACAGAAACTCACCACCATTTAAATAAGTACACATATGCTAGCACAGACTAAGATAACTTCCGTTTTGCAGTTTGACACGTGCTACAAGCCAATGTTCATGAAATGTAATGCCCTCAATACCTCAAACTTCACTGCAGAACAAGTCAGTCGATAAAGCAACACTGTTTTTTCCCAGAGAATATGCTGTACCTTAATAATCAGCTATAGTATCCGGAGGATTGCAGTTATACTGCATTTGTCCCTAAGAACAGAAAGGCATATCTTGAATTCCCAGCATAATAAAAACCGAAGCCAAAAGTAGCATAGATGTAATGTCACATTTTTAAATGTAAATGTGACAGGCATTTAAGAAAAGACAGATTCCAAAACGAAATATAGCGGAGGGATTAGCAAAGCCACAACGATTCAAATAACAGTGAATCCTCCAAGGGTTCAAGCTTATCTGAGTCTCAGCAGCAGCATAACAAGCAAAAGTCCAAATCACAGATGCAGGGATTTTAAAGCACTACAGCAACACATACATACCACTAAATAAATCATTATCATGAAAATGTAATTTCTTAACAACAATTCTGGATGATGAACCTTTGCTTGAAGACTAAAAGCAAAATAAAAGCAGAAATTGAAAATGGCCTAAATAGGCCAATCACTGCATTGTGTGCCTATGGCACCATGGTATTGGCAGGGGGGAACTGCATGTGGTAGTCTCCACAGGCCTAAGGCTGCCCAGTGCTGGACAACACCCATTCCACCCAGCCCCATGGACCAACCCTGAGGCATTACTGAGCCCTGCAGCCAAGGTGAAGGAGACTCAGAAAAAACATGCCTAACAAAGGGAATGCTAGCCGTGAGAAATGGTGGAACACCAAGAGGATGAGGGAAAGAGGTCTCCATGGCAGAACAGGTACTTCAGAGGTCTCCCTGGCAGACTGTGCAGAGTCCGTATGAGAGCAGTTGAAAGCCTAAACCAACTGTGACCTTTGGACAAAGCCCACACAGAAGCAGAGGAAAACTGAGAGAAGGCAGAAGTGGCACAGAGAAAAAATTCCTGTACACTGAGCATATACCCTCTTCTGCTCCATAACCCTCAGGAAAGTAAAAGGGTCAGGAATGAAACGAGAAGTCCAACCTCAGAGGTGAAGGAAGAAAGCTGTTGTCTTAAAGTTTTTCTCACTGCCCAACTGCATTCTAATTGGCAACAAATTAAATTATTTTCCACAAGTTGAGTCCACAACAGTAGCTGGTGAGTGAGCAAGCAGATGGGTAGTTGTTTATCCTTCAGCCGAGGCTAACCCATGACAGTGGGGTGAGTCCAGAACAGGAAAATAAACTATACAAGAACAAATGCACTGTACTGTTTTCCTTCACACCTAATAATATTGTGGAGAACTGATTTCATTTGTGGGGAAAAAAAATTATAAATGTGGCAGACAGTGTTAAAATTCTTAGTAAGACACAATCTTAAAACTCTCAAGAAACTGGAAAAAATTTCCAAGATTAACAGATAACTGATGGTTTAGTATTTTATTCTGCAAAAAGCGAAGTAATTTTTTTCGGGTTTGTTTCAAAACCATATTGATTTATGTGATGTATATTATTATGTTAATACACTTACTTTTGCAGAGAAAAAACATTCCAGGCAGAAATCTCTGTTTCATTGATAAAAAAAGCAGAAAAATCTGACAGCTGACTAAATGCAGAAGGATTTATCCTAAATAATTTCAGTTTTAATGCACAAATTGAATCTCTTATTATATCGTCAAATTAATATTACTGGGAAATCCAGTCGCTTGCACTATCGCTTTTTAACATTTTAATTGTTCCATTATGAAACATTTTGTCTCTTTGTTATATCTTCTTTGATCATTCAGATTCTTTCCTTGAAACTTGTAAAATATCTAAATCTTAAATGGACTTACCATTTGTTATTCTTGAGAGTCAGTCAGTGGGTTCCTACTGTAATTTTCCACAATTACAATCACTTACACATCCTAAGAAGTTACAATATCAAGGTTTGTTTGCTTTACTGTTTTCATAAAATCACTAGCTGTCTAATGATCATTCAATTTGTCATAATTCTACAAGCTCTACTCTCCCAAAAGATGGCTTTTTATTAGGCAAAGCACAGGGCTTTTACAGCTTCTCACTTTACACAGTGCTATAAAAAAGGAATTATTTTTCTTAAACATAATAGAAAACTTGTTAAACAGAAATCAGCTCATGCATTTTTTCCAAGGCTGCCTCACTTGACTCTTCAACTATCTCCTTATCCAATTAAGCACTGTTGACAAGAGCAGTGCTGAAAGCTATGAAAGGAGCCGTATCAAACCTTCCTTGGCAACCATGACATAGGCCGCTGAAGGATTATCACTGGGCTCCCAACAGCTATGCAGAAAACCCATATTGGTTTGCACCAATATTTTATTAGAAGAATTTTTATAGTCTTGTTACTACCAGCCTGTATCCACCCAGAAGCCGCAGTGATGTAAGCTATAATGTAGGCAAATTTCCATTGTATGAACTTTGCCCAAAGCAGATTTAAAAAAGAAAAAAAGCAAAGCTGCCAAGAGCTTTCAGCACCTTGCATATGCTGCAGCTCTCACTGCTCCTGCCAGCTGTACAGCTGAACCAGTGATAACACCGGCTGGAAATTTTAGTGTAAACAGACATGACTCCAAAGGGATACTATGAAATGAGCTTCTGGCAAAAAAATAAGATAAATTAAAAAAAAAAAAACAAAAAAAACCCAAAAAAAACCACCTAGTAAGCTGAATGTACCATAAAGAGCAGAAATATTTTTGTAGTAGTATCTATGAGGAAACTCCTGAATGCATTAGGTAGTGTACCATGCTCCTAAACAATTATATGCCAGGCAGCTTTCACACATGTGTTTTCAAAGCATTATAAATAAAGAGTAAGAGCCAAAGTCATTATCCTCCTTTCCCTGAGCTAAAGAGTATCAGGCACATGCAGCTACTGTTCATGCTAATCATCACTGCTGTAAGATGGAACAGCAAAGAAACAGACCTGCTTGGTGTTTCTGACTAGTAATTTCTGCCTAAAAGTAATTTAGCTAATAAAATGTAGTATGCAACAAGCCTTTTAGCACCTACCTATCATACTTTGCAAGAACCTTCCTGAACAATACTGTGAAATGATATCATTTTATATCTTGTAATTCATAAATAGAACATTTCACTCATGTTAGTCCGGATGAACAAGTACCATCAGTACAAACAGATTTTTGTACATTTGGCCATGACAAACAGAAACAGATGGGAATCCACTTTCTAGCTACTACGTAGAAAAAAAGAACATATGTAGGTTTCTTAAAATACAGTAAAGAAAGTTTTTAATCAATGTTGGCATTTGCTGTGCACCAGTCTCTTTCTTTCATGAATCAGGGTTAGAAAATGCACCATAACACATTATTTTCATAGACCAATTTGTTTAGTCTTCCAACAACAAAGCAAGCCAAGCTGGATTTTCAGCAACTGCTCAACAGACTTAAAGACCATAAAAGTCTGAGTATTGAAGAAAGAAGCTGAGTACACAGCCAATCACATTTGGTAAAGCACACATAGACATACTCTTAGGAACCAGAAAATAACGCTAACTACCACCTGAAAAAAGGCTTTAGTGAGGATATCAGAAGTAATACACATAGTAGAACAAAACAGGAATGTTTACATTAGTACAAAAATTTCTTAATATACAGATTCTAGACTAATGTCTATTCCCTTCTGAAAGGTGTCTTAAAGATAAAGATACTCAGAGATATGTCTCTGTGGCAATCTCACTGAAAAAATGTTTGTGATGACAAATTATTTTTTCTCATATCTTTTGTCACATCAAAACAGAACCGTTTTAGACATATGTCTTCCATGGCATTTCACAAAAGAATCATAAAAGTAATGGAATAGCAATCTTTAGAGTGAATGTGAATTTCTGCTTTGAGAAGTTTAATCTGAAACACAGATTTAAGGGAAAGAGAAGAACTAGAAATCTAAGGGTTTCTCACAAGCAGAATCTTGGACATTTTTTGCCATGAGGACGAATTGAACCAAACTAGAAAATCAAAGCACAGAAGACGGCAGTCCTGCTTGTACCAACATTAGAACATATTAGTCTAAGTAATAATAAAGGGTTCAACCGGATCTAAGTATGGTGGATTTTCTCACTATTGAGAGTTAAACTGTTGTTAACAAGTACTGCATGTGTTGATTATCATCAAAAACAACACTGTACACTTAAAATACTATTTTCATTGTCAAACTGGAGGTGGAAAGGAGAATTTGTAGAAATGGCTTTTTTTTAAATCCGAATCTCAATTATCTCTTCAACTTCATAAGCAATACACTCACGTTTTTTCCAAGCAAGTAAGAAGCCAAAGTGATCTTTTTAATGGTTTAATGAATATACAATCTATTTACAAACAACGGATAGAATTAAAATTTTAGGACAACAAATGGATTGTGCAAGTATTGCAAACAATCTCATTATTGAAAGGTAATCCATTGATAAGGTGAAGGCAGAGACTAAGCCAGTCTGCAGTACTTTCAGGGTAAATAATCATTTCTATTGCTCATATCCAATATTACTGAATAAGCAAAAATTGAGAAATAACCAGAGGAGTGAAGGACACCAAATTAAGCTGAAACTCCCAATTTACTTCTTTCAGTTAAGAAGAGAGTTTTAATATACCTGGTAATACATAGGCATCCTGTCCTCAAAAATTGCTGAGTTGAAGAGAGAGGACTAAAAACACAACTTGAGCTACTCAAAAAAGGAAAGATTTTAAGGCTTTTTAAAACTACCTAGAATTTAAAGATGGCAGTTAATCCTATTTATAACAAGACGGCTGTTCTCTGGCACAATATATGAGGTATACTCAGCCTTTTCACAACAATATTCCTTCATTTCCCTGATACTCCAGTTTAAATCAGGCCTGAGTTTGAACCAGTCTACCTAGATGCTCTTCACCATTTGGAAAGAATTATTTTCTGTAACTTTTCTTCCTTAACATGGGAACAGACACCACTGCAGCTGTGATTTTCTTTCCGTAATTAACTCAGTTTAAGTTTGTGATTGTTTGGGAGTTTTTTAATCCTATAATGTATATATTTTTTCTATCTTTGCAATTAACATATAAGAGTAGCTGGGAACATTTTATTTTTATCATATCTCAGATAATTTCCCAAGTTGGTTAAGAAATAAATATTAATCACAATTTGCAATTTTAGCAAGTTTTTTCTAATAAAAAGGGAAACCCCAGTATGAAATTATTGGCAGACCTTGTAGAGATTTACTACCTAGAAGAAAACATGAGATGAATTCAGCAAAAAAAATAATTTGGAATTCTTAAAACAAAGTGTAGAAAAAACAGTCTGATAAAACTATTAAATTAAGAGGATTTCTCTTAATAGACAGCTGCTAAAGATATAATAAAATTTTCCAAAATTGTAACGTCTCAGAACTTATGTGCATACTAAAAATCTTTACCTGCTATTAATAGCTACACAATTTCTTGTGTAGAACTTCCAGTGAGAATATATGCAGATATAGATAGGTATATAGACAGATAGATAGACAGATAGACAGATAGATAGATAGATAGATGGATGCATGCATACCTTTTTAAAATTCCACAGACTTTGTGGTTACATAGCTATTAATCTCTTGGCAAGAAATTCTTGAAGGAAAAATAAAATCAAGCTCTACTCTCTACCAGATCACACATAGAGTATGTGGTTGTTACTTGCGTTTGCTTGAATACAGGTGTCACACAGAAATTACATACTGGAACAGTAAATATACTGCAGTTGGGGAACTTCAGATTCTGTTTATTCTCCACTGAAAAATATTTTTCAGAGCTGTTCTAGGTACTACACAAGCTCTTAAAAATTCCTAATAACAGATATTTCATGATCCAATAGCCTTTCAGTGAGAAAATGTTTTCTTAAAAGATAATATAATCATCTTTCATGCAACTGAAGTATATCCTCTTTCATGTTTTATTTTGCTTGGACACAGAAAACAAAGGAATAACACTGCCTTTAAAAAAAAAAAAAAAGACTCATAAAAGGCTTGTAATATCATGCTTCAGTTTTCCTTTCATCAGACCAAGCAAAACAAATTATTTCATTGTTCATGTAATTTTTACTACCTACTACTGCCTTCTACTACTCTCTCATTTTCATATTACTATTTACTAACGTCTTCTACCCAAACAGGAAAGAGTTCTCCAAGTGAGACTTCATCAGCTTTAGATGAAATAGTCAACTCACATGTCTTCCATATAATGACTGTAGTTAATGCAAGATGCTAGGAATTCAGGAAAAAGGTGAAAATTTTCATTATTTAACCAACATCAGCAATATAGCTAACTAGAGAAGAATTTGTGCTAAGTCCTGACTTCTCTTTAACAAATTCAACACATTTAATACCAGGTGTGTACAATAAAAATCAGTGCATTTAGAAAACATAAGAAAATGCCAAACTTTCAATTATGTATTGTCATGATAAACCAAGTGCTGTAGTAGAAGCATTACTTCGAGCTGAAGCTTGCAATAGCATATAGATACTATGGGGGTTTTTATTTTCAAAAGTATTTCCCCTATTTTTTTAGTTTTTCTTTCTGGGTCAAAAGTACAACTAGTTTTACCCAGTTTAGAATATTAGCTTCACTAGAAAAAGGCATGCTGGTGACAATACATTCTCTGAACACAACAGGAAAAATTGGTAGCAAATACTGCATTGAAATAACCAGATTTCCCACAACAAAGGATCTTCATGATTCAGTTCCTGAGAAACTCACAATTTGTGAATGTTTGAAAACTAAGGAAGTCCCTTTCTTTTGTCCCAGAAAATTCTGTTTGGTTATCCTTGCTTTTCCTCAAGGAAATTGTGGCAGTTAAAAATAACGTTGACAGCCAACGCCAAAGACTCACAAACACTGTCTTAACTACTAAACTCTTAACCGTTGAAGCTATTGTGGCAACTGTGGTAGGGGTTCTGCTGCAGACAGTCCTCATCTTCAAAACCAGAGCTCATGCCAATAGCCCATTAACTGTAGCAGTATTAGAAGCTGGCAGAGTACCTCTAAACTACCTGCTGTCAGATAAAAGTGGTTCTTAAAATAATGCCTGAAACCCACCCTCTCCTCTGACCCAACTGTGGGAAGGAGATCACCTAAATCCACAACAGAAATTGAAAGGGAAAGCAGAAAAGCTAAGAAAAAGTTACTTTTTGTAACAATGGTCCTGTGGTCACAATAAAAGCCACAATGCCTTCAGATACCACATGATGGCACTGGGCTTGCAACAAGGCAAGGTGATAAATGTAAAAGGATACCTGGTATATCCTAATTTTTAACGTTTCATTTGCAAGCATAAAACATTCTCTTGTAGCAAAGCTATTTTCTGTAAACGTGCATTTAGGCATATTTTGCCTATAATGAATACTACTTTATTGTCTAAATATGGTAATTAGTCTCTATCATAATTTACTTACATCTCCCATAAATTCCTATATCTTTAGAATAAAGATGGTAAAAAATCATTTGACATTCTGTCCAGTAAGATGAAGAAAATATATTTTTTAATATTTTTATATTATATTTAATATAATAAACTGGTAGTTTGAGAAAATAGTAATATAATCATGACATTTTTTGCAAATTAATATAAACTAAAGTACTGGCCCAGATTCTACTCTGTGCCTGAAAGATTCTGAGGAAATCAGAAATGGCTTCAAGTGATCACTATTTCTTAACACATTTCCCATTCTTTTGTCTGTAGCTGGAGGCCTGTTGCAGAATAGCAAATATTGCACCCTCCAGGCTGTTTTTCTTCCTGTTACAACAGTTTCTTTCAGAGAACTTTTCACTGATAGAAACCTCCAAAACTGAGAGTCTCTGGTTCCTTGCCACACTGGTCTAATTGAGGGTAAAAAAGAAGATCACCAGTCTACTGCAGTGGCTCCACATCATTCAAGGATTCCTTTATGTAAAAAAAAAGTTTCAGCCTGGTAAAGTCTCACAGGCTTCCATCTAACACAGAGAAGTGGGATAAAAAACTGATATGTCCTAAGAATGTGGAGATAGTATTACATCATCAGATTTTATCAACTGCTCCACCTAAAAATTGAGATAATTGAGGAAGGAGGTAGACAGACAGAGTACTTTAAAAACAGTTTTTAAAACTAAGGAAAGCAAAGAAAGGTTGAGAGTAGTTTCTATGATGGTATAGTTTTGTGTAGAGAAATGTCCAGAGTAAATTAAATTCAAAAGCGGTTAGAGATAACTTAATGCATCTTTTCTGCAGCTTTTGATGTAACATCATTCCAAACTCTTAAAAACTCCACTGTGTCACCTACACATTACATCCTTTAAAGCTAAATCAATCTTCAGGATTGACTCCAGCAGTCTAACAGCTTAAGGTTACCACTAATGCCGCAACATCAGCTATTCCTAGTGTTACTCAAGCCAATGGGATCTGGCAGAAATTTATCTGCTGTAATGTTCACTCACTAGAGGCAAAAAAGATTATAACTTCTAGGTATAAATCACAAGACTACTCAAAATTCTTCACATTTAATAATTTTAATGAATAATGTTTTCAAGTAGGTGTGTGAGCAAGTCCATGATATTAATGTAAACACCTTCCAAGATTGAGCTCAGCTTCAATAACTAGTTTAAATTACTTTCAAAGTACTTTAGTTTTAGCAGTTTGTGTAAGTTTAAAGATGACCGTTTTATTTTCAGATCACAGTTCTTCAATATCTAACAGTGATGTATAAGAGACTGTTAGAGAAAGAACATTAAAATGCAGTTAGAGCTTGATCCTGCTAAATTCTCAGCATGTCTGAAAGTGGTGAATGCCTTGATGCTCCTTTTCAGTGTCTTGATGCACTGCCATGTCTGAGCTCAGACTGTTCATACAGACTTACATAAATCAAGAAAAACTGCTTCCCCAAGATCCCTGTATTTTTACAAGTTCTATGTGAAAAACGTCAATAACATTTTTAAGTTATGAAAAGACAACATAAAGAAAACAAGATCTTAGTATTTTATTATATGAGCTGATGCACAGAAACAGACTAGATTTCTATCTTATTTTAGGATGAGGAGAGAGAAATATGTTGCTCACTACTTCACAAGAAATAATTCTGTCATTGAAAAAAGATAATACCAAAACACTGACACATAATTTCTGCCAGGACCCAATTTTAAGGTCTTGCTTGGTTGTCTTTCCTCAAATATTTAAACACATTCCTTATACAACAAAAGCCACATAAATAAATGCAGTGGGTGAAAAGAGGGGAAAAAAAAGGAAAAAAGGAAAAAACCCACCATATCCATCCCATTTATATACATGAAAGCAACAAAATAAAAACCTCTATGTCATGCATTCTTTGAATATTAACATTTCAGTCATTAATTAGTGCCACATGACACTGAACTTTGTTTCAGATAATAAATTGAAATTGAAGCTGCTTTACCAATTTTCTTCAACGCATCTTTTTGTAATTGAAAGTGCATTGTTTAGGAATACTTAAAAACATTTAAAAGGTTACAGCTGTATTTTAGAATGGTAACATTTAAATAAGTCAAAAGTAAGATTGCCCAGCAACCACTTCAAAGACTGTCTGACAGTGACATCAAATTCACAGACAATAGAAAGTAAACCACTTCATTATCCACTATAACTGGCCCTACTGCTTGCCTCTTAAACTGTGCTACCATATTAAAAAATGGTTAGATACCACTTGCAGGCAGTATATATAAATAGATGGAATAGAACTTAAACAAGTATCCTACACTGGTAACCAGAAAAGCTCAGACAAGTCCCAAAACCCTAGATAAAATTTTATTTTGTAGTGATAATCTCATCACTTCTATGATACTTTGTACTACTGAACTACACAGGACGTAAACTCACTCCTCAAATAAAACTAATGTTTTTAAGATTAATTTATATAAGTTTAATACAGGCAACATGGGTTTTGGGTGTAGACGGAAATTCCAAATGCAATTACACCATTATATCTCTGGTTAATGTGATAACAATACCCATAAACAAAGGACAAACGTCTGTAGTAATGAAAAACATTAATATCTGATGCTCTGAGTGAAAAATAAATACGAAAAGAAACTTTTTTCCTTTATACCATGCCAATGTATTGAAGGAAAGAATTCAACATAATGCTTACTTTAAAGACTCTGACACACAAGAGAGCAGTTTTCAAAAGTTTTACCATAATGAGTATTCTGTACTCCAAGTAACTCTTCCCCCTTTCAAGAGAAGAAACTAAATACTAACTCTGAAATTGAGAAGAACGTTTCATGGAGTTCAGACATCCAGGAAAGACACTGAAGTTGTCTGGAATGTGAGAAAGGACTTCTAGAACCTTCAAATTCAAAAAACAGCATGGGGAGTGCTGATGGAGCAAGGATAAGAAACCCAGTGGGTGCATGGTTATCATCCTCACAGTGGCCATGATAGCATGCCTTTACAATGCATGTACTCCCCAACATAATCGGACTCTCTGGCATGTTTCTAAGCAGCTCAGACCCATGAAGTGTACGCATCATCCTCCTCTTGACATGACATATGCATTTGAAGTCGAGGCACAGAAGTATGTTTTAACTTCATCTCTCAGCCTTTCACAAGGCATTGTAAGAGAACAAGAGGACAGCTTTGAGCACTCCCACCTTGTAGGGCAGAAGACTGAACCATCAGTCATGTTGCAAAAAAGCAGGACAGCTGGTATCTCAATGAAGTACTGCTGAAATCTCACTCCCTCTATTTAAAGACCTGCTCCACTCTGAAACAATCTCTGCATTTAAACAGCCTAAATCTGTGAGAGGGAAGAGAACAATACCTGAAGACTTATAAACAAAAACATACCACATAGAGTTCAAGGTCTACAATGCAAAATGAAAACAAATTTCTAATCCTCTCCTTTCTGTGATTCTGCTCTTGGAAGGAGAAACATTTTACCCCACATTTCTTCAGGAAGTGCTGAACTGTAGAAAGTTCCAAGTGTAAGGTCACCTTGGTGTGAGCGGAGATCAAACTAGCAAAACAATGGAGTCATAATTCAAAAAGATTAAAAAATACAGTGTCTCTCAAGTGTTTTCTAACATGTAATTATAAAGGTAAAAAAAGCTTCTTCTTTTCTTAGCTACAGGAAATGTAATTGCAAACTTTTTAAAATTCACTATTTAGAAACAAAACATTTAATGGCTGCCTGAACTAAGCATCTGACCTAGAAATGATTTTCAGAAGCAAACCCCAGCTGAGCTGCTGTGTTTACAATCACGATTACAATTGTCCAATTTTCTAAAAGCAAACATAGCCATGGAGTATAAATTTGTCTCCAGTGGGTATAAGTCCCAACACAGACTGAAGAAATCCTCTCTTATCCAGCCAGCTCTCATATCTTATAATGAGCCCTATCACACAGTGGAGTAATTAAGAGTTGATTTTATATAGGAGAACAGCACAGGGGCTTACTCATGACACAGGTATAAGGCATCCATAATGAAACACGGCAAGAGAAAAGCTAGGGGGAAAAGGATTACTTACAGTCTTTATCTCAAATTACAGCAGGCTTTGTTTGCTAATACCATTAACTTACTGGGTCAATTTTAAATTTTGGAATCTATTTACCCTGTATAAAAAGACTTCTCTTTATGCACAGAAATTGTATTGACTGTGACTACAATGTACCAATTTATTGACTATATTCATGTTATAGCATAAATCTTTTGGAATCAGATGTGCAGCTTAATACTTATAAATACAAAACTCCAGTGATAAAACACAAGTCAGAATGAAAGTGTCGGACTTTTATAACACACATCGACAATTACCTGGAGTTTAAAGATTGCTAAACTTTGCTTATTCCCGGAAAAATCTCACACAGCAAAAGAATTTTTATATTCTGTTAACTATCATTGGAAAAACAATTCTCAACAAAAGGTTCAGGATGTATCAAAATATAAAGGGCAGCAGTTTAATCACAAGCAGGAAAATCACGCAACAGAAGTATTTTAAAACGTTGTAGTGAAATGCTGATGCTCCCTTTCAGTATGCAATTCCTCCCATATTTCCCTGAAACCCACTAGTGAAAAAACAATATTGCAAATTTAATTTCACATAGTCTACTCAGAGCTAGTTCTCTGTACTTCAAAATATGCTTTGTAAAATGTCAAAAAAAAACATTCTTTCTCTGCCTGCGCAGACATGAAGAGGTTTCAGCTTTTGTTTTAGTTTTTTTTTTTTTTTAAATATAAGACAAGAATCTTGTTAGACAGGACGGAGGAATCATCATTATCTCTTGCATTGAGTATCACATTTACTTGCAAAAGGTGCTGCAGGAATAGCTCTTTTTATTCATCTTTCTTGTGATTCTCCAAATCAAATCTGCCATGTAATTAATACCATGAATACAATGTATGTAACACATAATTATTTGCAGCAGGAGGAAAACAGTGCTCAGGAATGCTGCTTTTTAAGATGCTCACAAGCAAAAAAAAAGGAAAATTTCGCAAGTTCTATGCGCACTTCACTAGAAAGTATCATAAACTCACTTTTAAAGCATAGTAGTTTTACAGTGCCATACAACCTGCAGTTGGTACTAGTGAAAGTTCCATGACATTAGGAATTTCTGCCTTCTATACCTTCCTGAAGAGCACCTCACATCACACATTTGTATCTGTGTTTATGTTCCTTGGTTTAAAATTCACAGAAAAGTCTGAAACTGAAATGTAAGACTAATAATTTACTACTTATTTATCCATCTGGCTATTTAACACATTAACTTAGTAATTTTTTTTTCTGACTTGAAATATGTGATACTTCACCACGAGACAGGACTTACATATCTATACTTTAAATGACATATATCAATTCATGAATCTTGGCTAGCTGATCACCATCTTTTCATTTGCTGTCACAATGCTCTGTTTTCATATTACATAGTTGTGCAACAACTTCTACTAAAAATGTCAGATACATTCACAAGACAAGCAGTTATTAATAAAGTTAGGAATTTCACAAAATCCTGCATGTACTTTAATAAATATTTCATACTTGTACCTTAATTGTTTTGGCCAAAAAATGTATTTATAGGTTCAACCTTTTTAGGCTGAAGCCACTATTTTCTTAATGACTACTGAAGTGACAAGGTGATTCCATCAATGTAATTTTAAGTCTCTCTAAGCAGTATACCAGCTTGGAGAAAGAGGGACTTGCTATATATTAAGATATATAAATATCTTTAATAAATATTTATGCCTAAATAAATTACCTTGCCATACAATTTGAAGGCAATTTTAAATTTAAGTAGAAAATCACATTCTTCTGGTACCTCCAATACTGGAGCCTATTCTCCAATATTAAACTTAAATAAATACCAAGCTTTTTTTTTCTTTTTAAATCACAGCTATAAATAGGATTTTTATAGCCCAAATACAGTAGTCACCATTCAAAATTTCCCTGCCTGTGATACTATCTTAATGATACCCTGTATATCTACTACAACACCATCTCTCATTCACAGTGCCTAACATAAGTGATGCTTCTGATTTCACCATCTTGACACCATAGGCATATCCTGGATTTTTAACAGAATTTAGATAAAAAACTTAATAGAAGAGGCAAAGAAAGTGAAATGACTTGCTAAAATATCACTGTTTGCAGAGCTGTGGAATGGGAGAAAAGAAAAAATTGAAAAAATACTTTAAACATAAAACAAATACAGTTTTTAAATTCAAATGCAGGCAACCAAACACAAGTTTTTCCCTCTCAGGTGCCTTTAAGTAATTTCTTAATAATATCAGTCATTGTCTGTTATTCATAACTAACTTCACAAACTAAAGGAAAACAACTCATTCATATCTTGTAAGTCCACAAACCGGTGGCTTTATTAAAAGACACACTTTTTAAAAAAAGTCTTTAAAGTTTCCTTGAGTTGTGTTTTAAGATATGCATTTGTCTTACATTAAAAGCGATAAGTATGTCTCCCCTGTCTCAATATACACTTATTGCTGATTGTCACTTCTGTATTTAACATTCAGCCTTCTCTTCTGGACAAAATGTTAAATAGTGGGGCTACAACACTGTTATGCACAGGCAGTACACATGGCAGTAGTACTGTAAAAAGGCATTGAGCAAAACAGCAGATGAGGCTGTAGAAGAATGCTGTATGTGGAGCAAGTCATATTGGATAGAGCAGCTGTAAATCCTAGGAATAACGTCTGGAGAGGTGACCGAAGCCAGGCCACACCACAGCTAAGAAGGCAGCAATGGCACCACAGAACATAACCTGACCCGAGCAAAGTATCTGCATAAATCACAGAGAATTACTACTCAAGAAGAAAAATTTGTGATGAGAGCTCAAAATTCAGTATTCCCTTGTCTGCCACACCTCAGCAACTAATCCTAGTCAGACAGCTTGGACACCTCGGGAAATATGCGTATGTTAAGGCTGGAAAATAGTTGTAAAAAAGTCAGTGAGCAAAATTCTAGAAAGACAAGCACACAAAAACAATTCTACTTAAATTTTTTGAAAATCAGCTTCCCCTCCTACAGAGTCCTGCCCTGCGCTTTGCTGTCATGAGAATGAGTATGAAATACAATTATTTTGTATCTGTTTTTGCTGTCAGCACTGGAAATGACCGAGTGCTACACAAAGGCAGAATGGGCCATTTTCGGCATATCCAGTTCATTTCTGGGTTTTCAGTTCTCTTGGATTCTGCTTCTAATAACATGTCTGTGAAGTCTAGTTTGCTTCACCTCTCAGCTCAATTGGTATTTTAAGCTATGCTTTCCAGAGGGAATCAAAGCAAAGGTAAAGAAAAGAACCACTTTTTTTTCATGGGCTTAAAGCCCCAACTGAACCAATTTTGTAGACAAAGCAAAAAATCACTAGAGGACTGGAGTTTCAAATTTAGTATTTCATCCCTCAAACTCCTAGATGGGAAAAAGTGCCCCAAAAAGCCTAATTAGTCACAGCAAGTTGTGCACTGGGAATGGACACAGACTGTTCAAAACCAGCTCCTACAAGGTACACAGCTCTCCACAGTAACTGGCTCCAAAGGGAGTAACACCTTAATTCTGCTTGAAAAGGTCTTAACACAGTTCCAAAATTAAGGATTTTTAAATGGGGAGATGGGGAGAGGGGAGATAAATTAAAAAAAAAACCTTTTGGAAGTTTATGACCCCTGAGGATTTTAAGAACTTCCACAAAGGGAAAAAAAAGAAAATATTGATCACAGCCTAATATAACGAGACCTCTCTGAAACTACAGCAAAAAACTTCAGGTAAAATGACATAGCTGCAAGATTCTGGTTGAATCCAACTTAAAGATCCTGATCAGAATTTCCAGGGTTTTTTTAAATACTCAGAAGGAAACATAATCTACAATAAATTTCCACTACTTCTACTGATTATCTTCTACATAATTCACCCTTTTAATGCAACTGTATTATATTGTTTCAAGGGTTTTGTAACAAGCATGTGCTCCACTTGTTGGCAATGCCACACATGTGGCACAGAACTGTTCCTCGAGATTTGCACTAAACGAAATGGCTGCATACTCTCAGACACTACTAAAAAACAGCACAGCCAAGGGGGCAAAGCTAGCTGGGCAGAACGCAGAGCTGGAGAGGATGGAAAGGCACAGCAGGCAGAGAAGCACACAGCTTTTGTAGCACAGCGTTGCTACACAAGCCAGAAGGAGGGGAAAACAGCTGAAAAAGAGATTTGGATAAAGGAAGAGAGAAGGTAGAAAAGCATGTATCAGAGTAACAAAGTGAGAGGGAAAGAAGAAATGACCTCTGAAATCTGGACCTGGGAGTCACAATGGGGAGAAAGGTGAGGGAGGAAACATCCTGGGCAAGGCAGGATGGTGTACAGCAGACACAGAGGAGACCAGTAACAGACTGGTCTGTAGCCACTGGAGTTTTGTATTCTCAATGCAGTATTTTTTTCTTAACAAAAAAAATCAATGCATTTTCATTAAATCCTCAGGACGGATACAACATGGAACAAAACAAGAATTGTGTAACCATTAGTTTTGCACAGCTTTGCAGACACTTCTAGATGTAAAGACACCACAGTAAAGAATATTCTAGGCAAATGGGAAATATCACTTTTAAGAAAAAGGCACATCTATCAGAAGAAATCAATTCTTTTCTTTACTCAGTCATGGAGTTCCCGTGTGATGACATGTAAACCACAAAATCCAATTTTTCATGAGCAGTAGCCAATAAAATATTACAAAAGGAAGCTGCGAAAGTGACAAGGTACTACATCCACAATTTAAATCAGCTAACTGTGGTTTAAAGTGCTGCAAGAAAATATCAAAATTTAAAACTCAAGTCACTGGCATCTTAAATTGGATACTTTAAGTCTACAAATATTTTAGCCTTTATACATTTTTAGTTTAATGTTCCACAGTCGTGGAATACGGATAGTAATATGAACTAATCCACAGGAGTACTGTAATTTTAAATTAATTTTTATCAAGTTCACAGATGCAACAGTGAAAGCATTACAAAGTATGTCTAAAAGGTATTTCTTCTTTTTCTGGTACTTGGTTTTAATAGCGATCAATATGTCTACACTTTATATACTCTGATAAAAGAATATGAAATAAATGAACCTTTCTAATGGAGTATGGTCTGTGGAAAAAAAATCATCTCTTCATAAACTTAAAGATAACATAACAAGGGTGAACTGAAGTTGAACTGAACCCCTAGTTTTGATAGACTAATTTTTCAATACTTGATTTTGTAACCTTTCCTGTTCCTTCACACTGAGTTTCTTGATTAGTGTAAGAATGGCCTACTAAGATGTTAACTGTTCAATTTTAGACTTCTCTAAAAAATAAAAAGTACCCAACATCTTGCTGTTAGGCAATCATGTCAAAACACATGAAAATCTTAGGTTGACATTTTCCAAGCACTTGTCTGTGAAACGCCATATAAAGGTATGTTTGGTTTGCTTTTATCAGTATGATAGGTTCTTCATGAAAATACCTATTTACAGAAAAAAAGCACAAATAATTTTTAAAAATGCAAATTAAGTAGCAAATCTTACAGTAAAGCACCTCAGTGAAAGAGTAACATCTTACAGTAGCTGAATTGTTATGTTCACTAGAAGAATTACTTTGAAATATCTTAGCAATTTTTTTTAAAGAAATAACCATTTGTGTATACAACCTTTTTCAAAATCACCTGTACCAAGATGATTACAGATGTAGTCACCAGTGACTGAAAAGACCTCTTGAATTCACACCAAGCAGTTATTTCACCCTATTGAATAAATTCAAGGCATCTTAATTTTAGTGTACTGTAAAAGAAATGGACTTTTTAGTATATTTCTAAATGTGATTGCTCTAACAGAAATGTGTTTTCTGGTGGTTTGACTTTGGCTTGATGCCAGGACCCCACCAGAGCCACTCTATCATGCCTCCTGCCAACCAGTTTAACCTTCATGTCACACCAGATTTCCACAAAAAGGTTTTATAGCTCCAGCATAAGAATTTTGAAACTTTCTGGAAGTTTCTAAGACTACCGGGATGAAACATTTGAATGGAAAACCAAAAGGCAGGAGAGACCTGAGGAAAATGACAAACATATTCCTAGAAAATCTCCAAGGCTGTAAGATCATTAGCTCTCAGAAGTGGAGCAGCTCAGACATGCACAGGAATAATTTATGCCCACAAACAATACACAAAAGCAACAAGGGAAAATCAGTGAAGAATTTAAAACAAAACAATTGCTACATGCTAATAACCCATACATTGATGAAGGACATGTGCCAAGCTTTCTTTTTGCTGGAAGGTTACACAGGGTGAGTGTAAGAAGTTCTACAATAAAAATACTGTCAAATGTGAGGTCCACATGAAAAGCCCTGGCCCTATTTTTTAAAACAGCCTTGAGAGCTATCCTTACGAGCTTTACTTATCTCATTTATGCAACCAAATTGAAAATGTTTGTACCTAAATAGTCTGAACTGCACCCTAGAGATTATACTGTCTCTGTAGAGGAAGTGGTATATTAATTTATGCACTTCTGTCACAAGCATGGCACTACAAAAGCTTATCTAATTAACATATATTTCAGCGTCTTTTTAAAGAAGGGATTTAGTATCTTTGTTTCCAAATGTATTTTCTTCCTCAGGTGTAAGTATTTTTAGCAATTGGAATACAGGAACAATATTAAAATAGAATGTTGAGATACAGGAACAAAGTGACTTCAATCTATAATAATCTGAAGTAAAAAAATTAATAAATATATATCTGAAGTTAAAAAATTTTCCTGAAGATTAATTTTTAAAAGTATTTATACACCTAAATATGCAGGCAGGTATGTTCTGGAGTTTCTAGAAGTATACATAAGCATAATTCACAAAAGCTTTCTGCTCTCACTGGCCAAAAGAAGACCTCACCACCCCATCAACAAATAAATATCTTTTCCCACAATACAAGACGTTGCATTTTCTTTGCGCAGCGAATCCACTAGACAGTTGAAAGATGACTGTGGATTATCATATCAGAGCTTTATGAAAAGTAAACACTGGTTTCCCTAAGGCACATAAGAAAGACACACTGATAACGTTAAAAAACCCACCAAGAAATTTCTAACAGTATTGGGTAGGATGATTTTTCTCATCCTACGTGCCCTCAAGAACATTTCTCTTTAGCACTCCCATGATAAGAATAGAACTTCTTTAAAAATGCATAGTGAATTTACTCCTTTACATTTTTATACACGTTATTTCCATAAAAAATCAACGTTTAACTCTTACACTTAGTACTATTAGCAATTATACTAATTTATAAAAATAATAATATTAATTATTATTAATAATAATAATACTGCAACAGAAAGTAAAATATGGTAAATAATTATAAACATTAAAAGATCACTGAGATTAATTTTCCTTCTCCTTTACACAACATGCTTTACACAGTTAAAGAGAACATATTCTGCCTAGCAGCCTGCTTTATCTGATTGCATGTCTTTCTCAAACAAATAACAAAAAGAAGACTGAATGTATAAATGGTCAGATAATGCTGCTTTTTCATATCTGAAAGTTGTTACAAATGAAGCTGAAAGATCCACAGCACTTTTGCTTTCAAAGAAAAGTAAAATGGATTGCCCACATCTTTCCTAGAAATTGTGAAGTCAAATGCAAGACTTGGATTTCAAAAAAACAGCACTCAGAGTGCAGTTTGAAAATTCTTTTAATACTAAGTGTCTTCTTTAGTTTTAGTGAATCACTTCATACAAAATTTTCACAATTATCATAGCAACTAAATGAAACAAAAATTAATTCAATGAATCTATGATTTCAAATGAACTCAAATTAGACTGCATTTAATCCTCTTGGTCAAATATGTTTGAATCCTTAATTTCTCTTCTCTGCTAATATTTTTATTCTAATTTAATAAATGTTACTTTTGGTCTGATAGTTTAAGTCATCCTTTTTAGAAAAAAACCTAAAAAAAAAAAAAGACACCTTCACTAAAGACATACTTTGCATTCTGTGATCACTTTATTAATTAGAATATCTCACCGGTTGCGTCTATTGAGTAAGTTAATTCTGTTAAATGGAAAAGAGAAGCATATTACATCTCATTGATGGCTAATAAATATACTCTGGGAAAGACACTTACTTTCCATTTCTCCCATCTCTTCAGCATTATTTTTCACTTTGTTTGCTTTCTAGTAAACACCTCCTTTCTTGGATGCTGTAACATAATTCTCAAAATAGCATTTTCATTACCACCAGCAGCACTAGAGCTTGTCAACATGCTCATCTTTGCAAATCTTCTTCAAAAATTACATCATTCCAGAAATTTCTATCAACAAATCGGCAAACGTGTCTCCTTTTTTCTACCAATGTAGAGTTCTCTCTGTGGAAATGATAGCTCTTACAATTCCTCTGTGCAAATTCACACAATAACACACAGGCAAAAGTTTTACTGGTTGTTTTATGATTCAGTGAATAATGTTCTCTACAAAAACTTTTTATATAAGTAAACTTGGACTAAACAAAGCTACTCAGTATAAATGTGACATTTAGTATTAAAATACTCATCCCTATAAATGTAGGGATTGGTCTTCTCATTGTTACACTAAATAGCTGTTTCTGTTACTTAGGATTAATTTATTAAATGTTACTGACAAAAAAGGCAGTATTTTCTCCATGTTTAAGTTACACTAAAGAAATCTTCCCGGCTTTAACTCAGAGTCTATTGAAATTCAAGAAACTGATTTCTCTTTTTAAGAAAGTCAAACAGAGCAGTTAAAAAAATTAATTTAATCTACAATACATACTAAGCTTTAGCCTCTATGATAATAGCTGATTTGGCAAATTGCAAATAGAACTCATATCTTATTGCTTCATGGCAAATAATGATTTGTGAAAAGGTCTCTCTCACCTCTTCACAGCATGAATGACAAAATAAGCAGAAGCAAGTAAAGAAAAGAACACAGTGCCAAAATAAAGTAAAAATGCTTTCAATTATTCACAAAGACATAACGTGCTTCTTTACGATCAAGAAGCAGTCATGGAGAAAACAAAAGAACACAGTAATGTAATGAACTTCAGCAGGCTCATAGTCTACGCGTTGCACAAAGCAAAAAGGACAGAGAAAAGTATGCAGAATTCCAGCCTAAGCCACTAGCACTGCTATTTAAACAGAGCATGCAAATTTTATTAAGCATTCATTAAAACTGAAGTTACCCATGCACATAAACACTTCTGTCACAGAAAGATATAGAATAAAATAAAAATCCTAACCTCCTTTCCCACTACTATGTGCTTTTAAAGAAAGACTTCTTCCCAGACCACTTGCCCTCTTGTTATTTTCTCTGTATTCACTGATTCCCATATTTTACTCATTATCTCTATCCTCCTACCTTTTCCATCTATTGCTTTGTAGTTATTATTCTCTTTTTTTTCTTTTTTCTTTTTTTTTCTGCTGCTAAAGCTATGCTGCAAAGAGGACAAATCATGTAATGCCCCAGGGAACTTAATGCAGCAAACACGGCTCGGGGTGCAGTGCCATTCATAAATCTGAGTATCATCTTCCTGCTGTTTACAACCTCTCAGTCACAAAACACTTCTACACACCGGATCTCAAACTGCAGGGGCACTTTAGAAGACACCCTGTGTATTTATATCATCCTCAGCCTGGTTGAAAGCTACATATGCTTCAGCCACAGAGACAAACACGTGGAAATTCTGTGCTGAATCTCACTGTGTGACCTGTTCCTGGGTATGGTCACTCACCACCAAGGTGCAAGCAATGAACCCCTTTCTCCACGCTGATCTCACCAGGCTACAGTCCCAGGCAAGGACACTTTGTCTAAAACACAGGAGCTCATACTGATAAGCTCAGACATCCCCAGCAAAGCCCACAAGGAAGATGTCACAGGTTCAGCTTCCATAAAAAAAAAAACAACAGAAGGAATCTTACTTCCAACATCCTGTAACCAGTGTAAGACCCATCTAAACTTAAACCAAAGGTGACAATGATGTCTGGAAATCATACAGGTCATGTACAAACCAAGGTGTCATTGTTGATAAAGGCTGGGAGAGCTGCTCAAGGGACACAAAAGAAGGAGACTTTAATTAACTAAGTACAGGGCTATACCAGAGAAATGCCGAATAATGCCTTTATATTCATTATTTCTGCTCTTCTTATGTAAGTCTCAGAAGTGCATTAATACACTTGGTCTGAGCTTTGCCATGGGCATCAGTTGTCTTAGAAAAGAAAGGAAGTGCATTCAAACAGTTCGAAGGCAAAATAGTTTGAACGACCTACTTCTACCCCCCAACCCCTCTTGAGAGCTTTTACTGAAAAACATATACTGGGTATGTTCAGAGACTGAGTATTTTTTAACTGAAATAACCGTTTCCATAACTTAAGCTGTTAGAAGAACTTTCTTCATTTACAACACGTGAAGGCTAAAAATTTCATATATACAAGCTAATTCTAATCTACATTGCAAAGAAGTAAATGAGGGTTCACAAAGTCTTTGGAAGACAACTGAGATTTGGTAGCAAAAGTTTCATACATAATATAAAATCAGAAAAAAGGTGCTATCTCTGTCTCAAAATCATTCCTAAGTAAACTATCTAACCACAATCAGTCTAGGAAACTAAAATAGAACACGTAATAGCTCAAGACATCAATCACACAGAACTGACTGAACTCTAACACAGTTTCCTTGTATTGCAGACTTCACATGTAAGTTTTACCTTACACCAAGAATTAAAAAGTGAAGACACTATGCTGGCACACAGCACCAAGCACATGAAATTCAAAGATGAACAGCAAATCATCAACACCATTTTTCTGTAGCTTGGACGTGGTCTTAAGAAATAACCATATTCCCTAAAAAATTTCTGGAAAGTGATCAACACTTTGATATGTACTATTGGAAAAAAGGTCAGAACTGTTCCTTGAAATAAGGTGTATGTGGAAGATCTTACATTCTCAAAAGAGTATCTTCATTTTTTTAATATATCTTACCTTCAGCAAGACAGCAATAAAATGATACAAATAGTTTCTATTTAGTGAACTTTTTCAACTATTACTACTTCATTTTGAATAAAGTACACACTCAAAGGTGTGTAAATATAAATTTGAAGTTAAACTTGGCTAATACATTAAAAAGGTCCTAATTAAAAAAAAGAAACACAGGATACTAGCATATCTCCTTTTGTTTAATCTTAAATGCAGCAATGGGCTAAAGGTCATTGCAATGAATTTTTTTTCCAACATTTGAATTCCCTTTCCACAGGAACATATGTTATAAAATAATACTGAATAAGTTATCAAGACTTATAACAAAGTCTGGTTTCAATGAACATGAAACTTGTTCAGATTTTTCTTCCAACACTTCGTTTGTTTCAAACAAATTGACTAGTTGGCCTAATCTCTCCTATGTATTATCATAGCAAAATACAAGACTGTCTATTTTCTGCCAAGTATCTGCTTCTATAAGAGCAACGATTTTATTATAAAATGCCAAGGAACCCAGCAGTGCTGAGATTACTCCCATTAAGACAGCAAAACTGAAGAAAAAAAAAAGACATCTGACTATAGCCTCAGAGAACAAGTACCAAATAGCATTTTCTTAACATGCTCTAATAGATTCAGGCAGAGAAGAGAATTTGATTTGGAAATGAATTATCAGCTGTCGCAAAACATGGACATCATTAAAATGAGAAATATGAGAAAATATGACAAACATGATACAACCTATCCTTTTTTAAGCTTAAATATAAAATAATATCAAATTAATAGTAAAAAAACAGTTAAAATTATGTCAAGATAGAAGTTCATATATAACTTTTTTTTTAACAGTCCTACAGTTTGAAACATGAAAAAACCATAAATTCATATTCACTTTTGTCCTGCAATTTCCACCATCTGTACTTTTGGTAACAGACAGAGAAGTCTGAAACATATTAAACCCAACTGCATTTTAAGAATACAGAGTAAAGTCCACATATAAAACCCATTTAAAAAAAAGCAAATGGAAGTTCAAACTGAAAATTGGTATGCCAATGATATTGTAAAGAAAGCAGAAACGTTGGTGCAAAAACAAATGTGAGATTTCACTACAAACAAAAAATCTATTGTTTCTTTCTGACTTTAGGAATAACATGTTCCAACTCAATGAAAATGGACTTTGCACAGGACTTCATACTCTTCCTTATATGAGGCATAAGATTTCATTTAATTTTTAAAAGTCATTCTGGATTAAACATCCTTATTCACATCACAGCACCTTCACGCTGCTGACTGGCATGAAACTGGTACTGGATTGCTGTATTCCTCTCATTAGTCACCAAAATGCCCCTTTGTGGGAATCCGTACAATACAGATATGTAGTTACAGGTCAGCCTTTCATTCTATCTAAGTACATGTCAAAAATCAATACACCAAATTCCTCTGTACATATCAGATCTGAAACCAGCATTAGAGACAGTAGAACATAATAGGTATCCAAAAGCACACACGCAGAAAATGCAGCTTTTTGGCCAAGACCAAGGCGCAGTACGAGAACTGACACATAAGGCCCTCTAGGCAGAAAATAGGGAAAGGTACTTCTCTCACCCTATTTTGTACAGTCTTCTTTTCAAAAACCTTTCCTTTATCCTCAACAACATACACAGAATTCAATTTGTGTTTCACCTTCCTGTAAGAAATAATTTAATACAGAACCATTAGGACACCGAGTTCTACAAATGTGTCACATGTATAGTGTGTCTCAGCTTGCACATATACTCAGTAAAGTACAGAAGGGGTACAAATACGCAAATGAGTATGTGCAGAGAAATGCAAACCAGGCAAACGATGAATCAAGACTGTCAAACATTTGAGAACCAAATGTTAATTTTCTTTAGGATTACTTCCTACCCTGGCTTATTTCAAGGGAAGAAGGTATGTATCATTTAAGATGGTAACCAAAAGGAGGTATTCAAGCACCTTAACACTTCTAGGAAAACAAGTATCTCAAAAATGTACATTCTGCATCTGAATAGGTGAAGGGAAATTGTACTGAATTTTTATCATCTCATTACAGTGTCCAAAAGCATAAGTGATCAAGTGCTAGGTTGAAATTACAAACCACTTCATAGGAGGCAGGTGGCACAAGTGTTGTCACCTAAATAAGCCATATTCCCAACCAAAAGTTGGACAGCCTTTTGAGTTACATAATCAAGACAACAAAAACTGATTTAGCAGTTTTGAGATCAAACAACTAATGTGGAACAAGTTAATGTAAAATGTCCCCATTACTTCTGTAGGAAAAAAATCTGAAATACTGTTCTCAAGAAAGTCAACAACAACAACAACAACAACAACAACAACAACAACAACAACAACAACAAAAAGATATGGGGAGAGGAAACAAAGGGGGCAAGAGAAGGAGACCCACCAAAAAAACCAAACAAAACAACAACAACACACCAAGCAAACAAAAAATAAAGAAAATGAACAGAATCCCTGTTATTTTCTTTACTACACAATAGTTCTTAGCACAAATATTCCACATGTTGGGCGTGAACCATTTTATCATAATAATCTATGCCATTCCATGATCACACAGAATAGAAGTTATACTTAATATACAACTCCAGTTATAGCCAAAGTCCCAGAAATTACTTAAAAAACCAAAAACAACACCACAAAAAAACCCCACTCTTGGAGGTGTATTTTTCCTGTGTCTTGCACTACAATTGCATAAATGCAAGTTTGATTATACAAATCGCTAAGTGAAGTTTGAGAGATGAAGTTACAAAAAAAATAACAACCAACCTTTAAAGAATTTAGACATGACAAGTTTAGGTAAAACTACCTAAAACAAACTCTTATGCAATAACCAGACCAAAATATATTTCTGACAACAAACTTATCACATCATTATTTCAGTTTAAAAGTAGGTTCTAACAGACAGAGTAGAATGCTACAAACACCTTTGTTCATGACTAGTTTATCAACTTCCTTCACAGATCATATTTTCCAATACTATAAAATGTCTGCTGCCAAGACAGGGGGAACTAAGGCAACAGATTTTGAAAGTTTATGTAGTACATTATTGCTGAAGAACATCTACTCTAAATTCATTAGCCACCAATCACCATGTTAAATAAACTATCTGGGTACTTTGTATTTTAACGGAAATGTGCTTAATAAAATTAGTTACATCTCAACTTGTTCTACAGTCTTCAAAATAAAGTGCTTTTCTAATTTGTCCAGCATCACATACAAATTAATTCTGAAACAGTGGCATCATACATATTTGGTTATTAACATTTTAATAACTAGGATGTTTTAAACATCAAAATTTTTAGGGAATTGTCCTTTGTCTTAGAGCATGGCACAATGCCAAGTGTCTGAAGCTATTGTAGTATGATAACTTGTCTATTTATTATATTTCAAGACATTATTCTCTACCAAGACACAGGAAATTTTCACATACACTTGCTTGGATATATCACTGTGATTGACAATGGTTTAGCTCTGAAAATCATCCAGTTTATTGTACTAGCTTCTTCTTCTTTCCTATTTAACCCTATTAGAACGGATAACAAAATCACCAACTGGAGACTGCTGTAAAACAGTGATTTCTAAACTGTTCTTCTAACTTACATGTTGCCAGTTACATTTGCATAGATGCTGTGTTCTTTTCAACAATCAAACAATGCTTTATTTAATTAACCATTAGCGTATGTTGCAAGATACAACCATACAATCAGTACTGTATTTCTGCATGAAAATCCTGTAGTTTTTTTCTAAGTAAATTTTTAAAGCCATAGTAATTATTACTTGCATTTATGTATCCCAGCCTAAGACTTCAATACCTGCTGAATTTGATTTGAATTTTTTCCCATTTTGCATCAGCGTGATAGTGTAAAAGACTGAATGATTTAATCAAATCCTGTAATTAGGGGCAGATCTGAAAATGGAACACAAGCACAAACACCTGTGCAAAAAAAATGAATGCAAAAGCTGTATTATACCAAATACATATATTCTTTATGATCTGTTTTGCCATTTTTATCTACATGCAGTACCTAAAGGAGTCTATTGTTATTTGCAATTTAAATATTACAGCTTAAAGAAAGGCATATTAATCTTCAAAACAATTTTAGTAATAGAGGAAGCCAGAATTATCCAATGCATTTCAAACAAAACTAAAGAGAGGGATGCTACTGCCTAAGGTTATTCAGACAGCCAAGGGCAGAGCTGGAGCTAGAATAAAAAATATTTTAATCCTAGCCTTGTGTTTTAACACTGGTAAATGCTGTCCCAGGCTGTTAGTGGGAATTGTATTTATGCTCTGACAGTAAAGTAGACTCGTTGAATGTTTGATGCCCAAAGGAGAAGATGAAAAACAAGAAACCATATGTCTGAAGTCTTTCTGAATATGCCTCAAGAACATTAGAAATAGGAATGCAGATTTTAAAAAAAAAAAGAAATTGCCACACATGAACATCCATTTTAGGATTCCTGACATGTCCTGAAGAAGAACTAAATGGAAATGTACATGGCAACATAAAAATCAAAGGACTATCATAATATATTAATATTAACATGATGTACACAAAAAGGTTATGGTACACATGCTTCATAAGGAGCATAAATGCTCATTTTACCACCCCAGCCGTAATACAAGACTCTTCCACTAACACGTGGAATGAATGAGTTGAAATTAAGGTCTAAATCTAGTTTTTCTTAATTATTACAGCACAGCTTCTCACTACACCTAATTTACAATACATGTACTGAGAGCCTATCAAGTACTACAAGATCTTCATAAGGATTTAATTCTACAATAAAACTGAAATAGATGTAAAAAGCATCCCAAGCTTTGCATGAGATTGTCCTAAGGGGAAAAATACATATGTCCCAGAACAAATAAACAAAAGTCCAGAAACAAAAAAGAAAACAAACAAATAACAAATCACTGAAACAGTGCATGAGCTAATTGCTGAGGGCATAACAGCTAATCCAGTGGAAAAGTAAAAATACATTCTGCTAAAAAGTTGGGACATTTTCTGCCTGCTTATGAACTCAGGGAACACACCACACAGAACACAACTACCAGGAAGTTTAGACAGGTTTCTGAAAGTGCATAAGGAATACTAATACTACAGCTCATTGCTTTTTCATCATGAGTTCACATATTTTCTCAGTATTTACAAGTAGGTGCTCCCTTAGTTAAAATTAGAAATAAAAAGATCAACAAATTAAATCCTTTCAAGGAAATGGATGAAGTTATATTGCCCTCTGCTGATGAACAGCTAAAACTGGATATAAAATCAGAGCTTGTACTCCAATACAAATAGGAGTAACATCTGTTACCAAAATGCAAATATTTGTTATTATATAATTCCAAGACATCCCAAATTTTTACAAAGAACGGTAAAAATAAAAATAAAAATAAAAATAAAAATAAATATTAATTTTTTTTAAAATATCTGAAGACAAGAAAAGATGTAAATGTTAGGGGTTTCTTCCAAGAGTAGAAAAATAAATATTGCTAATTTCACATTACTATCATGAAACTATCATGTAAGATAGATTTACCAGCATGAACTCACTTTAAATTAATTACTATATGAAAACAGTAATTCCAGTCAAGTTGTTCACCATTTTTTCCTTGAAATGAAAAAGAAATTATATTTAATTTATCAATAAGAAAACCTATCTTCTCCACACAAATTTTAAAAGGCTGATTTTAAAAAGGAACAATACAGAGGCAGTTAGGAAAGAACCTTATTTTAAGTCTATGCAGACTATATGATGATAAAATATAGTTACTTAAACTACTGATCAACCACTATGCTCTTATATATCCAACAGATATTATCTTGGTTAAACAGACTTACTTTTATAAATATTTTCATCATTAGTTAGAAGAAATTCTTGCTGCCTTTTAAATTTTTATTTTATGAAAAGTACAGCTTACTGCTGGTAATGCTAAAATGTCATTAATACCTGCTGAAGCCATAGAGAACTGGGAGCCACCTTATTCAGCACCTCATAGAGGAAGAGTTTAAGAAGTGCTGTTTACATTAACTCTGCCCTTGTCATGACTAATATCTTCAGCACCAATAGTTCAAAGAAACAGCAGAGCAGATGCAGTTAGACATACTTTGACAGGCTCAGGTAGATCATATCATAGTCTGAATTCCATTCCAGTGTTAAACCTCCTGGTCCGGCTAAAACACAAATCCTTTTCCTTACCTGCAATTTTATGATGTGCTAATTAGATCACACTAAGTAATTTCATCCCATTTCACGTATTTTAGTGTGTATCTACACAGGCCTCTGATTCCTTTCTGTGCTTCTTGAGGTAGGATTAGCAGCAAACTCAGCATAACATTACCTTGGAAACAAGGCAGTATGTTCTCTCAGCATATAAACAACAATACTGCATTTTTTCAGCAGATGTTTTAATAATAAATATCCTTGTAATTTTGTTTAAACCACAGAAGGACTGAGGGAAAATGGACAAATAAAAAGAAACGGTACCTACAACATATTATAAATCAAATAGAATTGTGTTCATTTTAATATCAAGTTTTCTTCATTACTTCTGTTCTAAAAGCCTTTTTCACCAACATTCAGAGAGTTTAAGACGAGTTTAAGACAACATAAAACACTTGAAGTTGTTGTGATTTTCTGTAACTTTTGTCTTGTCCTCACATATATTTTATTTACAATGCTCAAACATACAAGAACTACTGAAAAGGAAAAAAGAATAGGTACCATGACAATACTAGTATTTCTTTGACTTTCTTCAGTAGCAGATAGTTAATCAACTAACATATATGCAATGTGACTAGACAAAAATATTCAGCTGTCAAAAAAGACACAAGCTGTAAATAAAAGCCAATTAGCAAATTAAATTGCCAAAGTGAACACCTTTTTAATTTTTTTACTACACTGCTGACCACTATTTCTTTTTTTAAAAAGAGAAAACCTTAAATATCTATCCAAGAAAGCAAATGTACTATAAATGCACTATATGTACATTTATCTCCATATTATTAAATATAATGATCCAAAAGATAACATATATTCATACCATTAATTATAATATAATTATGTAATGTAATTAATTATTCTTTTGTTTATATTACGTGTTGTTTCCATAAATGTGCTATAAGGTACAATTTCAAGTCTGGTCTCACAGGGAAGGTACCTAAGAAGGTCACATGATTTACCCTTTCATAAGAAAGGTAGCAGATATTTGTCTTCCACCTGAACACATGCAACATTTCAAACACTGGTTCATCTGAGTAACTTTCTTTTGTACTGGGACCTTGTCATAGTATGCCATAGTATGGTGAAGAATAGAAGTTCTTCAATAAATTCTAAATAAGACTAAAGGCAAATTAAGTTTCTTTAGCATTTAATTTCATTCCTTCACTAAGTACGGCTGTCTATAAACACAACCTAGTTTTCTTTGACATCTACTGAGAACTTTTACCATTATAGTCAATGCAACTGAGAAAGATAACCATTTACTTCCCTAAGTCATGCTTATTAATTGACCATTCCAAATAACACCTAAGGCTCTAAAATCTCAATTCCTGCAACATCTTCTGGTCTTCACCAAACCATATGCAGTCCATGAAGAATATTTCTTACTCCAGGAAGCTCTGAACTGCTAAAATATCCTTTTATTAAGGCATGTTCCTTCCAAGTGCAAATGCATTAATACCACTAAAAAAATTCTTATTCTCATTTGTTGTAATTTTAAATAATGCATTCATGTCAAGCAAATTGTACTTGTACTCAATTTCTGCCTACAGTAAACCATTGTAACATACCAGTAAAAATATATTTCTAAAAGCAACAAAATCCTGAGAACTACTGTAACAGAAGACTTACTTTTAAAAAAAGAGAGAGGGGAAAATATAGGAGAAAAATTTTTTAAAAAGGAAAGAAGGATCTACAAATTCTTTTTCCTCATTTCACTACATTCAAAGTTTCAAGAAATTAAGTATATTTTATACACTAGGAAGGCCCTCAAAAAACAAAACTGCTGTGCGTCACCTGACTCTACACTCTTTCTTCCGCAAATTACCAGTCTTCCAGACTTTGCAGAGAACAATTAGTTGACCACTCTCATTAATGACAAGTTCTGAGAAAACTGTGTCAATTCTAACTTGCTTTCAGAAGTCCTATGTTATCAGTGAACTTCTTAAGATTCACAATATCAAAAGAGTTCAATCGGATCATCTGATCCTCTGTGGGTTTTTAGCAAATATTCATGTATTCTCAATTGTTTACCACTGGTGACAGAACATAGGTAGAAATGCTAAATAGTTTAAACATTGTTTTAAGTAACCAGTAAGTTACGTAAGGGCAAAAAAATAAGCAAAGCAAAGGAATTTTCATTATTAATTGTATTTCTAACATAAGTGTCTGCTGATTGTTTACGAAGAAGTTCTAAATTCATTATTGTTTAATAAAAGTAGACTCATTAATACCTAGAAATTGCAAATACTGCATCTATATAATACTTTAAACACAGATTTTTGTACTTCACTTCTTGCTGTATCATCCTGGTTAGCAGGACACTCAAGACTAACAAATAAGTACAATCAGCAGTTTACACTAATGACAGGGAGACCCACTGTGCATTATCTTAGGGAAGTAAGAGATGAATAAACATGGTAAATAAGAAACTATGCTGCTTCAAAACACTTTAACACAGCATCATTTTTAATTACTTTGAAAGTGCTTAATCACACAGACTTGAAAGGCAAGCGTAAGCACAGGCTAGGCAAACACAAATCTGTGCCCACATACAAAGGCACTGACAAAAGAATTTGGAAAGCAAGATTATTTTGCTGTCAACTATCTTTCCAACCCATGAATACAGGCAGGAATAGTCATAACTGCAGAAAGAACTTGTGGAAAAATTCCCAGACTTGCTTACTGCTATGATTTTATCATGAAGAACAAAAAAATGGTAACAATAATCTAATCTCAAATGAAGAGGATACAATGAACAAATGAGAGCCCACAAAGCACCTCAGGACACACATTGCTGGAGATTTCTGCCTAGTTTATCAAAATCCCATATACTTTTGATCCCAGCTAAAACACTGAGGTGTAATTAGCAGTTTGAAAAGAGTTTGAGTCATGGTGGGTGATAGACTTGCATTTTCATGTGAGTGTGCATCTAAGTCTTTGCAAGTACTTGTGCAAACAAAAGCTTTCTAAGTGGTAGCCTTAAATACCAGGTTTTGAACTTTAACATTTAGTTTACCCGAACTCATTCAGAAAGATTGATCTGATGTTGACTCACTAAGCAGCAGTGATCTTAAAGGTCTTTTCCAATGTAAATAATTTTATGACTTTTTATCATTTCCTCTGTTTGTCTTGTTTACCCTATTTCTATGGCATAAATAAATACCAGAAAGTTTTAGGGAGAATTAGTTCACCACACTTCCTTTAGTTCTTTTCTTCATACATATTTCCATTTAAAAAAAAAAAAAATCCTACCATCAGTACATTCTAGCCTGTTCTTTTTCCTTTAGGAAAGAGTAGAAAAGCAAACTTTGGTTCTCATTCTTGCGGTAACAAGTGATAAGAATTAAACAAGTAATATTAAGGACTCTGATCAATTGCCAAAGAAACTGTAGTTCATATTTGACAATGGTATCTAAAGACTTTTCTATAGAGCGAACTTAGCTATAATTGCTCCAACGACACTGTGAAACTTGTAGGCATTTAAATTCAACTGCAGACACCAGAGAAATACTTTAATTTTTTGTATTATATATGTACAATACTGCTCCTACATGCAATAGCCACCAATCACAGAATTCAGTCCTAAGATGAAGATTTCATCCATATGCTAGAGCATTTTGACAAAATACTTAAAAGTGTATATGCGAAGACTTCCTAGCTAAAATTCTGGAATTTCAATAGTACTTCTGGGATGGTGTAAAGCAACACAATTACACTATATTTAAAATTATCTAACTCCTATTAATTTAAAGATGATGTTAAGTTTACAGTATAATACAGTAACAGAGATGCATACTGGAGGCATTAAACATTTAACTTGTAGCTTGTACTGAGGGAAGCTGTACTGCAAATAGTAGATTACTTTTTAAAAACGTAAGAAATATGAAACCAGTATACTGACAGGAAGATACCTGCAGGGAGCACCACCTCAGCTTTGCTACATCTGAAGATGTAGTCTGCCATTCTCGAAGTTCAACTGTGTTAATTTTAGAGCTGTGTGAAATTCTTATCTTTTAAAACCCAAGTCAGTTTTACCTGTCTTATTCAACTCTTGTGTATCCATGGTTCTCTTGACTTCATTTTATTGTACTATTCCTAGAAATTTCAAGTAATCAAACGCATTTTAGAGTTTAAAATTAACTTCAGAGTTGTGCCTTATCTGTTGGCTATTAAAAACACAACTTTCCTAATAAAGGTAGACACACCAGTCTGAACATTAGATAAGTTTACATATTTTCAGTACTTTTGGAGAACTTTCTCATGAAGGTGTTTCTCAGTCTCCAGCGTCCAATAAGAGTTCACTCTCTTTACTAGGCTGTTAAATCAGCACAGCTGATTTTGCCCTTTACTCCGTATCATTGTATTAACTAATACATTGAAGAGGTTGCTATTGGAAAGGGTTTTTTCCAATTACAAATAAGTCAATGCAGAAAATGCTCCTGACTGAAACTTTTTCTGAGTCATACAAACCAAGGCTTATATAAGCCTTAACAATTGTTAAAATCAGAGAATATTGAAAAACAGAAAAAAATTCTGCTGAATAAATTGCTCTATTGCAATACTTTTTTTGATTTTGTGCATTTACTTTACTACTTGTACAGCTATCAGTGGATTGCTGCAAGTTTTCAGAAGATACAGGGGAGGAAGTAAAGGCAGTGCTATGGCTGGCTCTCTGTATCAGAGACTCACAGAGCTCAAAGTGATCATAGGGTTCTACAACCACAGGTAAGACTCAAGGGGCTAACAACATAAACATCCTGGCGGAAGTCTACTATAGAGCACCCAGCCAGGGATAAAGACATGGACAAAGTATTCTGTGAGCAGCTGGGAAAAGTAATCTCATGACCACTGGACTTTGTTCTTAAGAGAGGCTTTAACTTGCCAGATATCTACTGGAAACTCAACACAGTAGACAAGAGGCAGTCCAGGAAGTTCCTGGAATGCATGGAAAATAACATTCTGACACAGCTGTAAGAGTCTAGCAGGAATGAGGTCCTGCAATTTACAAACAGAGGAAGGCTGGTGGGAGATGTCGCGAAAGGTGACTGTCTTGGGCACAATGACCATAAAATGACAAGAGTTTTTAATCTTAGTAAAGTAAGGAAGGAGGTCAACAAAACCTCTGCCTTGGACATTCGGAGGGCAAACCCTGGCCTATACACTGGTTTGGGGAGTCTCCTGCACAGTCCTCAAGGCTCAGGAGTATCCCTATGGGTTGAAGGACAAGATGGTGGAGAAGAAGAGTGGCCTGGCTGAACAGGGAGCAGGGGGCTTTCACAGGAACTCAGTTAAAAGGAAAGAGCTTATGACCTTTGGAAAACAGGGCAGGCACATCTTGAAGAGTACAAGGATGTGATGAGGCCATGTGGAGAGAAAACCAGAAAGGCTGAAGTTCAACTACAACTAGCCGCTGCTGTAAAAGGCAATAAAAAGTGGTTTTATAAATACATCAACAACAAGAGGAGGGCCACCAAAAATCTCCACGCTTTATTGTAGACAGGGGAGAACACTGTAACCAAGACTAAAGGAAAGGTAAGGTACTTAATGCCTTCTTTACTTCAGTCAGAAAGTTTCCCCATAGCAATTAGCTCCCTGAACTGGAAGACAGGGACAGAGAATAGAACAGATGCCCTATAATCCAGGAGAAAGCAGCTGGTTGACTTGTGCTGTTTAGGCACTCACATAAGTCTGTGGAGCCAGGATTCATCCAAGGGAGGTGAGGAAGCTGGTGGAAGAGCTCACGATCACCAACAGCTCACCAAGCTGTTGTCAATCATTTATAACCAGTCCTGGTTAACTGGGAAGGTCCCAGAGGACAGGAGGTTGGCCAGTGTCATGCCCATCAACAAGAAATGTCAGGGAAATACAGGCCTGTCAGCCTGACCTCCATGCCATGAAAGGTTATTGGACAGATTATTTTTATTATGATTACACAGCACATACAGGACAACCAGGAGATCAGGCCTAGCCAGCAGGAGTTTGTAGAAGGCAGTTCCTACTTTACCAACAGGATTGCCTTTAATCAGCATCCACGGACTGGACACGGGAAAAGCTGTTGTCTGCCTGGACTTCAGCAAAGCCTTTGATATTGCCTCTCACAACATTTTCCTGGAGAAACTAGTAGGTCATGGCTTATTATTATCTGTATGGCTGAGCCCAAAGAGTGGTGGTGCATGGAGTTGCATTCAGATGATGGTCATTAACAACTGGTGTTCCCAAGAGTGAAGTACTGGGGTCAGTTCTGTTTAAATAGCTTTATCCATCTTCAAGACAAGGGGATCAAGGTCAGCCTCAGTTCTTTTGCAGGTGACACCAAGCTGGGTGGGAGTGTTGATCTGCTGGAGGGCAGGAAGGCTCTGCAGAGGGATCTGGACAGGCTGGATCAATGGGCCAAGGCCAGTGCTGTGAGGTTCAACAAGGCCCAGTGCTGGGTCCTGCCCTGGGGTCACAACAACCCCAGGCAGCTCCACAGGCTGGGGCAGAGTGTCTGGAAAGCTGCCCACAGGAAAAGGAGCTGGGGGTGCTGGTGACAGCAGCTGGACATGAGCCAGCAGTGCCCAGGTGGCCAAGAAGGCCAATGGCACCCTGGCCTGTACCAGAAACAGTGTAGCCAGAGTGACCAGGATAGGGATTGTTCCCATAAGGCTATATTTCAAATCCTGTGTTCAATTCTGGGCCACTCACTACAGGAAAGATATTGGAGATGCTAGAGTGACACCAGAGAAGGGCAATGGAGCTGGTGAAGGCTCCTGAATTCAAGTCCTGTGAGGAGTGGTTGAGAGAGCTGAGGGTGTTTAGCCTGGAGAAAAGGAGGCTCAAGGGGGACCTTATCCCTCTCTACAACTGCCTGAAGGAGGCAGTAGTGAGGCAGTGGTTAGTCTCTTCTCCAGGCAACAAATGATAGGATGAGCGAACACAGGCTCAAGCTGGGCCAGGGGAGGTTCAGGCTGGACATCAGGAAGAATTTTTCACTGAAAGGGTAGTCAGGCACTGGAAGGACAGCCCACAGAAGCAATGGAGTCACCATTCCTTGAGTTCAAGAAATGACTGGATGCGGCACTTAGGGCTGTGGTTTAATACATATATTGGTCTTCAGTCAGAGATTAGACAGTGATCCTGGAATTTTTTCCTAATATTACAGATTCTATGAATCTATCCTGTACACAAAACAAAAGAAGACATGCATACCACAAAACGAGATTTCAGCCTGAAATATTTTCAGTTATACACACCTCAAACAGCTGCTTTATTATCTTGTACTACAAGTTTTCTGACTGGATTTAAGATGAGAAAAAATGAACTTGTTTCTTTAAAATTTATTTCAAGTTTCACTATTTATGTTTCTTTCCAGGTATCAAAACTCCTAGTTAAACTAAAATGCTTTCATCAACAGTAAAGCTTAAAAAAGTTTTAAGATCAGAAGTCAGTTGTCTTCACATATATTAACATATACTACAGTGTGTGTAGCTTCAACTTGAAAATATCCACAAACAGAACTGGTTTTGAAGAACAATAAATACGTTAAGCTGCAAACAAAATGGACTACTGAGAGGAATATATATTGCTGGAAGTATAATAGCTACTATCAAAATAACAACTATAAATTAAATTTGAATAGCAGCTTTATATATTATTTGAGCCAATAGTTACCCTTTCTCATCACCTTCCTGAGATTCTCACAAAGAAATAATCACAGGAAACATATCATTATACATCAATTTTCTGCTTACTTACCAATTTTGCTGCTTTTCCATAATCAATCCATCGAATGGTTGCAAAGTTTGTTGACTCTGCACAATTAAATCCATGGTTAAACCCTGCATGGTATCCATATGGGAAAGTGATCATAAATTCTCCTGCCTCTTGAGTAACCTTTAACAGTAAAAAAAAAAATTAAAAGGCCAAAATAAATAAACTTTAAAAAAACCTCAAAGTGAACCACATTACACAGCACTTCTAGTTGTATAGCAATGAAAACTACATATGCCTTTATAACTAACTAAAACAAAGAATTTTTTTTTACCTTGCAGAGAGATGAGATTTAATAGAAACAGAAACAGTATGTTTGAGACAATGTTCTTTACTCTAAAATACATAGCTACATGCAATACTTAAAAAATTCAGAAAGAATTCAAAGAAGTTGATCTCGGAGCAGAGGTTCACTGGTAATAAAACTTGGAAGTAACTAGAAAGGACATATGAAGAATCTATCATTCTTATTGGCTGAGAGAAAGCAAAGACAGGCTGGATCAAAATGCCCATAATTACTATGCCTAAATGTTGTGCAGAACATCTCAAGATAAAACTATTAAAACGTAAGTTTTAAGCTGCCACTGTCCTTCCCCTCTTTCTCTTCAGGCAAAATTTTAGAGAGCAGAAGCACTCTGATACTACTGGTAACAAGAATTCAAAGTAAATAAAGGACAAGTGGGATAGAAGGAGATTCTGAAAGGTGAAAAGCTTGACTACAGTCTGATATTGATTCAGAGACTAAGCAAAGGTAATTTCAAAGGACTACAACCAAAAGAAAACATGTAAAGACCAGGATCAACAAGATGTTACAGAAAGCAGATAAAAAATAAGGAAAAGAAAAAGACAACCTAAAACTCACTGCACAGCAATTATATTTTGTATATACAAAAATAAGCCAAATTCCAACTAGAGAGTAAACTACAAAAAAATATGTGTGGTTACATTAACAAATCACTAGTCACTTATTCTCTTTCAAGAAAGAAATCTCATCGTCCTACACTAGGATGGACCACTGCTCTCCTATATGGAGAAAAGAGGATACAGCACTTCTTGTCAGTCACTAATATTCTCCTCACAGTGGCAGCTGTAATCTCTTAAAGTCAGACCACCAGAGACCTTATCAAGGACAGGCTAGTCAGAAACTTGAAACAGCATACTGTCTTCTGAATTATCTGGTAAGCGTTAATGAATAAAGTAGATTATACAGAAGTAAATAGTTAAAAGAGATTCTCCATGCTCTGTTTGATACACTTTTTATGTGAAACACACATCAGACAACATACCCACTGAAAAGCAAACAGATATATTTTTAAAAAGCAAATAATCCAAGCAGTGACTGATGACTATTCAACATATGCATTTGTTGATTACAGGAAAATAAGGAGAATTCTCAGAGTCTAAATACGTTGTTTACAGTGTGTGGCAATGCTTTGCATAAGCAATACATTAAGAAAAATTGGAAGGAGAAATATGACTTCTTTTAGGGGCATAACCTTACGACTTAAAATCACTAAAAGAGAAGGGTTACACTTTAAACAGCCACCAAAATTAAAAATTACAACTTCAAACATTTTTCTTTTTAACGTCATGTCTTAAACCTCAGCTTCCTACTGGTATAGTTGTCTTACATTCAATTTCTGCTCTTAAAATCTCCTTCCAAATTGTTATTCTATTGTTTTATAAATTCTTTTTGTGCTTTTTTGCCAAGTGCAAGAACACACTAAGAGTCTATATTCCTGATTGTATTAAGGGATGAAGGAAAGAGAGGAAAACAAGAAAAATAGCCAACAAGGCTTGAGAAAAAAACTGGATCTTACATTTTGCATGGTTAATTTTTTTGTGGATTCATATTTAGTATATACATGCAAATGCACATATAGTTGCATATATTGTAACTGTTACTGTAGCACTTCAACAATCACTGTGGGAATGTTTAAGAAAGATTATTCTCAACACTAACAATTCCAAAATTTATCTCAATACACCCTCCCACTGCTGACAGTTTAGCAGGTGTTCTATTGCAACGAGCAGCAGTTCAGCTGCCACCTGGTAGGCGTAGGCTGACTTATCAGCATTCAGCACATTTCCACTCCTATCACTTTGAGCCATGAGAGATCACAGCCTGGTTCTCTCTATTCACTTTCTCACTGAATCCCATTAATTACAATTACACTTGGGTACAGTCTGCTTCCTCCGAAGACTAGGTGATAGAACCAAACTTAAATATTTAACTGTTTGTAGCACTGTATTTTTCTGCTTTTTTTCTCCCCTCTTTTTAGAGGATTATTATCCTCTAAATTAGAGTACAGAAATAATCAAGACACCAAAATACAAATATCAACTCCCTTATCACATATCAAATGTGTCATACTGAAAGTAAGTATGATGACATTCTACACATGCTACTTTAAGCACCAACCACTGAAAATTATACTGTTCAGAGTAATGTTCTGTAAATCCAAAACTATAAATCTGGTTATAAAACCATCCAGCTTGGAAAGTTTCACCCGACACTTCATGATGAAGCATAAGGCTATGAAGGGAATCAGTATATTTACCTATATATTACAAAAACTGAACTCAGCAGCTACATTTCCATATGACAATAAATCATTCAGAAAACAAACTACTTATTTTATGAGTAATTTATTCAAAAAAGCTTGCTTTCAGAGGCAGGCAGTTATCATTCTAAATGCCTATATTTCCTCAATTTTACACATAGGTTGACTTAAGCATGAAAAGTGAAGTGATGTTCCAAAAAGGCATAAAACACATCTGTGTCTTCATTCCTGGTTCTTGCTGGGCATGTCTTACAGAGCATTAAGTCCTTTTCTCTCCTCCCCACATCATTTCACTGGTGAGGAGGATGGGGGTGCACAGGAAGTTGGAAGGGACATGGCCAGGACAGCTGAGCCTGGGTCAGTACAGAACGCTGTGAGAAAAAGAAGGCAGGGCAACTGTTTGGAGTGGTAACATTTGTCCTGCCAAGTCATGGTAATGCATGAGAGGGCTCTGCGTGACAGGGCTCTGCTTTCCTGCGAATGGCTGAACACCTGCCTGCCCATGGGAAGCACTGAATGAACTCCTTGTTTTGCTTGGCTTGCGTACACAGCTTTCCCTTTCTCAATTAAATGGTCTCTGTCTCAAACTATGAGTTTTCTACCTTTTATCCTTCCAGTTCTCACTGCATCCCACCAAAGGGGAGTGAGCAAGCACCCATCTGGTGCTTAGCTTCTGGCTGGGCAAAAATACACATGAAAATACTCTTTTTTTTTTTTTTTTTTTTTTTAAATACTGTTAGGAAAACATTAATTAAACCAGACAGGAAGCACTGCATTATCCTACATTTTAGGCTACATTAAGCTAAGTTTATATACACATGTCCACATTATATCAATAAATAAATAGCACTTACACAAAAACAGAAAACACGATAATAAGCGAAGTATGTAGCAAGGACAGTTTACACAACCATATTGCAAAGGGAATAAACTGAGAAAAAGCATATATTGCCTGGTTCTTCTTAACAACATGAAACAATCTGTGCAATGGGAACCCTGGAATTATAGCCCTTTAATGATCAAAAGCCTTTGGAAAACTCCATATTAAGATAAACAGATATTCAGGGAGGGGACCTTCTTAGTCAAGTCCTATTGTTCTAAGTAGGTTTACAGAACTCCAAAATTTAGAACTTCAGAATTTTAAAAATTTATAATAATAAGTACACTTAAAAAAATTTTATAAGAATAAGTACACTTAAAAAAAAAAAAGCAATGCATTGAAAATATTTTATTAGCTGGCACCTACATGAAGTTCAAAGTGGAAAACAATACAGAAAATCTTGTAGAAAGCAGAAGAAATTGAATATTTCAGATGTTTTTGAAAGCAGCTACATATTAAATTCATCACAACAAAGAAAGACAGGAATTCTTCTCAGTTTCTGCTTGTATAATGTTCTTATCAAACATTTATTCTACCACTACCTAACAGTCAAAAAAAATCATTCATTCTTTTTCTATTATGTCACAGCTTTTAAAATATATTTTAAATTCAGTAACAGTCCTTTTGGCTTTATTTCACCTTAAACCTTTCAGATTCTTAGAATGATAAAGTTACATTAAACTGCATTAGAAAAGCAACATACAGACATAAAGCAATTAAATACTTGCGTTAAAGTATTAGGCATACAACTTAACAGAATGAGTTAAGTAATGTTTCAGCCAACAGAAAATCGCATCCATTTTCACCACGGAAATAAATTTTAAAAAAGAAATTCTGGTAACGCCTTAGAAAAAATCACAGAAATGCTGTAATGGCTAGAAGTGTTTAATGCTAGAAAATTCCCTGCTAAAACTATTAGAAGTTTTAACACATGCTCTTATGCAGCCACTATCTTACACAGAAAAAAAAAATCGCCTCATCTTTAATTTAGCAATGTTTATACTAAATACAATCTAATTCAATTCATGAAAGTAGAGTTTAAAAAGAAACATTAATGTACCTTGTCAAAAGGAATTCCGTACTTTTTCAATATTGAGGGAGAAATCAGAGTCATCTTGTGGCGAAGAAAAGCATCACATCCTTGAGAGCTGCTCGGAAAGAACCCTAATAAGGCAAGAAAAGCAGAACTGTGTATCTTTTCATTAAATCAAATAGGAATTCTTTGGAACACTTTTCAATACTTAATACTATTTAAACTTGCTTTAGAATTTTTTTATCATGTCATTCTTAGATTGAGAGATTTCACAAAACCCAAATGCACCTCCTAAGTTTTTCAACTGCTTTCCAGGGGTGGGGCTACAGGGTCGTCCTTATTTATTAAGAAGTGAAATAATTTAGAATAAATGTGGACCTGTACATTTAGGCATACTTCTTACCCTTTAGGATAAGGGTAAGATAAAATTTGTATTGCTGCTGGGATCTTTTGTTTTTTTCTATTAATGCTCTTTCTGCACACATGAAAGTCAGTTGCAGTAATTAACTTTAGATCGATTCCATGAAGACTAGGTTTACCTCGCACTTGCAAACCATCTATACAATAAACAAATAAAACTTCCTAACTTTGTACAATCTGTTTTATTCCTCTTACATAAATTGTAGTTTATCATTCACAGAAGCAGTTTAATTCTTAGAAAAACATATTCACTCAATTATTTTTTTAAAAAGTCATTTTCAGTCAACCAGATGAATTTTTTTAATGCCTTGAGAAAAAAGAAGAATGACAATTTTTCAGAATACATAGCTTTCTCTCTAATTTGAGATTTAATTTCTTCACTCTGGTGAGTTTTATATATTATGTCCGTTAACCACCCTAAAACTTTAGAACAATCTAAAAGTTATCCTATTATAGTTGTTATATTCTTTGTACATTCAATGTAGCATGCTTACCAGTACTGGAAGAATAGTATTTTTCTGATTTCTTAGAAATAAGATTAAGCAGCACTTAAACAGCAAAGGTATAATGTAGACTTGTGCTGGTCAATGTACTAGGAAGCCTGCTAAGCTGCCCTGAGATCCAATTTTATTCAAATTCAACATTCTTAATTTTTTTCTCACCAACAAGCACAGAAGTCTTTCCTCTCTCTTTGAATTGTAAATAATGCTTACATTTTCAAAAAGTACTATTTGTTAGGTAAAGTTATATATATGTCAGTGGCTTCACCAACTAAAAGTCAGTTAAAAGAAACTAACCCACAATTAGTGGACTCCAGCAAAAAAAAAATTCAACTTTTTTTTTTCACAACTAATGACTAAAACATAAACGATAGCAATCAAAATCTAGAATCTACAGTTTCCGAGTGTCAAGAAATCTCAGTCCTGAGCATGATAATAATAGAAATATATAGGAACTTACTGTGAAAAAATTGATTGGAAAATGATACTTGAGACTTGAGGAAAGAGCTGGTATGAAAAGTAGCAAAAAGCTAAATGGCCAAAAGCAGAGAGAGTTTAACTGAATTTTCCTTGAGAAAACCAATTTTGTACCAAATTATGTTGCTGCAATATGCTTAATCAGCTCAACACAAGACGATAAAAATCAAACGATGGGCAGACATCCAGAACTTAAGTTGTACCACTCCAGCTTCAAGAGATCAGACATAGCTGTGACAAGTCCAACCAGAAGGCAGGCTTGTTGCAGAATTCCAAGAACGTTGCAAATAACACAGAGCAGCAGAACACAACCTGCTCAAAATCCACTACTAGAAATTTACAGGAGAACATTTGCTGTGGTTACAGAGCCCTCACAGTGAAGTCAAAGTGCAGCCTACACATTCTGTACCATTATAAAATATCTTTTGAGTTGTCAAAGTCTACACTTGCGCACACAAATTCTTCAGCCTCATTCACTTCATTTTCTCAAAGGAACTCCCCTTCAATGAACAAGAAAAGAAAAGTAGGTAGCATTTTCTCATTACAAAACTCTCCTTATCAGAAGATCTTTTGTCTGGCAGGCTAAATATAAGGTCACACAAGCTTTTCTTCTGGAAAATAAAATCCCTGCAGGAGAACTGACTAACAGATGTATAAAAGAGCAAATAGAGGATTTCACATTAGAAATATTACAAGAGTCTTACAAAAACACTAAATGCAGGCCAATTCAAGATATGCCCACAACATTAAAAATAATTCTGAAATACCAAGCTAATGTTAAAATTACCAATTAAAAAGATTACCATGTAATCCTGTATGTTTAGTGAAATCCCACATACAAAAGAAAAAATACTGAAATCTAGCTAGAATGCAACTTTTCAAATTCTGTAGCATATTCATGCTTTTAAGGGATACATGAAATTTTAATTTAATCCATTTAACTCATCCATTAACTCTAATTCAGTTCTGCAAGAGCAGGTACTTTGTAGGAATTCACATGCAACCCCAGTTTCTTGGATGGTCTCTTGAAGCATGGCAGACCCTATTCGTCTCCTTGGAAATTATTACAAAGAAACAAAATAGGAATTTCAAAACACTTTCTTCATTGAAACCAATGAGAAATAATCAGGCTCATGGTAAAACTGAGTAAGGTAGCTCATTGATTTATGTCCATGAGAAACAGACAATCAAATTGAAAATTCTCCAATACATGATTTACAGAAACACTGTCATTTTTAACAGCTAGAGCACAATTAGAACAGTCTGCATGGTAAGTATGGGATTCAGTACTTGCTGGCCAAATGTTTGGGTACAAATAACTACAGGGAGAGGACATTTATCCACCAAACTCAAAGTTCCTCTCAGCTTTTTAAAACATCTATTGAGTTAGCTCAAGCAGCTACAGCAAAGAGTATGTGAAAGCACAGGCTTCAGACTGTGTTACCATCAAAAACATGCCATTACAAGACTAAACACATACTCTAACAGATAACATAGCCCAAAACGTCGAATCTTACCAATGCTATTTGTACAAACTACTTCAGCAGCAGCAGTATCACTGGACTGGTCCTTTGACAATGCTGTTCTACCTCAGCACGATCCTCCCACAGAATTTATAATTCAAATATATGCTAGACAGAAGTCAAAAGTCTTCTCATCATTGGGTAAAGGAAGAAGCAGTGGGCACTCAACAGATTCCTACCGTTGGAGAGATATAAAACATTTCTTAAAAATAAGTTCAAATATCTAAATTATTGAGGGACAGTGAGCATTGCTATCTGGCTATCTCATTTTTCCTTTCCACCCTGAGAGTGTCTTTCCAACTTACCACATGCAGCTCATATCAGATGACTACATCAATATCACACCTACAACTTGGGAAAACTGAAGTGGATTGGGTTCCATTCCCTGGTTGATGAGCATTTTCAAGATATTTGGAATGCTCCTCTATGCTACTAAGAAGGTGCCCATAATGTTTTCAATTACATTGTCCAGCTAAAATCATGTATGCACAATTACAACACTATTCCTGAAAGTATAATTCTGCAACTCTATTGGACTGAATAGGTTGGTTTGATATATTTTACCTTGAATGATCAAGGAAATCGTAATTACGTCACTAATAAAATCATTATTTAATGACATCTACATAACATTATAGTTTTAAGGAACTTTCAAATCAAATCCTGACTAGTGCGATGAATGAAGCTAGACATCCCATAATTTTCAAAACTTCCTTACTCAAGACTTCACCTGAAATTTAAAGGTGCTGCATTACTCATAAATATTATTTAAAATAAAAAAAATACAATCATAACACTCACAAAATAAGAAAAAGAACACCCTAAATTGCAAATATCTTCAATATAGTTTAATGTTAATGAAAGCAAAAATAAATCAAATTAACATAATTAAGGTTATGATCATTTATTATTTATGCAGACCTTCATTTACAGGACTTAAACCAAATACTAATCATTATTCACAGAGCAGCACTATCAAAACAATGGCAGAGATTACAGAAGTATGTTTTCTAGTAATTATCTTTTTAGATTTTACTTTAGGTAGGTATAAATGCAAACTTTATGCAATTTATTTAAATTATTTTGCCATGATCTGAACTAATTTGATTTAACTTTGTGTTGAACATGAAAGAAATTAGGAAGGTAAGTCTGCATGACAACAACTGCCACAAAGGAACAATGGCAATTTGTATGCTATACAAAGCAGAATACAAAAGCTGCAAAGGGGCCTTCAAGTGATATGAAATACAACTGTAGGTATGCCCAGATAACCATGTTCAAGCCTTAAGTTTATTATCTATTAAATAAGACTTTTCTAACTTGACTAATTTTTTTTTTGAGAAAAAGTTCAATTTTTCAACTGCTAAAGTTTCCACATTCAAGATCCTTAGAAGTTATGCAAGTTCTGCTTCAAGTCTCATTTCAACAATTATTTTAATTTGCTTTCATACATAACAGATAAGGACTTTGCACAAAATGAAGTAATTAATGCTATACACCATACAAAGCTTTGTACTACAACCATACATACTGAAAATATATTAAACTTTACTTTAGTTTCTTCTTTAACATAATTGAACATCAGAGATAGATGTCATCTCCTTCCTAAAACGGTATCTTCACTAAAACTATCTATTAAAAGATCTTCAAAATCCTTCAATCTGCCATTTCTCATTTGCCACTCTGCCTCTATTCTCTATTTTCTAACCCATTTTGTGAAACAAAAAAATCCTTTAAGAATACCATGGTATTACAGATTAACATAACAACACATATAAAAATTGCAGTTAACAGCTCACTTGAGATTTTTATTACATTTATGTCTACATAAAATTGAAAAAAAAATCTACATAAATGAGAAAGCAGCTGAAGGGCAAAATCAAACTGTTGTCTTTATTAGATGCAAGTCTAATGTCTTTCAGACAAAGCATTTGTAGATGCCACAGTCAATCAAGATTTCAATGGAAAGCAAAAATGAAAGCATTCATGCACAAAAGGCATGTGTTGTAATTGTGATGTGCAGACAAGATAATGGAAAATATTCTAACCTTCCTTTAATTTTATGTATCAACTGCTGTCTTGACTTAGACAATCTGTCACTTGTAATGTATTATTTTATTATTTTAATTATTTAGGAGCATTCAATTAATTCAGTAGGCATTTGGCCATCAGAGCTAACCTTCCTAAATAAACTACTTTATTTTTCCTTCAAATGCTGCACTCATGCAAAAATATTTTCACTAGACATGGTATTAAGTGTATAAGTATAAAGGTCTTGCTTACACTATCTTTTATTAATATTTTCTTTTAAGTGACTTGCAGCCATGCAGCATACCTAATACTCTGATTTTTGTAGGATACCTTATGAAACAGACTGTATTTTAGAAGGTACCAGTTGCAAAGCAGAAGATCACAGCATGGAAACAATACAAAATGGTAATTTTCAGTTTAAAAAAAAAGGACCATTATTTTTATTGTTCATCATTGTAGCATTATCTTCTACATTCCATTCTCAGCTATTAGCTAGACCAAAAATATCATGGAAACAATCCACTCACAGAAAAATATCCCAGACTACGTTAAGATCAAGTACTAAAAACTTAGTTTCACAGACAACACTCCTCAACATTTCCTAACACACCTATCTTATATTGCTGCTACAAAAGTATCTCCATATGAGTACCTAGTTTTCCTATCAAGAAATCAATTATCATTCAGTAAATGTGATGGAATAAGCACTATTTTAAATTTTATCATCTCTATTCAGTATCAGATTCTACACTTTATTTCCTACTTGCTATTTAAAATATAGTACTGAAATGAAAAAAATTAAGTTAGTATCATAAATATGATTACCAAGGAAGTTTGCCATTCACCCCACAATTCTTTGTAACTTATACTAACGTAAAATTAAGAGCAGCAGTGGAAAATTTACTTCTGTGCAGATGTGTCCAATTCTGACAAGCACCTGGACATCAAGACACTGTTCCCCCAGTATAACCTACCAGTTTCTGAAAAGCAGTGGCCTTGGAGATGTGATATCCCATTTCTATTACTGTATTAGGCCAACATCAGCAGTAACAAGGCTGTGCATCTTCAGACAAGTTCTCTAGTAAGACACTTTCTTTTTTCATGTAGCACAAAATCTATCTCCAAAAGTTACCTACTTCCTGAATTCACAGAATCACTAGGTTAGAAGAGACCTTCATGATCATCCAGTCCAACTCATGCCCTAACACCTCAACTAAACCATGGCACTGAGTGCCACATCCAGTCTTTTTTAAACACATCCAGGGATGGTGACTCCACCACCTGCCTGGGCAGACAATTCCAGTACTTGATCACTCTTTCTGTGAAAAACTTTTTCCTAATATCCAACCAAATTTTCCCTTAGTGCAGCTTGAGACTGAATCCTCTCCTTCCATCAGTTGTTGCCTGGAGAAAGAGTCCAACCCCCACCTGACTACAGCCACCCTTCAGGGAGTTGTAGAGAGTGATAAGGTCACCCCTGAGTCTCCTTTTCTCCAGGATAAACAGCCCCAGCTCCCTCAGCCATTCCTCACAGGGTTTGTGCTCCCAGCCCCTCTCCAGCCTCGTTGTCTCCTCTGGATGCACTCCAGCATCTCAACGTCCTTCCCAAACTGAGGGGCCAGAACTGGACACAGCACTCAAGGTGTGGCCTCACCAGTGCCCAGGACAGGGGCAGAACCACCTCCCTGCTCCTGCTGCCCACACCATGCCTGATCCAGGCCAGGATGCCCTTGGCCTTCTTGCCCACTGGGGCACAGAGCTGGCTCGTGTTCAGCTGGCTGTGGACCAGCACCCCCAGGTCCCTTTCTGCCTGGGCACTGTGCAGCCACACCGTCCCCAGCCTGTAACACTGCAGGGGGTTACTGTGGCCAAAATGCAGGAACTGGCACTTGGACTTACTGAATTTCATCTTGTTGGACTCTGCCCATCCATCCAACCATTCCAGGTCTCTCTGCAGAGCCCTCCCAGCTTGGTGTCGTCTGCAAATTTGCTAATAAAAGACTCAATATCCTCATCTGTGGATGGTGTCTCCTATGTTAAGGAGACATAAGAGGCTTTTCTCACAGGATACCCTGTTTGGTTACACCAATGTATCCTGTTCTACTCAATCAGCCCTGTTAATCCCCCCCCCATCCCTGTGTCCCTCAGTCATTCCTTCCCAATTTCCCAATTAGCTCCCATACCCCAACCCCACCTCTGTACTGCCCCATGCCCCCTGATGCTCTCCCAGCCCCTACCATTCATATACTTGAACCTGGACCCTTCCCATGAGCTCTGCCTTTGACCCTGGACAGTCTGCGTATGTGGCTGGAATAAACATCTCTGTGGAACTCATACAAAGGTCCCTCCTGCTTCTCTTTACCATTGACCATATTAACAGCTATCCCAGCTGCAACATTCATCCTAGTCATCAATAAAGACCTTGAACAGAGCTGGCCCCATCACAGAGCCCTGGGGGACACCACAGGTGCCTGGCCCCCAGCTGGATGCAGCACTGCTCATCACCACTCTCTGGGCCCGGCCATCCAGACAGTTCCTAACCCAGCACAGAGTGCTCCTGTCCAAGCCCTGGGCTGACAGCTTTTCCAGGAGTGTGCTGTGGGAGACAGTGTCAAAGCCCTTGCTGGAGCCCAAAGAGACAACACCCACAGCCTTTCCTGCATCCACCAGGTGGGTCACCTGGTCATAAAAGGAGACCAGGTTGCTCACACATGCCCTACCCCTCCTAAACCCACACTGGCTGGGTCTGATACCCTGGCCATCCTGTAAGTGCTGTGTGATGACACGCAGTATAAACTGCTCAATCACCTCACCAGGTACTGAGGTCAGGCTGACTGGTCTGTAATTACCAGGATCCTCCTTCCCACCCTTTTTATAAGTGGGTGTCACATTGGCCAGCTTCCAGTCATCTGGAACCTCACCTGTAAGCCAGGACTGTGGTAAATGATGGAGAGCAGCTTCTCAAGTTCCTCTGCCAGCTCCCTCATCACCCTGGGATCCATCCCATCTGGTCCCATAGATTTGTGAACATCCAAGTGGCTCAGCAGTTCTCTGACTGCCTCCTCCTGGATAACAGGGGGACCATTCTGCTCCCTGACACCATCTACCAGCCCAGGAGGACAGCTGTCCGGAAGGCAAGCTGTTTTCCCACTAAACACTGAGGCAAAGAAGGCATTAAGCACTTCTATCTTCTCCCCATCTGCAGTTACTAAGTTCCCTCCCAAATCCAATAGAGCACAAATGTTGGTCTTGCCCTTCCTTTTGCCATTAATTTATTTGTAAAACCATTTTTTACTATCCTTTACAGAACTTGCTAAATTAAGTTTGAATCAAGCTTTGGCCTCCCTGATTTTTTTTCCTACATGCTCTAGCAACCCACTTAAATACTTCCTAAGAGACCTGATCCTTCCAAAGATGAGACATCCTCTTTTTATTCTTAAATTCCTTCAAAACCTCATTGCACAATCAGGCTGGATGTTTGCCTCCTCGACTCATCTTTCAGCACACAGGGACAGTCTGTTCCTGTGCCCTCAAAATTTGTTTTGAGGCACTCTCACCTTTCCTGAACTCCTTTGTTTTTTTAAGTTCTGCTTCCCGAGGAGCTCTCTCAGTAAGTTTCCTACCTAGGCAAAAGTCTGCCCTCCAGAAGTCCAGTGTAAAAGTCTTATTGATGTTCCTCCTGATTTCACCAAATACTGAGAACTCCGTAATTTCATGATCACTGTGCCGCAAGCAACCTCCAACTGCCACATCTCCCACCAGCCCATCTCTATTTACGAACAGATCTAACGTAGTCGCTCCCCTGGAGGGCTTACCCACCAGCTGCGACAGAAAGTTGTCCTCCATACACTCTAGAAACTTCCTGAACTGCCTCTTATTGCTGATTAAGTTCCCAGCAGATTTCTGGTAGGTTGAAGTCACCTACAAGAATAAGGGCTGGTGATCCTGAAACATTCTCCAGCTGTTTATAGAATAAGTTCTCCACCTCTTCTTCCTGGTAGGACAGAGTCCCAGTAGGATGTCAGCCTTATTGCCCCAATTCTTACCCATAGACATTCAACTTCATCATCATTAGTTTCTAATTTGTATACTCAATTTCTACAGGTTACTCCAATATCTACAGAAATCAAGATATTTCAAACAAAGAAGGAGCTTTTTTTTGTCTACAACAAATAATGCTATGCCTCAATACCACTTCATTTTAGAACTGAGTGAACAAGTGTGGCTTCAACTGCCCACCCTTTTCTCTCACTCTGAAAATAAAGAAAAAATTGATGCATACTCACTACAGCACATTTAAATGTGAATGGTTTTAGAAAACTGTATAGCTATTATCAAGCAATATGAAACCTGACGTGGCCCACCGGAGTCCGGGAATGCTCTGGAGTACTCCAGCACCACACCACGAGTGGGGAACCACCACGGCAGGGGTTAGGGCCAGTGGTGGAATCGGAGAATAGAGCTGGAGGCTCTACAGTGGTCAGGATAGAAAGCTGCAGCTGGGTTCAGGTGAAGGAGAAAGGAGGAGACACTCCTGGGTGAGGTTCCAATAGGCTTATTGCAGGGCAGCAAACCAAAAGAGGACACCACCAGGAGAGACCCCAAAAACTGCTGTGTATGGGATTAAACACAAGGTAGCACAGAGGGGCGGATACAAATGAACTTCCAATGAGGGGATTTCAGGGGAGGAGTGAAGGGGTTGCTTCAGGGTCCCTGGGCCAACCGGGCTGAGGGGGAGGAGAAGGAGGTCACATGCCCCAATGGGGCGTCAAATTGAGGGTGACACCCTGGAGCGCCCAGGGGGTGGTACACACAGGGGATTGGTTATGGGAAGGATTGACAGGGAAGGTGCTGGAACAAGGGGTAGGGCTAGGATGATGGATAGGGAAGGTACTGGAATAAAAAGTGGGGAATACCATATTGGGCAAAGATAGGGGAGGATACAAAGTAGGGGCAAACCAGCTTGGGGGAAATACAGGGGTACACAGAATGAACCATTTAACAGTGCAAACATTAACATTAAACAATGAGTTAAAATAAATACTGGCCACAACATAAACCTACAATAAATGCCAGAGCAGCCAAAAAAAAAACATCATGTGCAAAGTCTGTCTACCCAAAGATTGTGCTCCCATCAAATGTCAGAACTGTGTATAAAGAAGCATTTATGTACAGCATGAAGAGCTATATTCCTCTGACTAATTTTGTACCAAACAGTTCCTGCTCCAAGACTTGTAAAGCCAGGGGCAGTTCCTATGTTTCTCTTACGCGTTTCTGTGCCACTGTGTTCCAGTCTCCCTCAGAATCCATGAAAATTTTAGAATCCACCAAGGAGAGTAAGGAATGCATACTGTAAAATAAAGCATTTCCTCAGGCTTACTTTGAACCTGACAAGACACTTCATTTGGAGTCCCTATGTACACTGGAAGACTGAATGAATAGTAACTTTTTGGTCACCTTGCCCATGCCAGTAATCCATCACAAGCCTTCACAATATACCCTTCCCTTTATTTACACTCCTTCTCATTGAAAAGTTAGAGTTTACTAGCAATTATGAAAAGAAAAAGGCAATTTTTTCAACAGTCCTAGTGTTCCTCTCTGAAACATTTCCAATTCTCCCCTTCTTTTACTCTTTTATCATTTCTTATAAAATTAAATTATTGAATCATTCTCAGTCAGTGTCCACTGCCTACATGTTCCAATTTGTTTACCAGTGAAAACCAAAGATAGTATACAGAGTTCATACTTTGCATTAGGAAAAGAAACTGGAAAGCAAAGAAAAGGAGTGACAACTTTTTCAAATGAAACTATGACAAAATTTAGGAATAGTAAATGTAAACATTCAGGCTGAAATCTGTTTTCCTGAGACATGCTTTTAAGACTGGGAAGTTCCCACATCTTTAACTGCAGTAGTTTCATAACAGCTCAGAAAAGAGTAATGCACGAATATACTAAGGAAAAGAAAAATTGATACAAAAACAGAACGTACACAAATTTTCAGAATTTTGTCCTGATACTCAGGATCTAATTATGAACTTCAAATATCATTCCTTTCCTCTAATTCCATTTCATTAAGCACTCCATTCCATTTTTCCTTTAAGTTTTTAGCAAGCTACAAAACATGGGCTGCCAGGCCAAGAAACACTCCTAATTATTACCATGTTCATAATTTGCACTCTTAATTCATAAACAAAAGCAGAGATGCAGCATTACTGAAAAGAAAACAAATTACTGAGAGATAATCTTTCTACAGACTAGTGATTTTCATCCCTTAGACATCAACCTTACAACCGTGTCTCTGCTTCTTCTCCCAGACACTTCTGACACCTCTAAATGGCAAAAGCCAGTACAAGCTTTAACTGAAGTGGATCTATATGCCTTCTCAATAGTCAGCAAGTCAGCAAGCTGCTAACCAGTAAGACTTAGTGTTTCTACACTTTGCTTACCCCTTCACAGAGGGACTAACCAGGACTCCATCCTCTACCCAACCATTAATTTCAATGAAATTTTTGGAAACTCATCTGTCTTCAATATTTCTATCTCTGTATCAAATTTGGGAAAGAAGATTCAAAAAGCTGCTGATGAAAAGAAGCTAGGACAAGAGCAAGCAAGGGTACAGACGAGACAAAGATCCTAGCAATGAAAATCAAATGAACGACGAAATACTAAGCCTCATTTTCATAAGTTTCACCAAGCTAAAAATGCTAGTACAAAGTTCTAAAAAAAAACCAAAACCCCAAGATAAAGAACCACTTTAATTCTTAAGAATTCCTTGGAGCAATAACACTGTAGATAAATAAAAGTCAAACAACATTAAGTAATAAAATACTAAGTGAGTCAAGAACTAACATTTCTCATTGTCCTGAAGAGTTGTCCTTCAAACACGATACATATGAAAATACTGGAAATCCTACCTTGAGCTAGTCTTTCAAGCCGTTTCCCATGCTCTGGAGGAATAGCATACCTAAAATTCACATAAGGAAAAGGATGAAATGCTTGAAGACATAATTACTACATAATGACAAAAAATCATCATTCGTGTATGATAAATATCTAACAATACAGAAGCCAAAAAGGTTAAAGACTGAAAGAATTACACAGAAAAGAAATAAACCAGCATTTAAGGAAAAAATACAGACACTGGGTTTTGGGGGGCAGGATTTTGAGAAAAAACTTAGCTTATTTCTAGTTAAAACATTATATTATGTAGTTCTAAAATGTTATATTCACTATTTAAGTCACACACATTGATAATATTGGATATTATTACATCACCATGATTAAAAATGAAACACTTTATTTTTCCAAATGAAATGAAAAAATATAAAGTCTAATTTATACAAGCTTAATTTCTTTGAATTTTAGTATGCTTCACAAGACACAAGATTTCAACAGAAAAATATGAGCATTAAACATCTTTATTTTTTCCTATAGCCGAAGTAGTAGAATAAAAGGGTTACTTGCCCTTGCAGAATCATTACAATTAGAGATTAATAATTCAAATTATTAAAGAAATAGACTGTCTTTAATTTACAGAATCACACGTATCTTAGAAACCTGCTGTTCTTACAATAATCTAATTTTTTTTTAAATTCCATATGCTATCTGCAACAATTCAGCAAAAATACAAAAGAACGTATTATTTTTAATGTTTACTGCAGTCAAAAAATAGAAAACTATTGAAAAGTTGTTTCATTTCTGCATCTCTTTGTTAGGATTTATAATTGACTTTCACTTCTTTTGTTTTAATACATGATATAATAGGCTTTTGTTTCAGTTTAATGTTGTAATAACACTGGGTTGATTCATCTCTATTAAAAAAATATGATTCAGAAAAGAAAAAAATGTATATTCATTCAGCTGTACAAAATAGTCCAAATCCATACTGTGAAACAAAGTAAACCTGGAGCTTTTTTACTACACTGTGAACACATTTCATTCATCAGTCTTGAAAACTCACTCAAAAACAAGCAATAAACACCCACATACCTCAAGTTGTTATTTGCACACACACTAAAAGTTTGTAATTTTGCTCTATTACAGCTGAAACCCCTCCATAAAAGGAAGACCACTACAGAAGTCAGTGCTCTGTAAGCAAAACACATGCACACTGACAACTCACTCCAAACGGTATTAAACAAAGAGCCTTCCAGCTTACTATGCTCAATGTTTGCAGCTTTAATCAGAATTTTGCTGTCTCACAAAAATGTATTTTGTTCCTCTCCATTTGTACTCCCAAAGTGTTTATGACTGTTTTTCACTCCATATTATACATGCACCAGTGTATCCATACCAATCTAAATTATATGTTTGCCATCCTTCACACTTCATCGGAGAAAAGTTATGTATACCATTATATACAGTACTATAAGTTTTTAAATCACAACTTCATAGAGCAAAACATGAACAGACACTGTTTATGTCTAACAAAAAAGCTCAAAACTAGATACCGTACTTTCCTTTGACTCTAATTGAACTGGCATTCCTCCTAAACTGTTACTCCTTCAAAAGTACACATTATACAATTTAATAATAACATGGAGCCACATGCTTCCATTTGTACACATAAACATGTCAGTATTACAAAAATACAAAGCTGAGCTCTCAGTAAGTCTTTTGGAAAGACAATGCATGATTTAACTGGACTACAGCTATTTATTTAGCTAATCTAAAATTACAAAGTCTTCACTTGGGTTGTATGGTAACATCTGCTACTCAATCCTTTACTTCCCTCTGCTGCAACATCTTGTTCCTCACAGCTAAGACACGGACAAAGGAATGGAGACAGATGACCCTTTGTACTATGACACATGAGGAGTCCCAAAGTCACTTTCAAGTACCTTTCAGGCCTGATTCCTAACACAACTTACTAAAAAACTGAGCTTAGCACATGCACACCTGCCTTTCATGGTGAATGACATTAATCTTGTTGGGTTCTTGGTCTACTCTCCATAAAAAAAAACCCCTCCTAAACTCAAATGTCTTAGAGAAAAAAAATATTCACTCTTAATCTCAACAGCTAGCTTATACGAGAAATTGAACAGTTAAAAGGTGTTAGAAAAATATCTTTATCCTGTGTCCAGCTTTCTTGTAGCCACATTACCAAACAGCCACTAACATTTGTCTGACTTCTCATATTATAAGGTCAAGTCCAGCTACCTCCAAAGCAAATGTAATGGTAAATCATTAAGAGGCAAAAAGCATGTTTCTTGGCTAACAAGCAAATAAACAGACAAAAAGTTAAGGAAAAACAATAAGATAAATGATGATGCTAACTAGATCTTAATTTTATTAG